>VWZP01001966.1:2092397-2168267 GCA_013396995.1 Dicaeum eximium
CGCCGCGGGCGCGCGGGCGGGCGCGAGGCGGCGCGGGGCGCCCCGGGCGGGCCCGGAGGGGCGCCCGGCACTTACCATGGGCGCGGGAATTACCTTATTAACACAGACATCGAGGGAAAAGGGGCGCGCGGAGGGATACGGCCTCACCGCCGCACAGCGCGCATGCGCGCCGCCGCGGGGAAAGGCGGGGAAGCGCGGGCTGGAGGGGCCCCGCCATGTTCCGTTCCGCTGCCCGCCCGGCGGGGGCAGGGCCGGCCCCGCGCTCCCGGCGGGCACGGGTGGCCTCCCTAGAGGCGGCTTAGGGAATAAGAACAGGGGTCGCTATCCCGGGTTTCTCTGTGCCGCTGGGTAGCGGGGCTTGCGTTTCCCGCCTCTTGGCTGCTGGGGCTCTGCTTGTGCTCCCAGGTGAGGGTGCACTGTGAGCATAGGCTTCGCTGCCTTGCCTGGCTGAGGCAGGGCTTTAGAGATAATCACGTAACCAAGTCGGTTGGAGAAGGCCTCAGAGATCCTAAGAGTCCAACGTGTGACCCAACGCCACCGTGTCAGCTTAGGCCACGGCACTGAGTGCCAGGTCCAGTCTTGCCTTCAACACCCCCAGGCACGGTGATTCCATCACCTCCCTGGGCAGCCCCTTCCAATGTCTTATCACCCTTTCTGTGAAGAAATTCTTAACATCCAACCTAAACCTTCCTTGGCAGAACTCAAAACCACCTCCTCTTGTTCTTGCAATAGTTACCTGGGAGGGACCAACTCCGTCCCACGTGGCCACAACCTCTATCTGGGAGTTGTGGAGAGCGATAAAGTCACCCCTGCGCCTCCTCCAGGCTGAACCCCCAGCTCCCTCAGCCGCTCCTCACAGGACTTGCGTTCCAGATCCCTTACCAGCTTCATTGTCCTTCTCTGGACCCGCTCCAGCCCCAAAATGTCCTTGAATAAAGAGTCTGAGAACTGGATTCAGTATTCAAGGTCTGGCCTCACCAGTTGCAGATATGGGGGAAGCTACACGTTGGGATCATAGAAATAGGACTTGGTAGGATGACAGCTCCAAAAAAGTCTTCAGTTGCTGCTCTTTCACAGGGCTCTGGCCTTCAGCCCCAGGCTGGTACTGAACCTGACAGCCCAGGCTCTGAAACATTTCTCTCCCAGTTTTGTTTCAACAATGCAAAATGGCCGTGCTCACATTCTCCTCAGAGCTGTTCCAAGTCATACATCTGCTGCTGTGAAGCATGGATCTCATAATCATCCTTCAGGAAAACATACCAACGACAGAATTCCAGTCTTTTATCTTGGCGATGACAATACCCACTGTATAATCAGAGGAATACCTGTTATAACACTGTTTACAGAGCCGTTATTATTTGCCTTTGACTGTACAAAATACAGATGACAATATTCCAAGGAGTAACCGTTCCTTCCTGTCACCTGCGGACTGGTTTTTCTGGGCGTGCACAGCCAGGAGGCGGCACTAGAGAACAAATCCGAACACCTCGGGGCTGCCACTGCTCACCGGGGTATAGAAACCTTAAATCCAACCTTCAGCACATTCTCTTTCGTTGTTGGCAAGTGTCTGTCTCTCAACAAGGACTTAGCATGTCACATTATGGCTTTTCATTTACGCAGTAGCAGTAGACACAGGAAATGTTACAATGTCCTCACAGGCGTGTGCCAATAAACAGGAAGACAGACAGTGGTGTTAGCAGCAGTGCTACAGAAAAGCCAAGCTTTCCATATTAATGACAATCTTTCACAGAGGTGAAGAATGCAGTCTGCGTTTAGTCCATTAGCACTGTATATCAGTTTTCATTATTATGATCACAAAATAATCACGTCTGGTTTTGTTACAGGATTCACCAAAACTATATGTAAGAGACATTGAATGTCTGATGTAGGCAAATTGGAACACATTTCACATCTGTAAAGTATGGTTTCTCTTTTACTCTGCTTTAGAAGATCTGAATTTTTTCAGCTGAATAATCCAATACATTCTACTACAAAGCACACAAATTTCTACTATTTAAAATGATTTTCTTTATTTATTAAATACTGCTACACAAAAACCTATGTGCTGATTGGAAAATGTGTTCTGACCTGAGGCAACCACAGCATGTTTTAGCTTAATCAACATTATTAGCATGTTTTAACAAGCTCTGGAGCGGGGTAAAACAGACAGGTCCTCCCCAACACTTTTCTATATATGGTTGGGGTTTGCCTATACAAGACCAAAGATTGTATCACACAACTTTTCATATAAGAGAAACAATAAAGGGGATCTCTGGGTCCAGTTTGGGCAGCAATGAGTATCAGAGTCAATATTAATTTGTACACATCCCAAGCTCTGACATCAGTGGACTTACCCCTTCCATCTTGTCGTAACTTTCTGGTATCACCTACCCTGGCTAAAACACATGGAGCAGGTCTGAAAAAAGCACTTACAAGAGTGTGGTGTAATTAATATTCAGTTCAGCTTAGACTTGTTGGCATCTATCAGCTTACTTTGGTATTAACCTTTCTGCCCAACACAGAAGACACAGCACTGTTCTCATTTCTCCCAGAACCTTTCACATGCCTGATCACTCACACACACTGCAAACAACAGATGGAGAAATTGTCTGAGCTTTTCCTGTGCCCAGTACCAACCAACATTACTGTACTACTAGGTGCTGTGATACAGTTCAGCTTCCTGGGCAAGGAATCACAAGTATTTTGGAAGGCCACATGAGACAGGCATCTTTTCTAAACTTCCCTGTTTAGGCTCCAAGACCTCCCTGTTTTCTAAAGTCACTGACGGAAACTGCTCCAGCTCACACTTCCATTGGCAAAACTGACTCCCAGGTTGAAATGTAGTTGTTGAATCCCCTCACCCTGCAACTCAGCTCGGGGAGAGGCCAGGATTGTGGCAGCACAGAGCATCTCCTCCATTTGTGTAAGATCTCCACGACAGGACCAGCCTCTCCCCTTTTCCCAGCATGACTGTACCATCCACACATACGTGCCATCCCTGAGATACGATACTTGTAGTAACACAAGGTGCACAGAAAACACTCATCAACAGAAAACTTGGAGTGTCCCCTATCAATCCAGTTTTCTCTAAACTAAAAATAGGATATTTTTATACAGAGAGGTCTCTTGCATTCTCACACCAGATTGCACAGTGCAGTGAGCCAGTTAACACCCCATACAAACGCTGCGATGCCATACAGAATGTGACAGACCCCAGAGCCCGCTCTTAGTGGCTTGGCCACAGTAACAAATCTCCCGCTGCCGAGACGAGGAGCCAGGCCCGGCGGGGCAGCAGCCCATGGAGGCTGGCAGGGCACGGCAGGTAACCTCGCTCCCTCGGAGCGCTCTCCAGGGCCGCCGGGTGGTGTTGGCCGAGGTCACCGCGTCTCCCTTCCCTCACACGGCCCCAGAGCCAGCCCAGCTCCGAGGCAGCTCCACGGCGAGTGCAGGTCTGCGTCCCCCGCCCGCCCCAGCGCAGCCGCGCCCCACAGGGCCCGCAGGACAGCGGCAGAGCCAGGCCCCCCCCGCGCCCCCGCGGCCGGAGCCGGCCTCGCGGCACAGATAGGGCCGTGACAGTCCCCGCCCCCGCGGGGAGCGGAGGCCCGGCAGGAGGGAGGGAAGCAGGGAAGGAGGGACGCCGCCGAGTTCCGCCCCAGCAGCCATGGCCGCGTAGCGTCTCCTCGGCAGCCGTGCTCGGACATGGGCCTGCCCCGGGCCGGCGGGCGGAGGCAGCGAGTCCCCGCGGCGGTGAGTGCGCGGCCGGAGCGGCTCTAGGTCTGCGGGGCAGGGGGACTCCGGCATTGACGGGAGGGGCGGGCGCCCTTGGAGGGAATCTCCGGGCCCAGCCTCGCCGTGCGGGGGGAGCGGCCCTCGAGGGGCTGCGGAGGACGGGGGAGCCGATCTGGGCCAGGCGGGGAGAATCGGGCCTGGCCCGGCGGGGAACCGGGGTGTGACCTTGGGCAGCCCGCAGTTTCGCAGCCTTAGCCCGGCCAGGGTGAGGAGCGAGCGGGGCCGGGAGAGCGGCGCCGAGCCCGAGAGCGGCCGGAGGAAGATGGCAGGGAAGCGGCGCTTGCCAGAGTGCCGCACTCCTGCGGCCGGCGAGCTGCGGTGTCATGGAGATCGCCACAGCCCGGCCGGGCCGCCGCAGCGCTATTGACCGCCCGCTTAGAAACTTGAAGGAGTTTCCTGCCTGTCACCTCCCCGGCTGCTTATCACCTCTGCTGTTTGCCTACGCCTTGCAAACGTTCATTTATCTAAATAAGAAGTGGAACTATTTGTGGTTTTACTTAGCTAGAATAACTTTCAAATTTCCTGCAGAAAATCCAGTGTAATTCTTTCTAGGAAACTTTATAGTGTCTTTCTTTCCCCTCGGTATCAGTGAAACTGTTATATGGTGTCTATCAAAGGGTTTTCTCGCCGTGTGGAGAGAGTCACTGCGAGGCTTGGCAGCGCAGGCTGGTGCAGGTGTCAGCAGGGTGCGTGTCCGGAGAGACCCGTGATGTGTTCCTGCCCCGGTGACTGGCGGCTACCAGAAGAATGGTGAAAGTTTGGGTACTCTCTGTGAGCATAAAGAGCTTGCCATAAGAAGCCCCAATGGTTATAATCATCCTATGTACATTGGGTTACAGGATCAAGACCTGTAGTATTAACAATACCAGAGCCTGGAAGAGAGCTAGAGGACTCCAGAACTAAATATACTGATTGATTGTGTAATTCAATCATCGTAAAATTCTCAGTCTCTAGACTCACACTGCTAATTGTAATAAAACCAACTCTAGTGTACTAAGCACAGACATTAGTAAAACTAATTCTAAGAAAACTGAATCACTTAATGCTCATGAGAAATCCATTTCTCATTTGCTTAAGTGCTAGGGACAAAAATAAGTGAATAATACTTTATTACATACGTGAATTGGTGATGCACATTACTTGTGTCAGTATTTCACAATGTGTTAGTGTGTGCACTGCTTGCAATGTAACTGCTTCTGTGCATTGTTGTTTCTGTAGTCATTCCACTTAAAGCTTACTCATATCCTTAGTAAAACTGGCATGATAATTAGACGTTGAAAAACCTGTTACCAACAGGTATGTTTCCCTGTCAGGGTAAAACTATCCATTCTAAGTATGTCAAATGCCCATAAACATACAAGCATGGCTTCACTTATATTTTTTGGATATTGACCTTGTTTTCAGCACTCATAGGTATGAAAAAGGAGCCAGAGATAATACTTCAGCTGGGGGTAGAAAAAATCCCAGGTTTTGAGTTTGATCTTAATTTTTAATAAATAAGTTGAGAAACCTGAAATAGGTTGTTTCTTCTTCCTCACAAGATTGACTAGTAGTAGATTTAGATATTACAACTTCTCCACTCCCTTGCTCATGGTTTTATGATCCAGTTTTCTTTGATGTTGACTAGTTCCAAACTGTATTTGTGCAACTGGATTCTGCTGGATTCCTCCACTGAGACTAGGCCAGTTAGGAATCTGATATCTTCAAAAAATAGTGTTCAAAATCAGATGGCAATATTTGTCAATGAAGGAGCTGATTTGGACTCTGAAATCATAGTCTTTCCAAAGCTTGCTCAAAAATGAAGGAAATAAACCATGTTCATTTGAGTATGAGGAGAATTAAGGTAAAGCACTTCTTAAAATTTAGTGGATGCTTAAGAAATTTTAAGGGTCCTTATAAGCCTAGACTAAGCAGTCAACTGGCAGTCAACAATGGTCAGTCTGTAGTAACTAAAATCCAGTTAGGGCATTTAAACCTGAAAACAGTTACAGATCCAAAATTAAGATTCTGTGTAGAAGAATGACTTAGAAACTGCAACTGAAATCTCATATCAACTTATGACATATGCTCCTCTGTGTGTATTTCGATTAAGTATGTGGTTGAGAATTTGATTTTTTAAAAAGCTTAGTAAACGTTATTCCTTATCCATTCTTACTTATTTCACTGCAGCATATTGTATGAATTTTGGTGCTGTGGCAGGTCAAAGAGTAAAATCTCGTTCATCAGATACTGTAGTTAGAAGCTCATGTTGTAAAAAAAGGTATAGAAATTTCTTTTAATCAGAAAATAAAAGTTCAGCAGTGAACTTGCATGGCAGTTTAAAGACCTACAGTTATAACTTAGTGACCATAGGAAAATGTGGAAAGACAATTTTTGTTTCAGGCCAAAGCTCAGAGCTGGCTTTTATTTACTAGTTCTGCATTTGTATAGATGATGTTCCAGAAGATTTGCCCTTTTCAAGGTGTGTCAGCAACACTTGAGAATTTACTGACATCATTAAATGGTTCATCTTCCACATAATCTTGAGCTTTTTTTGCTCACATGCACACAGCACTCTAATGCTATGTGCATATCTTATTCAGACTGCGTATTTAGTTACAATATTCTGTCAGAACACAACCAAATGCTGCCACTTAAGATTAAGAAAATACTGGTTACATAACAGAGAAAACATTGAAGATATATTTGGAAAGGACTTAAAGCTTCAAAGGAAAAGTCTATTTGCAGCGCCACAGAGAAAAAAAAAAAAGGCAGGTAAAGACATTCTCTGAAGGTAGAATGAGACTAGCAATACTAAAATCTTAATAAGAGTGAAGCCTCTCTTTATGAGGTTGCAAAAAGTATGTCTTTGTTTTAGGCTAAAAGGCTTTTATACTGGAAAGGTCTTCTTTGGGGCAGGGAGTGTCTGTGTTTTGTTTCTACTGCATGGAGTTCTAATGAATTATCTGCCTTGTTTTCAGCTCCTAAGTATGTCCTTGAAAGTTACAATTGAATGTATGACACATCATATAGAAAAGACAATGTTTTAGGATGAGTGAGGTATGGGTTATATTTTTAATTATATGTATTAAAGACAGTATTTGAGGACTTCATTGCTTACTTTATAGAACTATCTGGAAATTAGTGTCCTAAGAGAGGATTTTTAACAAATTTTTCAGTTCTGAAAAGCTGATACCTAGTTAGCAGGGAAATTAGCAAGTACGGCATCCGTGTTCAAGTTGTTATTTTGCTAGATGTTGTTTAGTCTGACCTTGGCATACAAGACCTTAAGCCAAAAGTTTGTGTTAATTTAGTGTCTTTGTTTGATAATCAGTTCCTAGACCAACAGTAGTCAACCTAGCAATACTCTGTGCAGTAATACTTCAAGGAGTACAACAGCTCTGAGCCTTGGGAAGGGATCCCATTCCCACCTGAGCTTCTCATTCTTGAGAATGCCAACTGCTGCCTTTGCACAAGCTCTGTGGCCTTTGTGCTTCTGCAGCAGGCTGAATTGGCTCAATAAGAGGCTGGAGAAGTACAGACCAGCATGAGAGAGAGGGAGGAAAACTGGGACTACCTTATTGAGTGGCAGTCAGCTACTGATCAGTTTGGTCAGGTGAAACTTCCCTCTGAGGTCATTGCCTGGTTTTTCTGGTCACACTTGTCATGCTGATCATCACATTGAGAGTGAAAGGGAAATGCTCTACCTTCATTTTGTCAAAAGCCATGTAGTTTTAGTCTACTAGAAAATAACTCACTTGCTGATATAATTTGAGTGTGTTTTTCTAATGAGTCCCCCTTAATTCCTTCAGTATTGCTGACATCTTAATGTCTCACCACTTGCTTGTGCGGGAGCTCAGTTCCTCCCCTGCCACCCCCAAGGCTGAAATAGCTCACTGTGTACTAGATGCAAAGAGTTTTAGTTAAGACTGTCTGCAGGAGACTTCATGGACTTCCCATCTCAGAAGACATGATGTAATAGTCCCTTGTGACCAAACTGCTGAACTTTCATGGCTACCTGGAGAGCACTTTCAAATGAGAGCACAATGTCAATGGCACCAAGGAGCTTAAGACCTTCAATGTCCAAGACCTTTCAGTTGACTTTAATGGTAGCAGCCTTCCTGTTCTCAGCTTATCTCTTAGCAAGACATTAGAAGTAATTTTTCAAAGGGGGTAGTGTGTATTTACAGAGTACAGAGGAGTCAGCTATTTTTGATAGATGCTGGATATGATGATTTTGAACATTCATGATTCAGCATTTCTTAATATTTTTTTTCTTTTTCTATTAGCACCATATTGCTGGACATTCCTGATCAATTACCTGAAGTGATTTCAAATAATTCTGTCACTTTGGGAGGATTAATTTATACTGTTAATTGTTCAGACACTCTTTGCTAGCTCAAGTAAGGTGAGAGAAATTAGGTAATAAACCTACACAGGTAACTATAACTACTGTACTAACCGTAATTGGAATATAATTTGGCTCTTCCTACCCTTTTTTTCTTCCTCCAGAAAAATATTGATAGAGGCTTCTAAGAAGCTGTAACATCCTTAAGGGACATAAATAACAATATTAACATGCCTGCTGTGGCATCTGTACCTAAGGAGCTATACCTCTCTACTTCATTGAAAGATCTCAACAAGAAGACAGAAGTAAAACTTGACAAGAACAGTACAAAAAGGTATATATATATATATATGTTACAAAGGTATAATGTTATAATTGATTTTGAATTAATACTTAAAATATTAGTGGTTCCAGAACAAATTTGTTGTGGATCTAAATTTCCTTCGTTATTTCTGCTAGATATAAAATCTTCAATAGTCTTATGTATGGCTCTCAACTGTCACATTGGATATGGTTACTGCCTTCAGAAGGTCACGTGGCATACTGCCAAAATATGACTTGTACAGAGCACAATGCCCATGAAAATTTGTATACTTAGAGGAAAGTCTCCATAAATGCAAATCTGTAAAAAGGATGAAACCTTTAGCAAGTGTCTGAATGCTTTGCCTCTAGCATTTTTAGACAGTCAATGATTTAATTTTGCCTTACTATGACTTAGTTTTTCCTATAAAAAGTTATTCTTAGAAGGGGAGAGTACCTTTTTCCATATCTCACTATGGTGTTCAATTATGGAAGACTTTAAATAAAGGCTGGTAAACAAACTAGCAAAGATTAACATTATTTGGAGGAACATGATTGCAATTAATATTTAATGAAAACTTTATATTAAGGTGGTAAAATCAAATGCTTAATACATGGGTGAAGTCTGTAAACACTCAAGATGGCATCTTGCAATGCAAAGGTGTTTGGGGACAAGTCTACAGTTATGTGTCTCTACTCCTCTTCTTTGGTTTCAGTTACGTGCAGAGCGCCCTTAAGATTTTCAAGGCAGCAGAGGAGAGCAGACTGGATGGAGATGAAGAAAAAGCTTACATCCTATATATGAAATATGTGGCTGTTTATAACCTTATTAGAAAGAGACCTGATTTTAAGCAGCAACAGGTATAAAAGCTTTCTGAGTGATCTCTTCTGCATTGGTCAACATATGCGAAGAACAGCGAATTACACTAATGCACATTTAAAGGATCACACTGATACTCAGTAAACTGACTCACTTCTGGTGCTATTTTTTGTTTCCTGTTTTTTGACAAGTCTGGTGTTCCTTTTCTTTACAGTTTTCTTTTTATGTATGAACTATACAAATTGTCAGATCTGTGAATATTTTTTCATGGAAAGGTATTCCCGTAATTTTTACCAGTCAGACTTCTTTGGTGAAGTTGCCTTGTCTAGCCTTTATTTATTAGTGCTATAAAACAATTTTACCTGCAAACTCATATTTAAATGGAAAATATTTTGATTCAAACCAGTTCCTTTTTTTGGCATTAATATATCATTATATCAATTAGTGACTCTTGACATGCATAGAAGTAGGCATTGTTAAACTGTATATTTATGTGACGTGATGCTTGTCATTTTAGGATTATTTTCATTCGATTCTGGGACCTACAAATTTAAAAAAAGCTCTTGATGAAGCTGAAATACTGTCAGACAGCCTTAAACTCAGGTATGTAATATAGTTGATGGCTAAGACATTGTTCCTTATACCTCGAGCCTGTATCTGTGTCAAGTGCAGATTTTCATGCTATTTAGTAGTAAGCAATTGCACTTGAGTAAACCATAGGTATCTGAAACTCTTGAGAGCTTAAATTTATTCCCAGAAGTCTTTTACTAGAGATAATTTTCACTGCCACACACTGCAATAACTTGTCATTTTATACACTGTGTGCTAATTCCTGTTAACTTTGGAGACACTGTTGATGGTGTCTCCTAGTTTTGTTTATTGACTTATAAAAAGAAACCACAACGTCTGAAGTACATGTACAGGAGAGATGATCAAGAGCAATTTCCTCCTCATTCTTTTAATCATGAGGTAATCTGAGCCCAAATATATTAATTAATGTTCCTAATAATCAGATATGTTAAAAAGTCACCCTAGTCTGGATGTAGTTTACACTAAGAAATGCCAGGTTTTGGTTCTTTAGCCACACCTTTCCTCTGCCACTTGCAGCCACGTATGGGATGCACAGTTCTGCCAGTATGTAAATGAACAGATACTAATGAGCTTCTGGGTACCTGATTGACAGCTGTCAAGTTAAATCTTTGTGCCATAAGCCACAGAAATTGTGTTAAGAATAAGCTAAGAAATTGTGTTAGTAAGAAGTTGTAAGGTAGGGTCTATCTTTAGGTGATATTTAGCACAGTAGTTCTTACTTCCAGCCTTCTCTGCTTCTTGCATCCTTAGTGACTCTTGCTCACTCTTTTAACATTCTCTCTCTGCAGCTGGGCACATTTCCCTTCACAAGTGTCACGTCCTACCCTCCTCCTCCCAAGTATTCTTGTGAAAGTGTATTTTATGCCCTCCAAAGTGCTAAATCTATAAAGTTAGTTTAGGTGAACTGTGAGTGTAGTTATACATATGTGAAGAGTGACTTCACAAAGATCTCATGACACTGTGTATGAAACAATCTTTAGATTTTCTTTGTTTGGGTGAGTCTTACAATTAAACAGAGCTACAAATTCGCTCTAAGAGTAAACATTGATACAGAAACCCAAAATGTAGAGACTTGTTTAAATAACTTATGTCTTTTTACGAAAGGAACAGAGTTTTGAAGTTGACGCAGTAACTTTTAACTACTCTGGCAAAATGTGTAAATATTTAAAGGTAACAGAAATGAAACATGACTCCTGTGTAACTACAGAAGTAGTTTCAATGAAATTATTTGTATAATTTCTTCCCCAGGCAGTAGGCCAGCAAATAGTTTTAATGTTAATTGTTAACTAAAAGTAGAGCTGCTGAAACTTGTATAGGGGCAGGAATGCTTACATGAATGACCTACTAAGTGCTTCAGAAGTATAAATAGGAAATTGATGGGTAAATATTTCATACTGACCAAATTAAACTAAAATCTGAAATATGCTTTAGTGTCATTAACTCCAAGTGGGAACAAAATGCTCGGTTCTAACTTACAATGCCTGTGCCAAATCAAGAAGCCTGTTTGAAAATAAAATTACAGAGTTGCTGCCTCCCTTCCTTTTAGTGGGCAGTTGGTGCAGTAGACTTAGAGGTGGAATTTGATTGAATGATCTAGGTTATTAACACAGTACTTTTGAACTGAAATACAGCTGTATTGTCATTGTTATTTTAGCCCTCATTATGCAACATCTGGTTAAAATGAGCACTTCCTAACACAGTTTTGTGTTCATGTTTTACTTCTTGGTTCAGTCATCCAAATTGTTAGGTCAGACTTTTTTTTTTGTTTTGTTTTATGATACTAGTAACCCTTGAACTTCTCAGTTGTATTAAATGTAAGTGAATACTATTGAACAGTGATGTGACTGTACAAACCTCCAGTGGGTGATCTGAAAACTGTAGTTTGGAGGTCACTGGCCTCCAAACCTCCAAATCTAATACCATGATTGTCCTTCCAGTGGTGAAAGTCTGGGAGGATAATTTTCAAATCTAAGCCTTTATGAAAAAGACAGCTGTGTGCAAGACCTCATCCCCCAAAACTCCTGAGTGAATGTGGTTCTTGCATTGCCTTCCCTGTAGGCCCAGTGTTTGAAACAAGCAGCAGGCACACAGGTGGGCACATCATGGAGTCACTTACGTTCTGAAGGTGATTACTGTATAAGTAGTTCTGATCCAGCTTCTCAGAAAAAGCAAATTTAGATAACTGAGCTAACTTACTCTTCACTGGCTCCATTGCAAAATGAAATAAAATCCCTGGGATGACTGTTGTAATATATTGGAGTTTACTTGTAAGTCACCAGTACCTACCCTTTTCTGTGGAAAGTGAAAAACACTCAGAGATACCATAGCTAAGCATGAGCCCAGGTGTAAAGAAAAAATGGCTTTACAATCAGTGGCTATGTAATGGGACTCAAAACAAGATTTAACAATAAGAAAACCAACCCAAAAGTGGGAGAAATAAGACCACATAGTGAGGAAGCAAAATGGGAGTTCGTTGGAATACAAAAACTGACAATACTTTTTAAAACTCTAAATACTGCTTTTAAAATTTTTGAGTGAAGACTTAGTGATTTTGATATTATAATCCAGGGTTAGCCAAAATTGAAAATAGCCAGAATATTGAAAAAAAGGCTTTTTTTTCCCCCGCCAATAGATACGAGGAAGCTGAAGTTCGGAAAAAACTTGAAGAGAGGGACAGACAAGAGCTGCAGAAAAAGCAAGAACCAAAAGATGATGGAAAGAGCTCAGCCAAAAACTCCTCAGAAAGTGCTGTGGATTCCAAAGGAAAAAGCCAAAGGGTAAGTGAAGATGTTTACAAACTCTAATTCAGTCTGAATGTATGGTTTCAATCTAGAATTTGGTCTCTACTAGTAGCTATTTCCAGTTTAGAATCAAGGTGGGTTTTTTCAATTAATTTACACTCTCTAACCCTTCTTTGACATTTCTTTGGAATATGTGAAGTCCTAGCAGCCTCCAAGTCTTGCATAAGATAGACTGAGCTTTATGGTAAAGTCAATATCTGTTTTATGCTAGAACTAGTGCAACAATCACATGTAATAAACCCAAGGTAATGGTGACAAACTGATATTAAGGATGACATGTCTCCATTTTAGGGGAAGGTTGACTTTTTCACAGTAGTGTGGAAACAGTTCTCGACAAATACTTAATAATTTCTTCTGGTAGATGATGGTGTCCTAGGTTGTATTATCTTTTAAACTGTTTTCTGTCTAGGCAGGGCAGCAACCTTAGTATCTTTTGAGTACATTTGTCAGCACATCTTCAGAAGCAGTTCCCTTGTGCTGTGTTTGTTCCTGTGGCTTAACTGTTTGACAGGTTTCCTTCAGGCATTGTGAGAGCCATTGTCTGTTGTCCACCTTAGTTCTGAGTATTACATGCTACACTTTTTTTTTTCCCCTTATAATACAGATAAATGGTGAGACGAAGCATTCACTGGAAAAAAAGGATCAGTCTGATAGCCTGAGTGGTAAGAGATGCAATGCTCACACATGTGAAGAAGGTTTCTGTACAACTGTGCACTAATCACCTCACAGCTGCAGTTCTTAGGAGTTATTTCACACTTAAAATATTTTGATGAAATTCTAGTATCCTGCAGGTCAGTTATAACAAACCAGTAGTTAATTAAGCTCTGTATTAAAGCCTTCATTATTTCTCATAAACTTAGAAATCTGTTGTTAGTTTTTCAACTGTTCAGTAATTGAAGTTGAACTAGTCCTGAAGTGGTCAGGTTAGAAAGAAAAACAGCTCTACAGCTGATAAGCAAGGCTGAAATATGATAGCTTCCTCAGTTAAATATGAAATTTTTCCTTTCCCCTTACAACCTCCTGCTTTTTGTTCTTGTAATTAATATGTGAAAATGTTCTCTAGAGTTCTTAAGAGGAATAGCTGCAGCATGTAGTTCACAAATGCTTGCCTATATAGCTTGATTTAAATGAGACCACAGTAAGTTAAACTTGTTTATCACTGAAATATTCAGTATTGTCTAATCTAGCAGATCAGGTGCTGATCACTACAGCAGTGAGCAAAAGGTCCACACTGTAATGTCTCACCTCCATGACTTTGTGGGACTTTCTAGTTCTGTTTCATCTGTGCAGTCTTGATTGCATCAGTTAGATACCATAGCCATTCATAGGTATCTTCATTTATAATGTAGCTTCTCTCTTTCAAGGAGCAGTCACACCTGAGAAACTGTTTGCAATGATGTCAGACAAAAATATTGAATTGCTTATAATGGATGCTCGAAAACTGAAGGATTATCAGGAATCCTGTATTCCAAAATCCATCAGTGTTCCAGAAGAAGCTATCCATCCTGGGTAAGACATGATGTTAAATGAGAGCAAAATATTTATTTTCTAAAAAACTATATGCTTTTAAAGCTTGTAGACCTAGTGTCATAATCCCTGCTGTGTACCAGTGGGTGAGATGTATCTGCACAGCTCTGTTCTTGCATGTACTGACTTCAAGACAATGCATGTTTACTTTATCCAAGCAAATAAACATCTGTGGATTATCTATTGTTGGACAAAATGTTGCTTGTACATGAATCTTTAAATGCATGTTAATACATTTCAGAGATACTGCTTATCTGATTGAAGCTAGACTCCCAGAGGATTCTAAGGATCCATGGAAGAGGAGAGGACAGTTCCATTATGTTATATTGCTAGACTGGTTTAGTTCTGCTGAAGACTTAAAGCTGGGAACAACTCTTCAGAGCCTGAAAGATGCACTCTTTAAGGTTGGCAGATTTCCTCTTTTAATTCATTAATCAATTCATCTTAGTAAACAAGGTATTGAAGCACTTGTGTTTACAAAGTATGGAGGCCTTAATGACACTTCAGTTGGTTGAGTTTTCAAAGCCTGCTTGTTTTGATAGCAGAAGTGTAGTTTGAAGTTTCACACTGTACTCTAGTAGAGGACAGTATTTATTAAACAGGTAAACAGCAGAATGATTCAACTCGCCTCCTCAACAAGCAGCTCATCAACTTGGAGTTCTTTGCTGACAGAGTTATTTGGGAAAGTACTTTTAGTCCTGTTTCCAAGGAACAGTTACCCTCTCTCCTGTGCTAGCAACAGTAATTCCTTATCCCTGGAAACTGGCTGGCCACCTACTTTGCAGTCCTATCAGCCAGGTACTTCTTACAAAAGAGGGGCTGCAGTGAAGGAGGCTCCAGAAATATTTTCAGCATGGTTAACTTTTTTGCATTTTTGAATATAATTTTTAGGTAAACATTAATTTAAATTTGAGTTTCATCGGTGCAGGAAGCTTACAGACTCCACAGCGAGCAGATGCCCAACATTTTCAAGTCAAACTTTCCATGTCCCTCCTCTGTACAGCAGTGGCTCTTGTGAAAGACTGCAAATCTTTCTGTTACCTTGACATACAGGATGGGGTTCAGAGACAGTTCAGCAGTTCTCCCTCTTAATTGCTTTACAGACTGTTCTCTAAACTGTCTGTGTCTTGTTCACGTACTACTACTGAGGACATCAGGAGGAGGAGGGCAGTCTGAACCCTGAACTCTCTAGGGGTTTCAGAAAGTCAATGTTATGCTTTCTAAATCACTAATCCCTCAGCAAACATACCAGATAAGAAACTGAAGCAAATATTGTAATAAAAATACTTTTCTGCATGAAGGATTGTTATGTGAAGTAGCAGTGAGTGGTTCTTTCTGTACTGGAAATATTCACACCCTGTTGTAGGCAGAGCTGGGAACCCAACTGTGCTGGGCATTCTGCAAACACAGAGAGGATCCCTATTTTTGCAACCTCGAATTCTTGTTTAAAAATCTCAAAAAACAATCTCTCAATTTAATGACTGGCGCAGAAATTTCAACAACACTATTAAGCTGTAAAAGCTTCCTTTCTATTTTTAAATCTGTTAACTGTAAACTTTTTTTCCATATAGTGGGAAAGCAAAACCATCCTGCAGAATGAACCTTTAATTCTAGAAGGAGGTTATGAAAACTGGCTCCTTTGCTTTCCCCAGTACACGACGAATGCTAAAGTAACTCCACCCCAGCATGGCAGGACTGAAGCAGTGACTGTTTCCTGTAAGTAAAAAGGATGACACCCCACCAAGCATTTGTAGTTACTGGATAAGTCTTTCATTCATTCAGGCGTTTTTAGGAAAGTCTTGTTCTGGCTAAAAAGTAAATTTTGGGTTGGAATGGGGGGTTTATTTTGGTTTTGTGGTTTTGTTTTGAGAGTTCTCTTATGATTCCCTCCTGTCCCCCCTCCTGCAGTGGATTTTACATATCCATCACTGGAAGAGCCAGCACCTGCGCCACCTGTTGTTGCTGAAAATGAAGAAATGGGAGATAATTTGGAAGAGAGACTAAAATCACTTAACAGACCAAACATACAGGATGCTGCTGTTCCAAAATCTGGCAGTTCCTTTGCCGTTAATCCAGTGTCAGTTACAAGAAGTATCCCTGAGGTAAGCTTTTTGACCTGTTTCTTTTTTTCCATTCGTATATGGCTAATGTGTTAGAGTCCCACCACACCCAGAACTCGAAACCCGCAAATAAACATACTCAATACATTTGTTTAAGCCTTGTACACGAGTATATTGGTAGAGAGACTCTTGGTGGTCTGTGAAGCTGTAGTAACTGATGTACAGAATTCTATGAAACTAAACACACTTAACAGAATACAGAACTTTTCATAAATGTTTTTACATGAGCGCGTGAGAAATTCAAGGTCAGCAATTGATCACTAATTCAGAAAGTTTATAAGTAACCTTTCTACTTAAACCACATAGAATGAAGTACAGAGAGGACAGTTAAGCCATGGCTTATTTTGGCTATTCCACAGGTCTGATTTCCCGCCGTCTCTTCATTCAGATAATACTTTCCTTAGGAGACAAGCTAAAAGCTCTTCTCTTTCAACCTTCTAGATGCAGCCTTTAATATAGATTTAATTCAAGAGGCTCTATACTGTAAAATTTAGAGACCTTACCTCTGTTTGTCCCTGAAACCAGATGAGCTTTTACTTCTTCAGAACATTCCCTCCAGCATCAAAAACAACCTACTGGCAACATCTGAGCATAAGCCATTCTTAAATATCCCTTCTCATCAAGCAGATCTGTCTTAAACATGTGGTTTGTCACATGATTGAGAGAGCCAAGCCCAAATTAGGCTGCCTGATTGCCCTAAAATGTTCACCTTTGAAAGCTCAAAAATAGAGGGCTGTGGTAATCAGTGCATAATGCTGTCCTTATGATTCTTTAGGGCTTGTTTGTTAGTTCACACCTGGAATGAATACCTAATTTTTCTAACAAGCAGTTTGAATGAGAAGATTTCATGAAATTGAAAGATCTCTCTCTGGCAGAAGTCAACTTGATACCATCTTTATTCTCTTAAAAATCTCACTTAGGAAGAGCTTAGCAAAGAGCGTAGTAATAGCTGTAGTGAATTGTTCTACACTCTGTGTTCTGCACCTGTGTTACAGGTGGATCGTTCTAAAAAGCCTTCACTAAAAATCCTTGGTGATAACAGAGCAAAACCTCCAAGTACGGTCAGTGACAGCCAGTGTGGTGAGAATGGAAGAATAGTTCCAGACCGCTCCACAAAGCCTGTGCATGATGGAAGGAGCACTCTGACAGAAGAGGAAAAAAGTCAGGTCCATGCAGAAACTGCTGCTTTGTTAGAGAAAAACAGGCGGGAAAAGGAACTGCGGGAGAGGCAACAACAGGAACAGAAAGAGAGGCTCAAGAGGGAAAAAGAAGAACAAGAACGAAAAGAAAAAGAACAAGAACAAAAGGCAAAAGAAGAACAGAAGGAAAAGGAACACAGAGAAAAGCTACAGCAATCAAAAGAGGACAGAGAGCAGAAGGAGAGGGATGAACAAATAAAAAGAGAACAGGAGGAAAAGGAGCAAGAAAGAGCACACAGAGAAGCAGTAGAAGCAAAAAAGCAAAATAAAAATGAACCAGAAAACATTGGTGCAAAAAGGATTGAGATTGACAAAATATCCATGGAAGAAAGAGAAAAGGGAACTCTAACACCAGAAACACAGAAACAGGTACTGGGTGATGCATCTCAGACCTTTGTGACTGTTCCAAGCAAGGTCAGTGAAAAAGAAAATCATCATCAAATATGAAATGGTTATGCATTGAAATCATTCTGAATAGTCTAGTTTTAACCTAGCAATTTGAAATACGTAACTGGATGTTTATTTAGACCACTTTTTACATAAAAGTAGAGGAGAGAGTTAAGACAGAAATAGATTTTTTTTTTTTTCCCAAGACAAGCTTGTTTCTTTCTTGTAGGTGGGCAGCATGAAATCCCCACGGGATACTAAAACTTCCCACTCACATGGAGCTAGAAGGGCTGATGGTTCATAGACTGCAAGCCTCTGTTTCAAAAATAGAGGCCTGGTGGTATTTTATCTCTTGTACCAGCTTGGTACTGTATGTGGTGTTAGGGCCACAATGGTGTCATAAGGAGCCCTTTAGTGCCCCCAGCTGTAGAAACACTGCCAGAACAGGATTTTGTTGCCTGGCACAGGAAGCAAAGCAACATCCTCATCTAGGATTTTTGCTGAAAACAGTCCAGTTCCAAACCTTGGGGGGAAGGAAGTAGTATCACAGTTCTTTCTTTCCTCATTCTTGAAAAATACTGCAAAATTTCTCAATGTACAAATCACCTGATCATAAAACAGGAGCCACTTGAGAAGCTAACAATGGAACAGATGTCTTTAAAACCACTTCTCAAGAACTTGCATTAGGATATTTTTCTCTGCTTTTGCAACTGAAGTTGTGATTTGATCAAATTCTGATGCTTGCTTAATCCAAATGCACAAGAAAGCAAAAATAAATCTTCCTGTGTAAATTTAGCACAGTCATTCATAAGCTTTTGACTGACAGAGCAACTTCACATAACCCCAAAATGATGGCCTATGATCAACCAAATTCATGTTGGCTTCACAGTTTGCCTGTTTCATGGAGAGGTTTGACCAGTGAGGAGTGAAAGGGAAAAAAGCCTGAAATTTAACAACTAATTATAAACCTCACAACTTTTAGGATGGAAAGTAGCATAGGTGGAACTTCTGCACTTTATTTCTGAGCTGTTGAAACTACAGAACAAACTGTAATACAACATTCAGTTTCAAAAACTATTCCAGTGAATTGCCTATAGTATGTAGAAGGAATAAAAATTACCTGCTTTAACCACTTTGTTGTGGTAAATGCATTTAACAACCAAAAAAGAAAGTATAACTCTGCTTTATCAGCATTCTTTACTGACATGCCAGATGAAAATTGAAGCCTTCTTTCAAAATCTTTTGCAGCAAATGGGGGTTAAAGGACAACCAGACAGTGGACCTCAAAAGCCAGGACCCCTTAGAGAGGATTCTGAACAAGATACTGAAAGACTTAAAGTAAATACAAATGTATTGTATGTAGCCAAAATAATCAAGCACAGATGCTTTATGATTATTATATTTTGTTAAACTCCACCTCATTTCAGTTTTTAAAGTCATCATCTTAAGAAAAGACTATGCCATGTTCACAGTGTTCGTTTGCTTTTTTTCATCATATTCATCTGACAAATACTTGAAAATTCCATTAGAAGTCTTGATGTGTTTCTGGTGGCATTAACAAGCATTCTCCATGCATTCATCATGTCATGCATACACCTTCAAGTGCTACTTTAAGAGGGAGAAAAGCTCAGCCTTATGTGTTTAACAGAAGCACTTACTCCTGCTGTTTCCTGATTCCTCAGAGAAAAAATTGAGTTTTGTGACTTTCATGAGACTGAATGGTTGGTTTGTTTCTTTATTTTTTTTGGAATGTGTCAACAGATGTTTTGTTTAGATTCCAATGTTTTTGTTTAGCTTGAGCAATAGAAATTACTAAATTACCATCACAATACATTTTATTTCTGTCTATAACCAAGTGACACATACCTTACCTTTCTCTTTGTTTGTTAGTCCCAGCGGGAGCCATTAATGAGAGCACGAAGTGAGGAAATGGGAAGGATAGTCCCAGGGCTGCCTGCAGGTTGGGTAAAGGTAACTCCTCTTCTGAAATGAAAATCAAACTATCTTGTGTAGTTTTGTCCTGTATTTCAGTTGTGTCTTACTTATAAGTTAAGATCTGTTTCATTTTCTTTACTCCCCTTTAACTTCCACACAGTTACTTTCTGAATTCTAGTATTATTTGTAATGAAACTAGGACAGTTCATCTGCTGTTCCTGGTTTTTGCTGTTTAATAGGCATTTTGGTGAAAGTGCTCCATTCTACTAAATTTAATGCATTGAATGTTGAGGCCAGTCATAACTTAATATCCCAATGTCTGAAAAAAACTCATGCTGTTCTTATAGTAATTTATTAATAGGTAAGTTAATGATGGATTTTCACTTGGGTTTGAAACTATTTGGTTTTTTTTCCCCAAGTTCCTGGATGACATCACTGGAACCTATCGTTACTATCACTCACCAACAAACACTGTTCAGATGTACCCACCAGAGATGGCTTCTCAAGCCACTCCTCCATCAACCCCTCCAAGTCGCAAGGCCAAGCCAAAGGTGCCTGTTGAGCGGGAGAGAGAACACTCCAAACTGAAGCGTTCCTACTCCTCCCCAGATATAACCCAAGCCACTCAGGAGGAAGACAAGAAAAGAATTCCTGTAACTCCTGCAGTCAATCGTGACAATAAGTATGTTTGTTTGATAAGTTAGATCACAACTCAAGAAGTATGACAGCACAAAGGACTTTCTTTGTGTAACCAACTGAAATTCATTACTATTTTCTAAGTGGATTTGAAAGGATGCAAGAGTAATAGATTGAAATTTCATTGCTAGAAGTTCAATGTATAGAGCAGTTATCTTTGAGAAATCAATATAATAGTTATGCATTAGCACAATTTCAGAGGTCACAGCCTATTAATTGGATGACAGTTGCTTTTTAAGTTCTGTTATTTGTATTAACATACTAAAAGACTGTCTTCTGACAGTTTGTGAAATGCAAGTTTTCAGATTTTAAACTGTAATAAACAGCTAATTCATCTGTGAATTAAAGAAATAAAGGGAAAAAATATAAATCTCACAACTGATGGTGCCTAAAACTCAGCCTCATTATAGGCCAGTGTATATGGATTTCTCACTGTTGCATTTGCTGGTTTTGAATACCCTAAATGATGGTATTTGGTGCCAGGATGGTCCAGTCCCTGTGGGTGGTGGGGTGAGGTGTGGTGTCTGTTGGTTTATGTGCACAACTTTGTCAAGTTTGAGATTCCTAAAAAATAATTTCTTGCTTATAGACCTGCCTGTTACACTAAAGCAGAGATTTCCAGGCTCTCTGCATCGCAGATTCGAAATCTTAATCCCGTGTTTGGGGGATCGGGACCAGCCCTGACAGGACTTCGTAATCTAGGGAACACGTGCTACATGAATTCCATATTACAGTGTCTGTGCAATGCACCTCACCTGGCTGAGTATTTCAACAGAAACTTTTATCAAGCTGATATTAACAGGTAACAATCTCTCTTCTGCCTTTATACTTTACAATCCAAGGAGATCACTTAGTGGGGCTGTTAGTTTTTTTTAAGTAGGAGGCAAATGGTAACTTTTAGGCACCTTGACATTTTCAAAATTTGTGTGTGTCACTAAACAGGTTTTACTGGACAGTGATAATTAAATTATGGTCACCACGTTCATAAAATACGTGTGTACTAGAGTCTCTTAAAACCAAACTGAATATTTAAATAGTTCACAAAATATGTTGAAAACAGCTGTACCTTCCATCTGGAATACGGGACCAAATTACAGCGCTAACATAGATGAAAAGTTAACTCATTAACAGCCAGTTTTCCTTGGTCTAAAGAAATTATTTTAAAATTGGGATCATGTCTTGAATTAAAAACAGTAATATTAAAACCCAGTTATTTGAATGGCTCCGATTTTTTGTCTCTTATTTTATAGGTCAAATTTCCTGGGCCATAAAGGTGAAGTGGCTGAAGAGTTTGGTGTAATAATGAAAGCTTTGTGGGCAGGACAGTATAAATACATCAGTCCAAAAGACTTCAAAATTACAATTGGGAAGATTAATGACCAATTTTCAGGATATAGCCAACAGGACTCCCAAGAATTGCTTCTCTTTCTAATGGATGGCTTGCATGAAGATCTAAATAAAGTAAGCAATACACTTAAATTGTGTATCTGTCAGATGATCAAGAGAAATAAATTTTTTTAAATACCTTCTTATTCCATAAGAAGATTATGTTACTGCAACCTTGTATAGAAAGAAATAGGAGTATTCAGAATTGAAGTAGCAATTCAGTATGAAACGGTGTAAGTTAGTGGAGGGAGTCACAGAAGAAGGCTCACTAGACAAGAACTGGATGGCTACACTGACATGTTTAAATATTCTTGTGAATATTCAGTCATATGCTTGCCTATAGGTGAGACTTCTTACTTACATATATTGTGCTGTGGTATTTAAACTTCTGCTATCCAGGCTGACAACAGGAAAAGATACAAGGAAGAAAATAACGATCACCTTGATGACTCAAGTGCAGCAGAGATAGCCTGGCACAAACACAAACAGCTCAACGAGTCCATTATTGTGGCACTCTTCCAAGGCCAGTTCAAGTCCACCGTGCAGTGTCTGACGTGCCACAAGCGGTCCCGAACCTTCGAGGCTTTCATGTACCTGTCATTGCCACTCGCATCCTCCAGCAAATGCACTCTGCAGGTATGGGGAGCTGGAGAGAAACAGCTCCTGGAGTGCAAACGTGCCTCTGGCACTTCATTATGGTGCTGCTTCTGCTCACCCTCTGGCTGAAGGGGTTGGTCAGCATTCTGCTTAATTTGCATTGACCTGAAACATGAACAGAGTTGCATTTTTTTGTAATTCTTCTAAAGTTTAAAGAAACAGGTCATCCCTTAAAACTTTTAAATTGGAAGTAGGATGGTAATATGAAGCTGCAATAGCAGCATGTATATTACTTGCTTTGATAGGTCACAATATAAGTATTGTGTGGCTTTAAACAAAATGTCTGTATATTTTGAAGGATGCTAATTAATATCTGCAGTAAAATTTGCTTCCACACATGGATTTAATTCACTTTTCCTCAGTGAAATGTAGGATGCAGATAACCAATGCAGGTTAACAACCAAATGGGAAACAAACATTTTCATTATACTTCCATAAATGCCTGCCATTCACAATATCTCTGTTTTGTTTTAGGAATGCCTTAGATTGTTCTCCAAAGAAGAAAAGCTCACTGATAACAATAGATTTTACTGTAGCCATTGCAAAACTCGAAGGGATTCTTTGAAAAAAATAGAAATTTGGAAATTACCACCTGTTCTTCTTGTGCACTTGAAACGGTAAGGAAATGGTGATTGGTTAATATTAATTAGGATGAAATGACCAGGCTTTGATGGAACTGGATTGTTCCACGGCAGTAACTGAGCATTTTTACTTAGAGAAGGTCACAGATATATTTCCAATTGTAATGTTGCAAGAATTCTATTTTCATCTGATGCTTCTTTTGTAAGGCTCTAATTCCCAATGCACTTTCACAAATGACCTCTAGTTGTGCTAAGAAACACATGGGCAAATAGTAACAGAACTGGGGGCTTTAGTGGAGACCACATCCTGGTTAAAAACAGGGAAAACAAACATACTTTAAACACTTGAGTAGCTTGTGAACAACCTGTAACTTTTCATGATGCTTTTTAATTCTCTAGATTTTCCTATGATGGAAGGTGGAAACAAAAGCTTCAAACTTCAGTAGATTTTCCACTGGAAACTCTTGACCTCTCACAGTATGTTATTGGTCCAAAGACTTCCTTGAAGAGATACAATCTGTTCTCAGTGTCGGTGAGTAACCATGTCACATTTCAAAATCCAGCTGCACTTTATGCCAGGACTCAGGGTAGCCTGTGTGATTCAGCCAGGCTGCATTCTAAACAGAACAACAGGGATTTAGTAAAAATTTCATGTTCCAGATTATTTCCCTAACCAGGGAAGAAATGGCAGCTTTGAAGGCCACTAATCCTTGCCTTACATTCACAGAATCATTACGGTGGGCTGGACGGGGGGCACTACACAGCCTACTGCAAAAATGCTTCAAAACAGCGCTGGTTTAAGTTTGATGACCACGAAGTGTCTGAGATCTCGGCGTCCTCGGTGAAGTCCTCAGCTGCTTACATTCTCTTTTATACTTCCTATGAACAGCGAGCAGTAGATATGGCCACGTAAAGGAATGTGGCTTAAGGAAATTGGTTTTCTTTCTTCAAGAGCAAAGTAGGCCTGGGAATGCATATAAATATGCAGAATTCCAGCAGACATGGTCCCTGGAGGAGTGGGAGGGCTGCAGCAGGGTGTCTGCCAGCAGGGCTCGCTCGAGCCGTAGCAGTGCTTAACAATCAGAGACTGATGGGTAAAGCTTGTGCTCATACTGCCATCTGTGAAACCATTTACAAGCATACTTGCATTACTGTTTATTTAAAAAAGAACTATATTTTTAGTCTGCTCCAAAATTAAATTCTAGCTTAGTCATCTGAAATCTATTAACAAGTAGTTTAAAATGTCTTAAAATCCCAAGGCATATCTGGGTTTATTTTTTTCTTTCACTGTTAATGGCCTTTTCACATTTCTAACCTTAAGCTTGATTCTACTGTGAATACTCTAGAACGATGTAAACAGTTAGGAATGTACGTGTACATATTGATTGCATACTTGCACATCAGAAATATGTATATAATAAAATGTTGTCCTTTTTGTGAGAATCTCTAAAACTCAGAGGATTGCATTTATTTGCCAGCTCTAAGTAATTGCAACACTACTTAATAAAAAAGCAGAGCTGTATTATTTTTTCTGTTAGCTTTTGTCAATATTTGTGCACTTCAGAGTTATTCTAAACAAACAAGATTTTCCTTTTTAATTTTTTAATATAAAATTTCATGTACACATGCATTAAAAACCTTAATGAAGAAATTATTTAAAAATATATCCTGTTAAATGTATGTTTGGGTTTGGTTTTTCATTCTCAGCTTGTTATGTAATGATCAAGATTGTATGTAATAACAGTCTGACTCATACTCACACAGTTTAAAGGTTCTCCAGATTTAAAAAAAATGTTTTGCATAGAGCTGATTAGTTTAAAAACTTCTTTTAGTCTCATCTTATGTGTTTCCCTGCTCTGGATTGGGGTTAGTTTTCCTTTTCTGATAAAGTTGGCATTCAAAAGTCTTACATTCTGAGCTTTTACCTGTCTATGTCTGTCTTGCTGATGGAATTAAGACCAATACTGATTGTTTTCCAGAAGCTTACAAGCTGCAAACAAGTCTGAAGTGCTGGAGGAACAAAAATGACATCAGTAGAGCAATGTATTTTTCTTCCTTATATATTAATGGTCACTCCATCCTCTCTTCTGCAGCACACAGTCTGGTCTGGTTGTGTGCTTTCACTTTGGTATCCTTCTATTAGTTCCTGAAAGACAGTTTAGAGCAACCTACTATACTTAGGAGAAAAACAAGAATTTCCAGGTAAGTGCATCTGTGTGCTCAACATCCATGTTCTTTTGAGGGGTGCAAGAAGGTTGTCATGGCAAACAACCCTCAGCCCTTGTGCACACGGAGTGGATGCACGTTCCTTCTTGGCTTAGAGGCTGTAACTGTCCTAGGATTCACTTCCTGAAAGACCACAACAGCTGATCAGTGGTCCACATGCTCTAGTTTATTGATGAAACAGGAGTTGGCTAATGCTGCTGGTGAATTCTAGGTGCTGCCCTACTCAGTGTTCATTTTTCAAGGACTAACAGGGTCTCAGTAGCCTTGGGAGATGTAGAAGAGGAGGTAAGCTGTGTCAGCCTGCACTTCAGAGTCTGGGATCTTGGTGACCTGGGCATCATCAAAGCTGTACCAGTGTTTGGTGACTGAGTGCTTGCAGAAGGCCGTGTAGTGGCCATAATCCAGATCTCCAGCGTGGTTCTGTAACAGACAACACAGTCTGTTAAAACCAGAGTCCTGTTCTGTCTCCTTACAGGCAAAGCTAGGAACTGGCAATTGTTTTATCTATGCACTGGGAAAAGATGGGACAGAGGGTTCTAGCCTCTTTTGGCTTAAGGTAGGGAATGTTAATTCAAATAAATTTTTTCAAACAGAGTAAATGGATGATGATCATGGTTATTTATTTTGCACTTACATTTGCAACCCAACTATTAGCCCTGATACAGGTCAC
Source organism: Dicaeum eximium (assembly GCA_013396995.1). Taxonomy (NCBI): domain Eukaryota; kingdom Metazoa; phylum Chordata; class Aves; order Passeriformes; family Dicaeidae; genus Dicaeum; species Dicaeum eximium. Next base: position 2,118,410 of record VWZP01001966.1, read on the forward strand.
TATAAGAGGACCCCAGTTGTTGTGAGCCATGTCCTTATTCAAAAACAAGATTCATGCAGGATCAGCCTGCGAGTTTGTTCTGAGGAGGCATTATGTGCCAGGAGTGCATTCTTTTAAAATTGGGATGTTGGGGAAGAAGGAAAAATGATGTCTCTGTCCTTTAGTTACATACTGTTACTGAATTATGTCCATGGCAGGTAAAAAAAAGCATACAACAAAACATACATTAAATTATAAATCATTATATGTGAAGTCCAAAGCAACACAGGCTTCATCTGCCCCATGAGGCAGGGCATTCCCAATAAAAGCAGGAAGGGCAAAGCTTACCACTACAGCACACAAGCTGTACTCTGTAGTGTTGCAGCACGATGGGGAGATGTAGGGAGAGAGATCCAGATCACTGAATGGGTAGCAGACGGTGGTTGAGAGTTTCCTTCTGTGCTTGTCCTCCCATGCAAACCTGAGATGAAATTTTGAATTATTTTAAATGACCCTCAGCTTCTGTTTGTGTTGTGGTTGTTGCTTAACTGACTTTCCTCAGAGGAGGGAAAACCAGCAGCTAATTACCCAGCATTTGAAAGAGAGATCTGTATTAATGTTGTGTATTGCAGTAAACTGACGGAACATGTACTAAACCCACATGAGATATCCAGCAAGAAAAGCAAAGCTCTTGCTTCCTGGTCTTTCAGTCAAAGCTTGAAGTCATATCTTTGCATCACTCTCTCTGCATCCTAAACATTTTGGACTGGACTGCAGTGCCAGTATCAGCTCTTCTCTCATGCCAGACTCCATCCCTCTTCCCTCTGTAACTTTGAGTACATCACTGCACTTTTAAACATTTACAGTGTGGCCAAGAGCTGCAGCTGGAGACCACATGTCCTTTGAGAATGTTGAGAAAAGCAGATGCTGAATGGAAAATTGAATAAAAACTTCAGATAACATAGTTCTGGGAAGCCAAATAATCCCAGAATAGTTTTCTTTATAGGTGGAAAGTTGTTAAGAAAAAATTTCTTTAGAATAAATTCACCATCTGGCTATGTGTGGCTAGTGAAGTCTGCTAACCCAGGTGCACCACTTTGCTGATGCACCACTCTGTTTAGGCCTGGTTTAGTAAAGGGATAAACAAAACCAGAGTGTCTCAACTGCACCAGCAGCAAGCAAAACACTCTTTCAGTCCTGTTTTGGAAGCCAAGCCACAGGCTCTCTGAGTCGCCACAGGAACTGATTCACAGGGATCATACAGGGACTGAGTGAGCCACTGCCCTGGGCTTAGTCAGTCACTGCTTGGTGGAGTTTCTCTTCCCTCTGGAGAGCAGATCCCAAGTATAGGGAGAAATTTGGTGGGCTGCAGTACACAGGAAGAACACCGTGCATGAGAATTCAGGAATGCAACTTGGATGTTTGACAGCTGTATTTCTGTAAATGCCCTTTTAGCTTTCAGGTATCAAAAGTACTAAACCCACTTCTTTGTAGCAGTTTGTTTCCTTTCAGGCAAATACCAGTGACTATCCTTCAAGTCTCACATTACCAGGAACTGGCTATGTCCTACACCACTTACACTGTACCTCTTTAGATGGAAAATAATGATCTGTGGTGCCTTGGTTATGGAGGCCGTTACTGTTGCATCTTGGTTGCGCCCACACCAGAAGCAGTGGATTTGGTTGTTCCGAGTCAGTGTGTCTGGCTGAAAAAAGCATTCCAGGCAGTCCTGTCAAAGGAAAAAAAACCAAACATTACTTAATCAAACTGATCTCCCTCCACCCCTGAAGGTACTAAGCAACATAAGAGATTAATTTGTTCCTCCTAACTGAAATGTGATGCAGCAAGGCTGACATTACAAATTTGCAAGACAAATCTGCCAACACTGGCTCCCATTCTCCCCACCAAGGTGGGCAGTACCTGGATGACTGGAGGAAACCTTCACAGCTGCTATTGAATGATCTTAGTGTCTCTCATCCCCTGGCAACTCGTGAGCATTGCTCCTGTAACCTGCCCAGCCTCCATGGTTCTGAGACTAGTAAAGAGACCCCACTTCTCTAGGGACCAGATCCAAGACTATCCATTAGTGCCCAGGAGACCAAAGTAACTGAACCCCTGCATCTTTCCAGTAACTCCTATCAGTCTAAGCCTCTATTCCCACAGCAGGAACGTGCTGGCTGTTGTACCTGCAGAGAGCACACTCTGGTGGAAGGGATGGGCAGGGAGAGGATGGTGAAGCTCTCGGGTCTGTCACTGAGGGCTTTGCATGTCAGACACCTGATACCATAACTGAGCTGTCCCTCAAATAACTCTGTTACAATAGATGTGCCACTGCTACTCCTTGTGCTTGCTCCTGCACCAGGGCTCTGTCTTTCTTGGCTTGGCTATATGGAAGGAAAATTTAAAAAAATAATTACAAATCATTATTATAATGAAAAAAAAATTAACAAAATGCAGATAAGCCATTGTTTGAGAAGTGCCTTCACTGGGTTTTAATAGGTCCTGCCCACTGCCTGAGTTGATCAGTTGTTAGTCTTGCCACAGAACTTGGCTCTATAATGCTGTTACTTTACTTGATGGTTCATACATGCAGAGTAAGATTGATTCCTTTTCTGAGAGAAAAGTAACAAATATAAAACAATTCAGACATATAATAGCATTAATTGCTTGTAAAGCTCTTTACCAGTGCCTCTGGAGGGGAGAAAGACATGGGGGCATGACAGACATGAAGTTTTCAGGCAGATGAGAAAGTGGAAGAACATTAAGTGTGGAAGGAACAAGGAGAGTGGAGGACAGTGAAGCTACACCAGCATTGTCATTTAGATTGGGGCTGCAATTCGATGGAGCATTAGACAAGAGCAAATTAATAATTGCGTGTATATGGGTATGAAATAAAGGTAGAAAAGGAAAGTTATTAGTGGCCCCATCATAGAGCTCAGAAGAGGATGATAGGCAATTACTACATGGAATGTTAAGTCACAAAATGGAGAGGAAACAGCTGTAGTTCCCAAAACACCACAGCTGGGCTCTCACCTCCTTGAAAGCCTCGTGGAGGTCATCCAGCACACAGATGAGGAACTCCTGTGCATCATGCTGAGTCCTCGTGCTAAAAGCTGGGTACCGCTTCCCAAAGACAGAAAGAAAAGCCTCAGGGGAAACATAGTCAAACTCTCCAAGCCACATGTCGGACACCAAACAGGCAAAGGCAGTCGCAGACTCGCCAATCTCCCTTGGAAAAAAGGGGAATGTTTCAGGTGATGTCTGAAAAAATAGTGTCTGCCTTCAAAGGGGCACAGTACAGAAACTTGGAAAACAGATGCTGGTACAGTACAGCTCTGGCAGCTGTAACTTGGCTTGAGGGACTCTGCAGATCCCAGGAGGTGGTAGGAATCAGCATAAAGACAGCAGTAACAGGTATTACCATCAACGTGGCAAGAAAAGTATCATGCTGAAGTACCAGCACGGAAGCAAGCTGGGCTCTCAAAGGAGAAGGAAACCACTTGGTGGCCAATCTGATTGGAACTGCCTGGGGGGAGCTGGCAGGTGCCTCGGACATTGCCGTGGCAACACGTATCCTTTGGAAGGAAAACGAGGCCAAGCAGAAAGCTCTCAGTAGTGTGAGCAAACCAACTCACTCGTGCAGGGCTGTGTTCCACTTTCCCGAGAGGAAATACTGCACGAGTGGGGTCAGGCTGCAGAGGCACTGCAGCACCGCGTTCATGTAGCACGTGTTCTCCAGGTTCTGCAGCCCCGTGAGCCCTGGGTGCAGGGTGCTCATATCCTCCAGCTGTTCCTTGGGGGAATACCTCCATTTCCATGCCATCCTTCCACCTACTGTGAGAAAAATCCTCAACAGCAGAAATCTAAAATGCTACTGTTCCTTCTTTTAAAATTACATTCTCATTTATTTTCACCAGGTTTATATTGGTGAAGACTCTTCATTTTCCCCACTAAGCTTTTTCCAATATGGTAAGATACATCATTATGAGGTATCATGTAAACTCCTGAGATTTTACAGTTATTCCTAAAATCCCATGCAGTCTTTTACTCCATACACAGTTAGTCAAAAACTACAACCATTTATGAATAGCCATCTTTAGGGCAAAATGCTTAACAGTGCATATTACATTACATTTCATTTCCTCAGGGGTACAGTACTCACCTATTTTCTAAAGCCATAAGTTGCAGTCCAGGTTCTACCATAAACAGGTTGTTCTTCAGATTTTTGCTATGAAATGTTAATTAATTCATTTTAGGAAAATTTCATTGGGTTTGTTTTCTGGCTGCTTAAGTCTGTCCTGGACCAAACTGTCCCCATCCCCAGTCAGACAGGCGAGAGGCTGAACACAGAGCCTACACCACCCACATCTGCTCACTGATGTTCTACTCTGAGGCAGGACAGAGAACTCTAAAGCCGCAGCAATCTCCGTAGAGCAAAGAGGAGCCGTGCCCCGCGTGTCCCGTCCCGCGTTCCATCCTGTCACCCCGGCTACTCCTGCCCCAGCCCCTTGTGATGTCACCTGGTAACGTTGGGCAGGGAGCACACCTGGCCAGACCCCAGCCAGAACAGAAAACCTTGGGAAGAGAGGGGCACCCACCCATTCCACTGAACAGGGAGCTGTGGCCCAACACACCGTTATCGGTGTTTGCTCATACTTGTATGAGGATTTGTTATTGCCATGCTGTGCTGGAAGGGCAGTGATGACCGAGGGTGTTGACCATACAAGGATGGAGCTACCTCAAAACATCATACTGAATTCGTTTCTTGGTGTTCTGAAGATTTTCCTGAGGGAGGAAAAAAGGTATGGCAGATGGCTTTTAATTAACTACGTTAGTGCAGTTCATCTCTAAATTCCACACGCCACTGAAGAGCAGCAGTTATTCCCTATTTAACAGACAACTTGGGAAGTAACAAGTATCCACAGAAGAGACCCAATGAAGAGATTTAAAAAACCTCCTAATCATATTACTTGTTAAACTTCAAGTAAAAGATGTCTCAGGTGCTTCTGTCACGGCTATTGATCCCTCAAAATCTGATTTAGTTCTGTAAATGGAACTGGATATGTTTATTCCCTCTTTTTGTGGAATCTGAGTCAAGACTTCGACTTACTATTTCAGTGTAACACGATACACAAATCCATATGGGTGCTACCAACTGCACGTTCTGGGGCTGAGAATTAACTTCCATTACTCTCACCCTGAAGTGGATTATTGAAAGGAAAAGTGTTAATTGTGAAAAGAAATATTAAACCATCAGAACCTTTTCCAGAGGCTTTGTTACGTATTAAAGATGCAGCTTTAAGAGTTAGGGCATTAAGTGAGATACAACAACAAAGAATCAACGTGTAGGAAATCACTGTCAGGCTTAAAAACCAAACCCCTCCTTTTCCAAATTACAAGGCTGCTGAGCAGCAGCTAAAAAACCAGCTCCCCAGGAGCTGTGTATTTGCCACAAGGCATTTGGGATTGGTTTTCTCTGAAATGTTTCATCACCTAAATACTGCAAGAAAGCACTCAACAGTGACTTTGGTGGATTAACTAAAACTCTAAATTATGCTTTTAATTCATTTATCTACATGAGAAATACTCTTTTAAATACCTTCCTAGTAGGAAATTCACTAAAGCATTTCAGATTTTTACTAAAAAATAATTAGAGAGGCGTTCAATTATATTCCTGCATTTAAAAGCTATGTTCTAAGAAGATACACCAATACTTTAGGTCTTGGATAGTTATCAGAAGTTCCAGTTCCATCACTTTCCTCCTTTTTGCTAATCTAAAGGAAAATTGAAAGCTAAAGGATCACAACTCCCTATTTATAGAGCATTTCAAGAGTGATGACTTTTCAGCACAGGAGTGACAATTCTCAAACAAATTGAATTTTATGGAATATTTTCCATGTTCCTACTGCCCAACATCAACAGGATGTAGCACTGTCCAAACAGAGTCAGGCTTCTTTTTCAAACCAATTTGTTTTCTTTCCTTTGCCACCACACTTTTCCAACTCCTTCCTTAAGGGTACTTGACATTTATGATTTTTTCCCTACAAGTATGAGGCAGATCACTTCTGAAAGTGGCACATTTCTCCCCCCTCTGTTTAGACATACACTTCTCATGTAATTCAAGCTGTAAGTCACACAGAGTAAGCTACTGCTCATACCAGGCAGATGTACAGAAATATAAACAGTGGTAACCACTCCAAATCTTACAGGCACTTGCCAACCACATTTTTTCCTTTTGGTCTTGAAAAAGCTTCAGGCCTGAGTCACTTCAAGACTGAGCAGGAGCACTCCCCATGATCACTCACACCCATCACAAGGTGGTCACATCTGTTTATTTTGCTAAGAAATGAGTCATAAGCAGAACTACTGAAGAGCAGTAACATGGGTAAAAAAAAACTGTGTGTAGTTAAGTATTTGTCAAGAAACTGAAAGTTCCCCAGCTTTTACTTAAAATTTTCTCAAAATGTTTTTCTTGTCGTACACTGAAATTTGGTCACATTTTCAAAACACCAGAGACTTCTCTGGAAATCTCTCTCAATTTTCAGAGCCAGTGACGCTTTCAGACCCAGTGCTGCTCTTAGTTGGCATTAGAAAGGTGCAAGTACATCTCCAATATCTGCCCATTCCCTCCCAGCAACAGGAGGTGATGTAGTCAGGCCTGTCTAAGAAGCAGCTCCTAATTAAACATTGTGAAGAGCTATTTTTGACTCATTTACTCATTAATCCCCTCACCTGTGTTTGACAACTATGACGGTTTTCACTTTTTTGCCTCCCTGGTTTCTGGTGTTGGCCAAAGTTGTGATACCTGAAAGGCAAACAACTGCTTTGATCCAGCACAGCAAATCCTACTTTTCTGCATACAGAGTTACTTAAATTCACCAAAATAACCTTTCAGACTGAGACAGAGAGCAGAAGTCTGTAAACAAGAATAAATTTATTTTCGATTCTTTAAAGATTTAATGATATACAAAATGTATACAGTATTATATCCTTATAACATTTTACCTTTCCCCATCAAACATAAAACACCATTTAAACAACTATTGTGTTCGTGCCTTAGGTCTGTATCTATAAGATACACTACTGAATAAAAAATTTATAGAGCTATATACTGCCCTTTTAATTAAAAATTACAAATTAGTACCTATGTAACAAAAAAAATCGCAGCATGAAACTTCAGTTGGACAACAGGTTCTTTTCTTGCTGAATGCTCAACAATATTTGGGACAGTTAAATTACATTTTATTGGCATGAAGGTGCATTGCAATCTCCCATACTTTACACAATGCTAATCCAACCCTAGTCTCTCTTAAGTCAGTACCACAAATAACATAACATTAAAGATGTTTTCTACACAATTTTAAATACATTTACAAGTTATGTGTACATTCGGTTTCGATATACTGGTTTTAGGAGATCTTTGGAAGGCAGAACTTCTGAAGCAGTCACTACGTACGTACAAGGGAAAGCACTTCCAACTTGTGTTCTTACAAGGCAACTTATTTGGACCAGCACAAACTAATTCTTCTATTAAATATGATTATACCAGTCTATCATGGCTTTGTTACTATTTGACAGTGACTTGATAAAATTGAAATGTGTAAAACAAGAAATTTCATTATGCACAATTCAGGCTCTATTTCACAAAACAAAAACAACCAAGCCCAGCTTTACAGTCATGAAGCTGAAAGAATCCTGATTCAGGAGACTCTCTCTCTCTCTTTTGGAACAGATCAAGTTCCTACCTTCAACTTCAGTCTGTTGGCATCCTATATACACCTCATTTGGCTCTGTCCTCTTCAAGAGGCCAGATTAAAAGACACCTGGTGAGAAAATATTAGTGGAACACTCCCGAAAACACTCTAAGAATACTCTGGCATTACAGAGGTAGGTGCTTTCTCCTGGTTTTGCTCATTGACAGTAAGACAAATGCCAAAAAGACCTTAAAACATCAACTACCAAAATCCTTTTGGTGGAAGGTGTATTTCCCACCACAGGACTACAGGAAGAAAATCCTCCACTAAAACCAAAATAGAATAAAAAATAAAACTTTCTGCTTAAAAAGCCCCTTTAAAAACACATCTTAAATACTTGTCATTATTCCACCTTTAGAATGCTCAGCTGCCATGCTGCTCTGTAGATGGTTATCACAAGTCATAAAATCCTTACATTATGGACCAGCCAAAATTCCACTTATAAGACAGTAATCCTTGTTTTGATAAGTCTTTCTTTTCATTATAGTAAGGGAAAGGTAAGTGACAACTTTGTGAGATTCCATGAAGTTTGAAGGAAGCCACTGAGTTGGTCACATCATCAGAGCATCAGACGAATAGAATTGGCCGGATCAGAATCTTTGGTGCAGCTTCCAGGCTGAATTGTCAATTCAGGGCCATCGTCCTGAGGAAATATGATCTTGTCAGGTGTGTAATCATTCCTCTTCAGATCTGTACAAACAGAACAAAGCTGTAATCATTACCATTTCTTGAGCTAGTGGAATCATTAACACCTAGCAAAGAACTGGATATGCAAATGTACTTATAAAGAGGAATTCCAGGATATCCTGAAGTCAAATTACAAAACTGCTGTTTATTACTTGTTCCACTTTCACAGCATGCCTTGACTGTTTCATTATGTATCATTCCTCATCTCATAAGTGTCTCAGAAGGAGGGTACTGCAGCTCTTACCAGGAAGTTTCAGTTTCCTGCAGCAGGAATTACAGTGGTGCTTTGCTCTGAAGTTTTTTATTGCATCCTCTCCCAGATTGGCCGGACCGAACACCATGTCGTATGACCTTAGAAACAAAGTGCACATCAGCATCACCTGCACCTGCTCTCTTGCCAGTTATAAAATTACAAAATTTTATAATACTTTAAATCTTTCTTTACCCTTACCTTTTTTCCCCAGCTTTTATCACAGAGGGATCTGTCAAATTCTCACCAACACCTTCAGACAGCACATGAAGAAAAAGTTAAATCTGATACACTTCTGATTACATAAGTTTATTAATATTAAAAAGCCTTGGAATCCTTAGCTATGACTTCTCAGCTTCTCCAAGAATAAAACCAGAAAAAAACCCACAACAAACACAACCCAAACTATACATGATTCTCTACCCGTAGGAAATTGCTCCTAAGCGGGCACTTTGTACTTCTCAGATTTCTTCTATCTACTTTTTGCATTTCCTAGCTTGAGTTTTCACTCATGAGAAAAATCTCCTATACAGTTCTCACTACCAGAATATCTGGCACAGAGTTTAATATAAAACCAGCTCACCACATTGGCACTACACAAATGTGCCAAAAAATAGCATTTTTTATGGCACATTTCATTAGGAAAATATGTATATATTTATATTCTCTGTGTTGCTGTAAGATTTAATAGTATATTAGAACAACAAAGCTGGTGAAGGGTCAGGAGCACAGGTCCTGTGAGGAGCAGCTGAGGGAGCTGGGGGTGTCTAAAACTACCTGAAAGTCACTGTAGCCACGTGGGGGTCGGTCCCCAGCAACAGGACAAGAAAATGGCCTGAAGTTGCACTAGGGAAGGTTTAGATTGGATATGAGGTAAAATATATTCACTGAAGAGGTTGCCAAGCACTGGAACAGCTGCCCAGGGAAGTGGTGCAGTCACCATCCCTGCAGGGATTTAAAAGCTGTTCAGGGGTGGCCCCTGGGCACCTGGAGTGTGCCAGACTTGGCAGTGCTGGCTAAAGTGGGACTCAACAATCTTAGAGATCCTTTCCAATCTTCATCATTATATGATTAAATAAGAAAATCACAGACCCAAACTAACTAGAAGAAGCAGCACTAAATAATGCTTGTTGTTGATTACAAACATACAAATTCTTAACAAAATGCTATCAAAAGAAAAATCCTCATAGACCTCAGCCCCAGTCCCAGTTTCAAAGTCAGGGCATTACCTTGCAGATCTAATACCAACAGTTCTCCTCTTGTATACTCATATGTCCAGTGGCTGAAAGCCAGCATAACCTCCTCCAGCATGTTGGTTGGGATTATTTCATCACCGTTATTGTTATTATATTTTCTAAACTCTCCGGTCATGCACTCTTCAACTGCAAACCACTGGCCAGCAGAGTGGCAATATAACAGGAACACTTCCAAGAACCTAGTAAAAAGTACACTTAGTTAATATAGTTCCAAAATAGAGATCTATCATTACTATTAGACTTCTGTTTGATTTACTAACAATTTAAATACTTTTAAACTATTATACAAAGCCATTTAGATTATCACACTAGATTAGAATCAGTGCAGAAAATTTCAGTGGAAAATACTGCCAAGGACAATTCTGCTTGCCACATTCACAACAATATTCCAAGACATATCCACACATGAGTATCTCAATATATTTGATGCATCTGTTAACAACCCTGTAGGCATTCCCCTGAGCCAAAAGCATGCAATATAATGGCAGTTTAAATACACTCACCTTGGAGAGTATGGGATGGATTTGGGTTTCATCTGGTTGAATGCAAAGGTGAGCTTCTGTGCTGCTCTCTGCTGCTGAATTTCCTGTGAGTCAAACCCACAGCTCATTAGCTGCTTACCAGAACAGAGAACAGCAGGGAGCCAAGCAGGCCGTGGGAACAGTGGCTATTCCCCCAAGACAGGGTCACACATTACTTGCTTTTTAAATTATATCTGCATTTTAAGAATTTGAGCTCTTTGATTAAACAAGCCCTCCTGGAGCAGAGTTTTAACCCTTTTGCTCATACAGAACCCGAGACTAACTTTTTTTTTTTCAATTCTAGTAAGTATATACTAGTTTACAGGTGGGAAAATAATTCCTGCTTAACATATAATGCCTGTGCATGTTTAATAATTGTCAAAGATAGAACTTACTCTCAAGCACAAGTGCAACACAGTGTCCTCCTTATAAATGCTTGACCAAGTATTCACAACTTCAGGAAGAAAAGACTTGATGATGTAAAGATGTCCTGATTTCAGGATATCATATTCTGACCAGGTGCATACAACTTTGAGAGCTCGACGTAAACCTCCTCCCATCTCCTCTTTACTTAAAAATTCTATTTTAGCACAGAGCCCCAGTTGTGACCAGGAGGACATGCTGTTGTTCAGGATGCTGGGAGAACTTTCTTCAAGGCGATACACAGTGACTGGTTCACCTGTAAAAAGCAATCACGGAATTGAATTTTCCAAGTTGAAAATGAAAAGCACTGAAATCACACCATTTCTTACAGCAAGCTGCAGTATTAAGCCATTACAAACGTCTTGAATTAACAGAAAATTTAAACTGCCTATTGGGATGACCCCTCTGCAGCTTTTTTCACAGAGCTGCAAAATTTGTCCTCCTATTCAGACCCATTAATGACACTGTTCAAACAGCACTAAGAACACTTAATAATAAATGTTTCTTTACAGTTTAAACAAGTGAAGATGACTTAAATGAATCACTCCAGAATAGTTTGTTATAAAACTGTTAGTACAATACCACCATCACTGTAACACCATTTCTGAGGACAACTATAATTAAATCTACATTTCATAATCAAGTGAGTTGCCCTAGAAAAGGTGTCATACTCACATATTTCTGAGCATTCTGAGACTAGACTTCTTTTAGTTCATTAAGACTTCAGTTTCACACTTGCTGTGAGAAACTGTGAGCTTTGAATTGATCCTTCTATATTAGAAAGATCAAACCAAATTGGAATCCATATAAGGTTTGCTTTTCTTCCCCAAAAGACCACAGAGAACAAGCAACAAGAAATACAATTCTTACCTCTTGGAGGCACAGGAGTGAATGGAATGCTCTGTGATAATCTCATCAGGTTATTTCTTTCTACAGCTAGAGGAAAATTACAGCATTTGTTGAAGTTTAAGGATCTTATAGATATCAATAAAAATACAAATATTACTTTGTAAGAGGGACTGACCTGAGTAATAGTAATTGATATCCATGATAGGCTTGAAAGGAGAAGCAATGCCTGAAAAGAGATTAAGGAGAAAAAAGAAAAAAATATATACTCTAGCTACTAATTTATGTACTAAAACACCACACACAAAGATCAACTGCCAAGTAACTACAGTTTGAAAAGGATCTGCTGGGAAGATAATTAAATATTGTACTTAAGTCTTTAGAACCTCGGGGAAAAAAATTGTAGTGCTTAATGCTCAGCTGTTTATTAAAAAAAAAATTTAAAAATCACAGCATTGTGTGTTTATTAAATTCCAAATTACCATCGATTAAATATATATGTATAAATTATATAACATATTATACATAAAAATCTCTCACCTTCAGAGCAGGAAGAAAACTTACCATTCAATGCATCTTCTTCCGGTGGCCTGTGAAATGCCACAAAAACAACAGTCATCCTCAAAACTTACTCTGTATTCTTTGATTTTGACACATCATCCTAGGTCACCTTGTTAACCTCACAGTACCACTTTTATCCTGTTAACCTATTTTTCAAGGGCAGTACAGGTTTCTTAATTACAAAACAGTAATGGAAAGCTGTTAAGTAATCTCATGTTTTTAGAGCTACACTTTAAATACCTCCAAGTCATGCACAACATTATGTAAAGTTTGCATCACAAGAGCTCATTCCCACAGAGGTGCTTTAATTAAAACTTGTTCACAACAGCTTACCCTTCTGTTATCAGATAAATAAGGTAATGGCTGCAGCAGTTAACTCAGGGGTAATTGTTAACGAGAGCGATGTCTGCGTGATTTCAGAGGCGCTTACAGTTTGAAAGGTTGGGTAAAGACCTTTACCAGGAAGAGAGCTGCTCACTGTGTGTCAACACATTTTCATGTTTTGCCCTCCAATATGTGACACCATTAATCTAAACAGAACCTGTTAAAGCATGATGAGAGCTCAACCTGACCCACCCATGAGCACCGGCAGCCCAGGGAGCAACCCAAGAAGAGTGACCAGCAGGCTGAGGGGTGATTCTGCCAGAGACCCCAGCTGGAGCACTGTGTCCATCTCTGGCGCCCCAAAGGTAAGAAGGACCTGTTGGAGAGCCCAGAGGAGGCCACAAAGATACTCAGAGGGCTGGAGCCCCTCTGCTCCAGAGACAGGCTGGGAGAGCCTTTCAGTCCACACCATTCTATGATCATCCTTTGGGTCCAGTAAATACATTTGGTTATTTATTAGAAGAAAAAAATTAAAACTTTGTGGGTTTTTTCTCATTAAATGCAACTAAATACCACTATAGCCAAAGACAACCAAAAAGAAGAACAGATCAAAAGACAGAGTGATAAAATTGCTCCATTAGTAGAAAGCTTACTTACATTTGACTGCTATTTGAAGGTCTGCCTTGTAGCCAATCCTTTAAAACAAAGAAGAGGAAAAACAAAAAAAGCTTCAGTATTGTAAGGAAAGCACAGCTTATTCAGCTGGAGGTGGGGTGGTAATGAACTGAACTGCAGTTGAATGGAGAGACCCAAATACAACCGAGAAATGGTAACTACAATTAAAAGAATAAATAAGGCTCTATATTCACTACTTTTTATGGATTATATAAGTAATTCTTTTCCTTAAAAGAAAAGAATTTTGATTTTTTTTCTACAAACAGAAAACAGCACTGATTTTTGTAGTGAGAACATACACAACTTCTTCCCTTAGTGAAAACAGGTCTCCTGTTGCCTCCTAGAACAAGCAAGTCCACAAATCAGTATTACCCTTTATCTGTTTCTTCTCCTTTATTTGTTCAGCTTCTAGTTCTGCTCAAGAATGTCACAAAAGGTTGATACAAACCGTCAGTAAGGCTGCTTTAGAGTCCACTTGCTGAGTGTCATCACTTGATGCTCTCCTGCTCTTGCTGTACACTACAAACAAAGGAGATTTGTAACTGGACAAAGAATGGCAGCTGGCACTGTCACCTGTTTCCTAATAGTGAACAAATGGCTTAATGGAGCTCTCATGAAACAAGCCTGACCCACAACTTTAAAAGAAGTTTGCAGTCCTAAATAGATCACCTCACTTTTCACAGCTCCAACTTCTGTGGCAAACACAAGGTAACACAACTGAGCTGGCATGGCTAGAAGAACCACAAGAAGCAGAAGATTCAAGTACTACCAAACATGAAAATATTTCAAGATGATTTAATCATTCGTATTTCCTTGGTATTTTCTTAGGATACCCACTAGCAAGGCAAGTTAGAGACAACATTTGGGGACCTGAACAGAGACCAGACTCACGCTGCTCGGAGTGGGCTGTCAGAGGGTCAGTGAACCCACCACAAGAACTGGATTGTCGTAGACCACTCTCACTATGAAGACCCTACCAAAAAAAAAAACAAAAAAAAAATTACATTTACTATCAGTCATCATTACCATTATTGCTTTTAACTACTACTCTTGGAACACAATCTGCCCAGTTTTTCTTTACAGAACTCACCAGGATTCTTCAAAATTTCAGGATGTACTTTAAATACCTCACTGCACAGAAATGCACAAGTTGAGTGCATTAATTCAGTTAAAATGGTCTTGTCACAGTAGTCACCAGCTGTAACATTTTCAGGCACACATTGAGACTCCTGACCCACACCAAAAGAGGTCTTTGCAAGGGAATGTTACAATAGGATACAACTACAGAAACAGTTCCACTGGATCCCTACAAGCACCACATTCAGCTCATCTGTTTCGTGCCTTTATTGGCTATCAATTCTTATATAAGAATGTGGCTCTGGCAGAAACTAATATTCAATTTTCACCCACTTAAAATAGCAACAAAATGTAGTAAACTCATTATTGGCTATCAATTATTGGCTATTAATTCTTATATAAGAATGTGGCTCTGGCAGAAACTAATATTCAATTTTCACCCACTTAAAATAGCAACAAAATGTAGTAAACTCCTGCCACGTAAAAACCTATGGGTTATGAATGCAATTTCCTCATGGAGATACTCCTTCATAGCAATTACACATTCTTGGAATATGTACTGAGGTGGTCAACTTTTGGCAACAAAATATTTGTTTTGCAAAAAAGGAGAAAGGTGGTTTCATCACAAACCAGGACTGTGTGTGTAGAGTGGCATAGGACTTACTCATCTACTAACTCCAGTGGTTACCTGAATAAAATGTAAAAATAAATTGTGCCCTGCTTTTGATTCTTAAAATTCTAACAGGAAGTTGTTACCACCCTTTTTCCCCTTTTCCTCTTACAGAATACACCCCACACACATAAACATACAAAGGCCTCTGTGTGTGTGTCCAAAATGTGTATCTAATGTGTGGTCGTGTGCATAAACACCAGAACATTTTAGACCTTTTGTCAAGGAGACCTCCAGTTTACAGATAATGAGGTAAGAACAGAGACCCACATCTTTACTGGAAAGAATACTTTTAGTATTTGTTGAAAATAATGTCCCAAATATATGGAAACTAACTTTACTTACTTGAAGCCTGCTTGTCTCTATACCCTCCAATATCGCTTTTTTGAAGTCTTCCTGTTGCTCCTATCAAAGAAACAAAGTAAACTGTTAACAATAACACCAAAAAATCTGAGCTAAGAATACACACAAAAAGCTTTTTGGTCGCACATTATACTCATTGAAAGGTTCAGAAGAAGCAACTCAGCAGAAGAGAAGCATTGCAAATGGTCATAATGCAATTCTCAGGTCTATTCTCCCCTGAATGCACGATAACTGCAAACAGTAATTTGTATGTACTAATTCAACAGCTACATAGTATTCATATATATATACATACACACACCATAGCACTTGGAAGGCAGGTTTATGATTAGTCACTTTTCTGTTTTGGTAATTTTTATTGTTCTTTAAGGAAATTTATTTAAGGAAATGGAAACTATTCATTTTAGTTTATGATGAGTTAATTAAAAAGCTTTTTCTTCTTGGAAGCATAATAAACAATTTTTGTCACTTTTGAAAATTATATACACTGTCATCTTGCTCTAGTAAATCACTCTAGTCTTCCTAAAGGCTGATCTTGAAATTTATGAGTGTAAAATACTTAGTTGAACACTAATTATGGGATACTTAATTTTATCTCGGTTCACAGTTGTAGTCATCTTAGCTTTCATAACCTCAGAGCTTATTTATTATTTCACTAGTATCCTATTATGAAGCAACAGTACTTGATGGCAGTTAAGGTTACATGAGTTTTCACTGGATTTTTTTTTTAAAATGAAACAGATGCCAAGTGCAGTCTGCAAGGAATGTGTAAGTTTCTTGATTATATTTGGTCTTAGACTTTTTCCAAACATACTTTGACATTACAGTTTAAAAGAAAATGATCCCCATTAACATATTGGACAAAGCCTTTCATGCTCACCTCAATATCAGCACTTCTTTCCCTCATTTTGCTGGCTGCCTCTTTGAACCGCTGTAGGTCCATGCTGTCTCTGTGACCTTTGACACAGTGAATTCAAAAAGAGTATTCAAAATCAAAGGCAACCTCCAGTGTTCTGACCATGCCAATAGTCTGCATCACCATAGCAAAGGGTTACAAACCACCTAAGTAAGGTCTGTGTGCCTGTTTGCACTAGGGAAGACATTACACACACTAAAGCAAAGATCAGTGTAACAATATCCAACTGTTGCCTTTCCCGCACTGAGGTGTGGAGCACCACTATTCAAAAAGTAAAGCTAATATTTTAAATTTTTACTCAAGCGTATGCTCCTCACAGGAAAGGAACAAGGCCTGGATTACAGTACTTTTAGGTATGCTTGACAAATGAAGGGAAAGTAGACAGTTTCCTGGAGGTAGCTTTTACAATATACCCTTCATCCTCCCAGCTGCAAGAAATACTTTTCAGAATTTTCCCAAGCATGAGGCTTTATAATGAATCAAAATCTACCTGGTTTCACAATTGAAACCTGCATGGTATCACAAATGGTGTAAATTGTGGACAGTAAGAATGAAGGGTATGTTCTAAATGCTAGAGATGTCAGAGGACCATATAAAAAAAATCTGGCTCCAGTAAATAAGTATAGTTAGTATTCAAAGTTATTAGTGGTGAAGTACATTTAAAGATTAGGTAAGAGTTGTACAATCACTGTCCATCATTTCTGTTTAGCCTTGCTTTCTTTTTTCAACCATAAGGCACTTAAACATAAATAGCTAATGTAGGTAACTTAGAAATCCATGTTTCACAGCAGTAGAATAAACTCTTATCTAGAGATTTAAATTTATACAACCTCAAAAAATCTCTGGAAAACACTGAGACATCCCTAAACAACTATAGCAAGACAACACCTCTGCAGGCAACCTGACAATTCCAGATTACAATCTTCTCCTAAACGCTAAGCATACTTAAAGTATTATCTACTTTACAGGAATCAGTTAGTAAACCCACACCTGTGTTTTGCAATGAATCTGCCACTGTTTTACCATTCAAATATGTAAGTAACTAACCAAAACCATCCACCTTTTTACTGTTAAGCAGAACTTGAGGGGAGGCAAAATGTTGTATTGAATTAAAGGACTTTGGAAGCTTCCAAAACGACAGCCTCATCACAGGTTAGCCTAGGCAACAGTGGAAGATCCCAGCTGTAACAGTGTTTAGAAATATAGTATAGGAGGAACCCTCAGCTTGACACAGATACCACAAAGATATTTGTCCAGGACTCCATCAGCCTGAGTAGTGTTCTGTAATTACGTCAAGAAATAGACAATATTTTTGGTTTATGCAATCAGAAGGTAGGAGCTTTATAATGAGTCACAAAAGGTTTGTTTACAGTGCCCGTACCAAGTTGTACAGCTGCTAATTGCCCAAAAACTGCTATACTCAACAACTAGATAAGGTTTTTCAGAAAAATATTGTCTATGTGACAGAATTATGGAGAAATTGTAATTTCAGTTAAAAAAAAACATTCAAGCAACACAAGGAAATTAGAGATGTTAAATGCAAAAAAAGCAGAGCAAAATGGTAGAATAAAGTCACCTGCAACCGGAATACACCCAAAATAC
Source organism: Dicaeum eximium (assembly GCA_013396995.1). Lineage (NCBI taxonomy): Eukaryota > Metazoa > Chordata > Aves > Passeriformes > Dicaeidae > Dicaeum > Dicaeum eximium. Next base: position 2,136,314 of record VWZP01001966.1, read on the forward strand.
CATACAATTCTTGATAAGTCAAACCTTGTGGCTTAGATTTGGTCCACAGTTTATGAAGTAGTCCCATAAGGATGTTAGAACATAAATCTCGGGTTTGCAGTTCCATTGCATGGACATGCTGACTTTTGGAAAGTTCATCTTTAATATTCAATTTTCCATGTGAGCCGCCACAGTTGACTGTTGACATCAAGTCGCCCGTTGACAAAGAGAACTTCGTTTGGGGCTTGTTCTTCACTAACTTGACAGGGGACTGGTAAGCACATTTGTCAATTCTGCAGCTGTAGTTATCATTAGTGTCACTCTCATCATGAATAAAACCACAATTAACGTATCCTCCATTTTCAACACAAGGTTGGGTGAAAGCAAGGCAAGCAGAGCCAGAAGCAAGAGGATAAGAGCAGCTAATAATGACTTCAGGACATTCAGAATCTACTTTATTATACTTACCCACAAATGCACCAAATTCTACATTATTATCTCCTTCTGTAGCCTTAGAGAAAATAGTCTCTTCATGCTTTGCTGAAGAATCCAGCTGACTTTTGCAACTGGGTCGAGATGGAGTGCTAACAAAAAACTTTGTTGTTGGGGATGTTACATGTGGCATGCTGTTGGATGAGTTGCCTAATTTTTTACTTTTACTAGTGGATTTTGAGATCTCTGCAGCCTGTATTCGTTGGCGAAGTTCTGGAGGGGAAACAGCATTTGAAAATAAGGCACTGCCTGAGGAACCTGCCTCTTGGAAGTTTTTTTCTTCTCTGCGGGGAACCAGAGCCAACTCCTGACCAATTGTTCTGTGTTGGACTTCTCTGTCATCGCGGATAGAAATGTTACAGAGTAAAGCATTATTACTCTCAATGCCTCCTTGTGGAAAAGAACCAAAGACATTTCCAATGCTGTGCTTTTTCCACACAGATGATCTGAGAGAGCCATCCTCAATGAGATTTTGTGCCAAATGCTTTGAAATGCTCAATTCCCGAGTGATTTCATTATGCACCTTGCTGGCTTCTGAAGCTTTCTGCGCCGTCAGTGTTTTCAGGGTATCCACAGTTAGAGCAGACAGATCCTGGAGGTGGCCAATCTGTGAATCTAAAGACTGTAATGACCTTTTAATGTAGTTGACACGATCACCAACTTCCTTTATCTGAATGCACATTTGTTCCACCCTAAGAAAAATCAAATTATGAAGTAGATATGAAAGGTATTTTTCTCAATATGCAAAAAAAATTACATTATTATAGCCCTTTCTGTCAATTTAATCAGGGGAAAAACAACTTTGAAATGTCACTATAATATGATAGCATTGGACTGTTTTGTAATACATTTGTACATACTTCTGAATCACAGAATTATAACAGCTATCATTAGAGGGCCTACAACACTTTCTGAAATCTATCAGTTTCTTCAAACATCATAGGAACTAAATAATAGGATTGCCTCAGCTTACTGAGTGCTTCCACAGATCAAGAAGAATCAATCACATTATCAGTTTCTGCACAGCAATGGAAAGACATCATATAAAATTAGCATAAACACTTCATCTTCTTGAGCTGGATCTGTCCTCCTTTTAAGTACATTTTTAAAAACCTGTAAAAGTTCTACTTCTCTATTCAGAAATTTTACTTGTAAATATTCTACCGTTCAAATGTGACTCGAATCCTCTCCTCACTTCCAGAATGAAATTTATCATCCTTTTCATTGAAATACATCTCAACACACAGCTCTTCAAAATCATGAAGTTTCTTCTGATCTTCTTCTGTCAGGAACAGCTCTAAAGAGAGATCAACAGTTAAGATGACACATATATAGTGAAGTTGTACAGGTGCTGAAAACTAATAGCCACAACTCTATAAAGGATGTTAAAAATAAAACACCACCAAAAAAAAAACACGACAAAAAAACCCCAAAAAACCCTACCAGAGGGCCACCTAAGACCCTTCCTTTCTCATTGCAAAAAAAAAAAAAGTTCAAGGTCAAAGATGGACAATAAAATAAAATTAAAATAGTAATTCTGAGAGGATCTGTGCACAACACCATCATTGCTTATGCTCCTACCCTTTAACCCCTTTGAGGCAAAAGCTAGATTCCTTAGCTGGATATTATCTTTTTTAAAGTTTCAAAGAAGTTTCACAGAAAGAAAAAAATCTTCTCCATGACCAATGACAAGCAATCTCATCTATTTATTTGTGTGATAGGTTAGTTTTACTGGAGATTTTTAGTGTTTGGCATTAAACTCTTGAGAAAAGCACGGTGATTTTCAAAAGAATTATCAATATTGAAAAAACATAAAATTAAGACCCCCCCTTTGACTTTTGTCACAATACACATTATAACCAAGAACAAGGCAGCTTGCTTTTCTGACAGCTTGCTTTAATCATATCAAAAACATGACTGCAATTTTTTGTATAACTGTTCATACTTGGCCCATCTGAAGTCTTGTCTGTCTTTCTTCTTTTACATATACAGCAGAACAGGGAAGCCATGTGGCTAAGAATGATCAGTGGTGGAGGCAGAACAGGTTTTTCATGGTAGGCCATAATGAAATGATAGCGCTGATACTTCCACACAATGTTTGAAATTGCCTTGACTTGTAAATACACGTTGCTGAAAGGGAACAGAACAATATTAACACATCAAGCTCTTTTTTGGGGTGGTGGGGAATTGTTGGTGTTGGTTTAGTGGTTGTTCGGTTGTTTATAAAAGACAACTTAGTACAATTGAACCCAACCAACTGGAGAACATTACATGAATTTAGGACAACAGTCAATAAAGACCAAGAAACAATTGTGTTTGTTTTCTGACAAAGAGAAGTTGCAAAACACCTTCAAATTTCCTTGAACTTCTGATTCCCCTGACCTTGCAGATGTGATGTGAACCAGTCACATCACACACCTCACTAACTTAGTCATGAGCTTGCAATGAAGGAGAGACAAAGACCAGTCTAAGAACCTGAAAAAACTTCCAGGAAATGGGATTGCTTTGATCTGGCATCAGTTCTTATCTCGTCATCTTATTGCAATGATGAGATAGACACTTGTCCAACTATTAGCAAAAATTACCTGTTATCTACATACTTACTTGAAAAATGCAATCAGGAGATTAACCATGATTATGTACTGTACAAAGAGGTAGACAGCTTGAAGAAACGGGGTCAACCATGTTCCTGGGCCACAGAGATGAGCAACTTTTTCATCAGAATTATTTGCACACACTGTGTTGGGAAAAAGAGATACAGAGAAGACATGTACATCTTTTAGAACTCCCAGCAGGTACAGACACAGAAAAAAACCCTAAAAAAACAAAAGGTCACTCACAGTTTGCAACAACCAACTATCATGCACTGGTACTGGAATTTGAATGTCTCCATGCATTTAGGAACATGGCAGAAAAATATCAGAGACAATGTTTCTGGCTGATACTATGCTGTAATTATTGGCTTTCTTAAAAAAGCAGAGTACATCACCACAGCCAAAATTTTGTCATGATAGCTGTGGGGCAGAATTCCAAAATCTTGCTAGGAATAGCCTTGAGAGAAATCGTAATTATGCAGTTTTCATTCTAAGCCAATGAAGTTTTAGAAAAAAAAGAATGAAAAATCAGGTCACATAGTTATACACTGCAACCCACAAAAGGGAGATATTTCAATGAATGGAATCAATGCCAACAGTAATGGGACTTCCATAAAATTGGAATTCCGTAAAATCTTGAGAAGATCTTATCAGAATTAAGTTCTCTTTATTTGCTTCATAATTGTAGTATCTTACCATCAATTTCATAGGCATAGACTTCACCAAAAATCATCCAGTATGGATGAAACACAATATCTCTAGCAAGAGTCCAAGAGGGTGCCTCATCAGGATACAGTATTGCCTTCCTGGGAACACCAAAACTGAGCAGTACAAGCGCCATAATCACCACAATGTAAAACATGTTGGCCACCTATTAACACAAAAAAGTCAGTTAATCCACAAGGTCATAAATATGATCTCACAACTCTAAAAACTTTTACAGTGACAGTGTACACTTGAGAAATCGTATGTATTATATAAGGAAAAGAGCCCAGGACACAAATACTTCACTCAGAAAATTTTGTTAAATAACAAGCCCTGTTAAAAAAGCCCTAAACTATTGAGTTTTTTCCTGTCCTTTCTTATAATGTATTTAGTTCCCTTGGCCAAAGGTAACTAAGCATATTTCCCTGTCAGCTGGAATACTACCAGGTACACAAGGAGCAGCTGACAAAGAGAAACAGTCCTTCCTAAAGGTACTCAATAGCTGCACAAAAACCAGAGCTGGTTTTCCAAGGGCAGGAACACAGAACCTATGCCTCTCTTGCAAGAAACCAAAGTGAGAAATGAGCAACTTGATGCCCTTGTTTTTAAGGAATGACAGGGTTCACTTTTGTAAGAACCATTTTATAGAGGGAAGAAACACAAAAGCCCCTTCCACATTCATATATACAGTTCTCAAGCCTTAAAATGGATTTTAGCATTTAGAATAGCTACTGACGGTAGAGCTAGGTCATTTAATTTTAAGTTTAAACAATTCTAATATTTTTTTTTGTGTGAGGTGACAACAAGCACTATCTATTCCCAGTTTTCCATAGCACAAAACCATGAAGGTGCTGCAGGACACTAGAGAAGTTAAAAGTTTTGACCTAAAGAACACAAAGGCTATAAATTTCAGACCTAAATTGGAAGCCGAATCAAGACAAAGACTTCATCATATTCATTTAAGTCTCTGACATCTGAGAACAAAACAGGCCAGAGAAGGAAGATTTGCCATCTTTTTACATTTATGTAACAGGGATAGCTCCATAAAGGAAGCCTTCTAATCAGTGCTTCTTTTGAAAGCCTTGAAGTTATATTCCAGCTACCTAATTCTGCACACCAAGTTGATATCCTATTACAGCAGTATAAGAAACTTCTAACTAAATAAAACTATTGAGAGAAGGTGTAAATGGATGCAGTTGGGAAAAAAAAATCAGTAACAAACAGAGTACTTACCATTTTCCCAATCATCATAACATAAGGGCCAGCCTGTTGATTTACAGCTAGAAAATCCAGTAATCGCACATACCAAAAAATTATATTGAGACAGTATGTTATTCTTCCAGCAACAAAGATGTAATTTTCTCTGTAAGTGTTTTCTCCAAAATTCCCCTTGGCTCCAAATCTTAATGCAAACCCGATGAAGAAAGTGACAATGGCAACTGTGTCACTGATATTGAAGTAATCACTGAACCACACTTTGATCTTCTGATTGATCTTCCCAGCCTCTGACATAAAAATCTGTAAAGAAATGAAGGTCAGGACAGCTCATATTGATTGCACAGGGACCAACAGTAAGATATGTGAATCACTGGCATTTTTATACTTGCAAAAATATAATAGCTATTCAAATGGAGAACCCTTAAATATTGAGCACACAAAACCAGTGTTTGACGGTGTCAGCTTCACAAGGAAAGAAGGGTTTTGCTCTGTCTAAACCATTTATTAAGGAATTTTGGATTTAGTGGGTTTTGGATATGTTTTTATTTCTTTTTAGGCAGCTACTGTGACAAAAATGAACCCTATCTGCCTTCAGTTAAGCCTGAGGTACCAGGTTAAGGGACTAACTTCATCTGTCCCATTTAAAAATTATTACAGAACTTTTGTGAAGTCTCTTGCTGACCAGGAACATTGAAGTTATGGTGGCTCTCCTGTGTCACTAAAACTTTTTTTTGTTTTGTTTTGATATCTTGGTCATAGCACAGTGGTAGAGCCTGCCTGACAAATACACATTTTACAAGGCCTCCATCTAGCAACCTATACCAAGCTTTAAGATAAAGGTATTAAATCATGTGCTCTGATGCTTAAGTTTCTTCAGTTTTCCTGTTTACAGAATAATAGTTTAAAGCATACTGTTTTAACTGACAAAAAAAGTCTAAAATCCCAGGTTGTTACAGGCATACCTCACGAATTTTCTCAATTGCTGATGTGAAAATGTAAGCAATAACAATCCACTCCTGAACAGATGGTAATTCTTCCATTTTTACAAGAACCACAAATGTGTAGAGCATGAGGAATCCTAAGTATGCCAACTAAAAAACCAAATAAAACATATACATATAATTACTGAAGGATCCTTTAAAGATGTACATGGAATCTTTTGATGTGGTATAAAATAAAAGCTTCAAGTAGGATTACAAAACTATATTTACCCCTTTAAACAGACAGGTTATTATTTATAAGGTGATACAAATATTTTCATCTTAGAAAAGGAAAAGTAGATGTAATAAGCTATTTATTGTTAGCTTTGCTGTTATTACAGCTATTTTCCTTCAGTACAATTCCAGCATTTCTATCACAGTGATAGAAACAAAGCTGTGCATGCACTTGAGGCTAATACATGGTTATAGAACTCCTGCTAGCAACTGATGAAAAGAATTACTCAGAAAATTATAAAAAATCCCAAACCACAGGGCACAGCATGTGCTTATGCAGTTTTATAAAATCAAGTATTTCACATTTACAGCTCAGCAATTAAGGGGTTTTCTGTCTGCTTTTTGGATAGTGCTTAACATTAATTCAATTAGAGCTACACGTTGGGAAAATAACCCAAAAATCTGTGCTACATTTCCAAATAAAATACACACTACACAGGAAAAAAAAAACTCACCGTATTAAACCAAAACTTCACAATTGGAGCATGATAAAATGCATAAAATTTTTGGGTAATTGGGAGCCTTTTAGGTTTTGCTGGAGTCTCCATGTCGTGCTTTTCGAAAGTACTGTCCAAGATCCTCACTTCTTTAAAAACCTCCTAAAATAAACAAACTGTTAACTTCCCCCACAAATATACATGCTTTCTGGCACTAAATTTCACTTCTTTAACTTAAAAATATAATTATTTAAGTGAGGAATATTGTTTTTAATATCTCCCTCTGCCCCACATTACCATAGGGATTTCATCTGCTGCAGTCTGGAAGTTGTTCTCACTGTCATCCATTGCCATTTGATGTGCATCTTGAGACTGGGGAATATGTGACATTTCAGCCTTGGTCTTATATTCCAACAGCAGTATAGCAGGAGGGAGTAGAATACTCAGTATCACCTGGAAAAGATGAAGACCAAGTGTAAATAACTCAGAACTACAATAAAGCATCAGAATACACCAACACACAGAATAGCCTTTGAAAATATATTATCTAAATGTCACTTGCTTGCTATTGAGGGGGAAAATGTAGAAAATAATTAGTTGTTATTACTTCTATATACACTTAAGAGCTTAGGATCACATAGACACAATGTTTCTTGACTTGAAGACACAGGAAATGGGAAAAACCAACAAATTCCAAAATTCAAAGCTACTAGAAAGAATGTAGTCCAAGCTTGAAGATGGAGATGTTCTGTTCACACTCTGTTATTTAATCCACTCCCAGAAGCTTTGGAATGGTGTATTTTAAAAGCATATACAAGGTTGTGGTTTGTGGGGGGAGAGGGGAGTGGCATATGTTTTGTTTGGGTTTGTTTGGTTTTTTTTTTAATTTATGGTAAAAAAATGAGCTAAGGTATAGATGAAGAGAGTAAGTGAAAGCTGTTTACTGTCATTAGCCCGTGACAAAGCAAGCAAGAAAACAGTTAATCAGTTACCAAAGAGGATTTTAGTAGGTCACAAGTTAAATGATGCTTGTAGGTATTTTGTAGGAAAGTTTTATTTCATTTCTAGCAACAATTAGGTTTTGGTACCTAATTTCTCAAAGAAATATGCAACTCCCATTTTGGTTCAATTTATCTATATCAATTATCTCTGTCTAGATCAGAATTGATCTATATCACACGAAGGGCACCACTGGAAAACCTGTCCCCAGTTTGCCTACCCTTGTTTCATTCTGTGCCCTGCTTTTGCTCAGTTCCTCCAAAATAGGATATTTACAAAGCTTTTCTACATCAAGTCTTATGTGCTCCCTGTAAAAAGCCAAAATGCACGAAACTAGTCTTACAGCAGGTTTTCCATCTGTTAAGGATTGTTATTACTATGTTTTTAGTAGTGGATTAGTATTCACATGATCTCTTTAAGCCTCTGATTAAAGGCTACTTGCCTGGTTTTTGCCTTCTATATTTCTGTACCTTATTTGAAAAGATAATAGAGTGTCAAAAGAAGCGTTTACAACAAATATTCCAGTTTTGATTATGTTATAGGAGACTGGTTTATGGGATTTATTAATAAAAGCTAGAGTTGTGAAAGCTTTACACTAACAGCATTTAAACACACACTCTTCTTCCCTTTAAACATAAACTCCATTGACCCTTGAATAAACTGCAACAGTGCTTACTTTGTACCACGAATTCTTCCTCATGTTCAGCCTTCCCATCCACATATCAGATAACAACATCTGTGTGCAAGTGTGTGCTACAAACGGACGGAGCCTCGAGGACACTGCCAGCTTCAGACAAGTGGAGTTGCTCCAGTTCTTAAGTTCATAAGTCAGTAATTTCATTGCCATAGTTTCATCTTGTCGGAAGGACTGCTCTAACAGTTCAACTGCCAGCTGACCAAACTCGCTACAATGAAGAAAAAAAACCAACAAAACAAAATATAGTATCTATAGAAATGACCATGAGTTCAGTGTGAATTTTCTTGCACAAATCCCCAACTTGCACAACTTGCAGGGACTATTATTTGTCCATTCTGTACAGATACACTGTAATTTGTAACCACAATACATCAATCTGTGACTTCTGTTAAAAACATATGCATGCTAAAACAGCTATTAAAACATGCACAGAAATTATCTGTACAGATACACTGTAATTTGTAACCACAATACATCAATCTGTGACTTCTGTTAAAAACATATGCATGCTAAAACAGCTATTAAAACATGCACAGAAATTATCTGTACAGATACACTGTAATTTGTAACCACAATACATCAATCTGTGACTTCTGTTAAAAACATATGCATGCTAAAACAGCTATTAAAACATGCACAGAAATTACATAGAAGAAAATGGCACAATCTCCTCTTAATTTGACTATAAATCAAGACTTTAAACAGCCCTCAAGAAAGAGCAATATTTAATATAAAGCTTCTACTAGAGTTCCACTTAAACCTTTTTGCAAAACATAATTGTCTTTAAGTGTGCTAACAGAACAATTTGTGTTTTGTCCATAAGTAGCCCCACTACTTTTACTGCGGATGTCAAGAAACTACTTTAACAATAGGAATGGAATTTACTTGGAATACTGTTTCAGTTCTTCCGAAGTATCATCAACAAGGTCACTTTGTTTCGCCTCATATGCCATGGATCTATAGACCTTGCAAGCCACCAAAGCTTTGGCCATGGACTCCTCGCCATGCTGCCAGAAGAAAAGGGCCATCTTCTGCCTCTTCATCAGCACTGCCCACAGCAACAGCTCGTTCAGAGGATAAGCAAAACGTCTTGTTTCAGGATCATCTATGTCAACTATTTCATCTTTGGTCCTTTTCTTTCTTCCCTCTTCTGCACCAGTGTCAATCTTTAAAATAAAATCATAAAGTCACGTTTTAAGTTGCTACACTTGTTCATTATGTAAATTGAAATAAAATGCTGAGTGGTCCAATATCAAATTATAAATAATTATAAAAAGAAAAAAGAAAATTTTTGAAGACTTGAAAAGCAGCTGGAACTTTTGTTCAAAAACTTCAGTTGAGTACAATTCACTTTAATAACTGTGAGACTGAATTAATTTGAATTATAGATCAAAGAAAAGCTGTAACTAATATACCTACATACAAATAAAAAAAACTCATGTAAACTGCTTGTAGTAGTAACACATGGCCAAATCTTGCTCCATCTACCAAGCCATGTGAGTCCCACCTTCACTACTAAAACTCTGTCAAAGAAACCTTTTGGTCTCTAACATACCAAAGCTTATCCACAAGACTACTGTACAGAGAGAGAAACAACCTTTACAGAATCCTGTAAAATAGCTGCAGTTTAGAAACAAATACAAAAGCAAGGTTGAAATTCCAGCTTTACCAAAGTCAGTGCAATTGCTGCTACTCACACTCCAGTGGCACTTGGGTTTCAGCAGGCTCCCCACTCTTAGCTACTTGAAATAAACCCCACTGTGCTTCCCTCACAGCCCTTACCTTTGGTTTGTATGGCTGTGCTGTTTTGATGAAATGATTGTGGCGCATTTTTTCTTTCTTGTCTGCCCTGTTACCAAAAGACTCATGGCTTTTACACATCTGAGGAGTAGTACTTGAAGGATTTCGCCCAGATCTCTGCAACAAAGAGAAGGGGTTTGGTCAGTGAAACACGGATGAACTTATACAACAGCACAACCAGAATTCTCACTGGATATTTAACATGGTTTCTTGTTTGTTTTCATTATTTTTAAGAAGTCACTAAATGGGTAGTTACACATGTTGGTTAGTGTAGCTTGCACAAGAAGCTAAAATATCTGCATGCCAAGCCCTGGTGAATCTGCATGTGTAGCGTCCTTTCTTCCCTTATGAGTAGGAAAAGAGGGAATCACAGAGAAGGAATTAGGATACGGTAGAATAAGGCTGAGGAAAACAAAACTTCTTGTTTGCCCTCAGTTCCAAGACAGTTCTCAGCTGCCTTCACAGCCCTTACTACCGCATTTAAAAGAACCAGTCAGGTGACGAGAAGAACAAACCAACATGGATTCAATCATCCCACAAAACACCGAGGCTGGGTTTTTTCAGCTGGGAAGCAATGGCTGTGACCCCCGTGCGCGTACCCGGCTGTTCCCGCTGAGGCTGTTGTAGATCGCTCGGAAGCGCTTCCTCGTGTAGGTGCATCTGTAGGTTCCTCCCATCAGATATTCAATAACCAGGCCCACATCAATCAGGTTGATTTTATATCCTGGAGGAAGATTTCCCTAGGAATACAAAAGGTATTTTTACGTTTTCATGTTATAATAGTAAACTTGTCTACAGGGTTTCTACATGTTTTATCACAGCTCTAAATAATATTTTTTTTAAAAAAGAAGCCTTTCATCATAAAAAAATCCTCCAACACAAAACCCAAAAAGCATCTCCATGACTCAACAGTTGTTATTTTTAAAGAAAGACCAGGTTATACCTTTTCTACATTAACTCCCTAACAGAATAGATACTCATTCCATTGAGGCACTGAAGGCTTTTTGTCAAAATTTCTCCATGCTGGGAGCATCAGCTTTCAATCTCCCCAAGAAGGAAAACAATCAGAAGAAAGATGAAAGACAACACTCTTTGGGTTTAACATCTTTTAGGCAACAGGGACCAAGCATTTAACAGAAGTATGGAAAACTACCAAAACGTCTGCAGAGATAGCTTAATACTTAAAATAAAATTCAATTAATAAACTGCAGATCAAATTAATAGTCAAAGAGAAGAAATTAACAAAAAATAACTGCTAGTTTGACCAATTTTTACATGGACACCATACCTGTTTGACGTCCCGAACTAGATGAAAGAGTGTTGGGTTAGTTGGGCCTTGTTTCTTTAAAACAAAATAGAAGGAAAATTTGGAATGAGAAATCAGCATGCAACAGCAACACCATAAGAGGTTAATATTAAAAACTAATTTAAAATATAAAAACATAATAAAATATAAGTAAGTATGATAAATAAATAAACTTCTCAAGGAGATTTCTCTACAGAGCTTTATTAGCTAAAGAATTAATTTTTTTTTTTTTTGGGCAAAAACAGATACTGAGACTGATAACACAAACCTAAGCCACAATTGTGTACTACTCACATCAGCTAATTTTTGGTGGAAGGTTCTTTGTTCTGTCTTTGGATACTGTTATCAAAATTACCTTGGAATTCTTAGATCAACACCTACAGCAACAAAATTTTTCTAAGTAATAATTATAACTATGCAGGTTGACAAATCAAACTCTTTCTGGAACTATTATGATGTTAACTGCTAGAGACAGAATCCACCCCATGAAGCCCTATAGATCTCACATTCTGGGCACAAGTTTCACCCACGTCACTTTCTCTTGTTCTCTTCCCCACTGGGGCTTGCACTTTGTGTGTCCACACCAGAGCTGCAATTTTCCCTTTAGTGCCTATCCCCACCATCACACACAGATGAACACCCTGCTGACAGACAATTCTGGTGCTGCTGGGGCTGTGCACAGCAGCCAACAGCATCCGCTTCCCAATTCCAACCTCACACCCAGGAGCCCTCCCCACCAACACCCCACAGCCTCCAGACTGCTGCACACCAGCCAGGACACAAGAGGCTGAGCAACTAAAAAACTGCTCCAAAAGCACCTTAAAAAAGAATCATTTACTTACTGTGTTATAAAGTTCTTCCAGCCTGGGAATTGTAAGAAATTTGTGCATGCTTACTCCGTTTTCAATCAGAAGTTTCACAAATGCAACTCTGTCCATGACAAGGGCATCCAGCATAGCCTGTTCCAGGGAGCCAACCTGCAACAAATGAGCAAAAAAGAGGAGCCTAGAGAGAGCCAGTAAAAAAGTGAACTTTGATACTGCATCAACCTCCTTCATTTACAGGGCTGGAAAAACCGTACATGTCTATAAAGATGTCATCCTCAATTCAGAATATCCCCTGAACTTCACACAATTACAGGATGGGAGAATATCCTGAAGACTTGAACTGTTTTGTAGGTACTGCCTACTGAGACACTGGGACTAAGGAGACATTTGGTTTAACATAAGTGATGTGTTCTCATAGGCTCATATGGGATAAAGCAAAAAAAGACATAAAATATCTAAAGCACAATTTGCTTCAAAGATGTCAGAACCATCATGGCAATCAATAAGCCTTACACAGTATGTACTTCCAACTGCATATTCAAAAAGCTTGTGTTTTATTTTTACAGTACTAGGGAGAAAAGGCAAGAGCCACCAGGTAGTTCTTAAACTCATTTTCAAACTACAAAAAACAGACATTTTGTCCCTCCATCAAAAGACACTGCAGTGCTGCCAACAGTGCATTTTACTAGATGCTTCTTAAGAACTTCCTAGGGCCATGCAACTGTAACAAAGAAAGAGCATCTAACTAACATGAATTCAACTTCTACCTTTTGTAATGTGTTGTCTCTGCTAGTAATTCAGAACAGTTAGCACATTTCTAAAATTTTTGGACCATTTTCAAATACATAATAGCAAAACAGCTTTAAGGCTATGCAGTACACCCAAATTACTGCTTCAAAATAATCATGTCAGTATTCTAAAGCCTCCCTCTACAAAAGTCAAGATTCATCCTTTACAATAAGTTGTGCTCCTCTCTATTAGGAATTACCATTCTGCTTAATCCAGACCATTACATACCAGCCATTGTTGCCCATAAACAAAAACGTGATTTTTGGCTATGTCAACTCTGTCCCATGCAAGTGTAAGAACAAGCTGGTCAAATGCAGATGCATTCGTGCCTTAAGAAGCAAACACAATGAAGAAAATTTAAAATTAATTATAATACAAGATAATAAACATTCCTGCTTCCTAAAAAGGCCAAATCAAGCAATCCACCACAAAATTATGCTGTATATGTCATCATTTATGTCACATTATAGCATTATACAATGAGAACACATATTTATTTGTTTAAAAACCTACCATTCCTATTGGTATTTTATAAATAATCCATCACATAAACACTAATCAATAATAGCTGGAGTTCCCAAATGATCTTAAAAAAAATTAAGTCTCACCTTTTAACAATGCTGTAAGTATTGCAACATCAATGTCCTGATGCTCATCTGACCCAATATGAAAAACTGTAATCTGTCCAAAATGGCAAAATGGGGAAAACATTTAAAAGTTATTTTCAGGCAAAGGTTACTGGCTTCAGTCTTTTAAATCTTTTTCAATTCCTGACATAAAAGACACCTGGTTTTCAATGCAACTTTAAGTCTGTTTATGTTCAATTTAAACTTTTAGTATGCAGTCTGTTTTCTTTTCCTAAGTGGGAATCTTCAATTAATTTGAACTTCTTTTCCTCCTATGATTACAATTCAGTGCTATCTATAACAGTATCCTGTTTACCTCTCCAGTCTATTACAGATTATGAGATTAACCTGCCAGCAAATATGGTTAGCTGAATAAGGTAATTTTGTATCTCAGAACAGCACAATGTGATGTTCAAATGAAACACCAGTCCCTGAACTCAGGCTACACATGACCTCCATAAAGTGGTTTTGCTTTAAGCATGCAGTGATACTATTCCTTTATTAGCAGTCATAACGAAAAGATCCAAAAAAAGCAAAAAAAAAATTTTATATCCACAAATGCATGCACCTTGCATAGAAAATTTTATGGCAAGATCTACTTACAAGTTCTTTTTTTTTCATGCATTCCAGCAGTGTCTGAAACAAATGAACTGCTTCACTTTGACCAAAGTTAAACGTCTTTTTGATGGTTGAAATTATTTCAGGCTCAGCACCCTCAGGAACATTCCTGAGATTGAAACAAACAAACAGGAAAACAATTGTTTTAGATGAACAGTAAGAACAACAATGCATTTAATTAGTTTCAACATGTTCATTCAAAGTCCTGCTATCTTTAAGCTTATTACTGTTGCTGTGGCAAAACCTTGGGTAACCTTTAGAATGAACTACAGATTACTTAATCTACAATTCTATACTACTGCCTTCTAAAAGTAGCTCAACTCTCTCTCTCCCTTTCCTTCCCATATCGAGTTCTGAGATATTCTCAACCAAAAGATTTTGACACAAAATAACAAGCAGTCACTCCTCTGGGTAAGACACATTTGTGATCTTACCCTGGGCAAAGCTGTTTGGTTTACAGCTACATTAGATCCCTGCCTCCCAAGGCTCAGAGGCAGCCCCTGCAAGAAGGACCCAGTGTGTTCAAGGATTTAAGCAAGCCTGACAACTGACTAGAAATCACCAAGTGTTGTGGAGCCCAAGCACATCTCTTTTATTATTTGAAGCTACACTCGAAACAGGCAAGTGTTTTCTGCACTGAACAGAAAAAGCTTTTGTATAGATTCATGGGAAAATGGTCTCAAAACATCTGTGGATGACAGATATGCATAGATGCCATGGCTCTGTACATCTTGTCATTTACCTGTGTATGACAAGAACTGTCTGGACACAGTCCTGTGCCGTGTGCTCTGGGATGACCACTGTGGTCCCTTCCCAGCTGACCCATCCAGTGGCTCTGCCACAGTCTGGCACTGCTGGCACTTACCCCCCCTCCTCTGTTTGCTTGTGGACATAGGCCAGGATGTCTGCAGCTCTGCCAGTTCCTTCACACACCACCACAGGCACCGGGGGGCTCTCCTGAAGGAAGTCTAGAACTGTGAGGATGACGTTGGGGCCACCTTCAAACACAAGTGCCACCACAGGCACACCCTGGCCAATTCCTGGAAAATGGCAAACACAATAAAACCCAGACAACACCTTAAGTGTATAGTGAATGCTAAGGCCAGTTTTACATATTTAATAAATCCAGTTTAGACTCTCTAATGTCCAAATGTTAATGTTTCTGAATCAACATTAAAATGCAGACATTAAATGTTGGCAATGCACATTTTCAAGCACTTTATGTTCTGGGCTGGGACACAAGCACTGCCAAGCTGGTCAATACAACAGGATATAGTCTACAAAACAGAAGAGATTCCTCACACTACAATTCATGAACTCATGCAGAAAACAGAAGGATTTTTCTTTTTGGAACTCCTCTTTTAACTTTCCCTAACAGTTTTCAAAGGTGACAACACATACACAGTTTGAACATAGGTACATGGGAACCCTATACTGATGGGAAGTACTGCAAAAGCATTCCTATAAGGGTCAAAATACATGTGTTGCTCCACAACTGGGAAAACACCAAACTGCAAACTGTGAAACTGCCAGTGATCAGTGTCAAAACCATTAATTAATCAGATCAATGAGGATGTGGTGACAACACACCAAGACTTGAACTGACTTACATTTGTTTTTACAAAGTAAATAGACAACTTTATTCATAAAGGATTCCTCTATGGTCCAGAGAAATCATAAATCTACCAGCAATAACTAGGGTCCAGAGCAACTGCTGAAAAATTTTAGACTTAAAATAAACTAAAACTTTTGTTTATACTTCATTTTGTCATTCAGATGTTCAGTACAAACACCTTTTTCATTAAGCCATAGTAACAGCCCTCAGGCACCAGAATTACTTACTTGCATGGATCCGTTGCAAATTAATTGTTTTTTCCAGTTCTCTTCGCAGCTTAACTTCTGCTCCATACTTTCCAACTGTTCCATCATCCACCAGAATGAAATGGGAATGGAGGTTATTTAGGACGTTTAGTTTACTTAATGGATTTAACAAGGTCTGATATGGAGCAACCACCTAAGGGTAAGCACACAACAATGTCTTTTACTTGCAAAGATTCACACTGGTTTCTGTGAAACTTAACTAGACACAAGAACTGGTGGCTCAACAAGAAGCACTGACACATAAACATGCCTTGGGTCAGGACACACCAAGAGCTGCAGCTCTGAGCTTTGTGCAGGGAAGCAGAAAATTGTATCACTAAAGGATGCTGTTCTGAAGGGTAACAGAGAAAAAAATCCTTTGAAAAGGTGTCTTTGGGGAAAATTTGTGACTTCTCTGGCAAACCATAGCACCAACAACTCCACATCAAAATTTTTCAACTTATTAACCTCTCTAAATGTGAATTCTCTGTAATACTTCAGCACTTTTGTTATTTGATTCAATAGTATCAGTGGGGGGGGGAAATTATTGTACTTAAGAACAAGCTCCTCCTGTAGCACATTTGCATTTTGCAACTTGTTTACAGTAATGATCTTGCATAAGTCACAGATGTCAGTGTATCTTCACAGTAAAGCAAGTATTCCAATGATGCAAAGCACGGGAAAAACATGCTTGAGCAGATGTGTCAAAAGTAAATGAGGTAAATCATTATTTCAGTTAGGTAATTCATCCTTACATCTCTTCCAACAAGGTCGTTTCTGTTTTCAATCACTCCCCACGGAGCAATCCCAATAGTGCAAATCTTTCGAGATGATCTGGAAGCGTGTTCTCTTAGAGCATCACCAACATGTTTTGCAACACCTGTTCGTGCATAAAAAGATTCCAGTGCATTGAATGCCACATCTTACTAAGAATACAAATATTTATTTGGGTGTTTAACTGTTTTATTTAGATAACCAAGTGCTTAAGGAGCTGGAAACTTACTGACACACTACCAAAGAAAAGGCACCATACTGCATCTACGAGGAGGAAATAAAGTCATTCAACAAAACAAATATTAGCCTAGCAAGAACTAAAGAGTTTCCAGCACATTACTGTACTTCTTTTTAATCACATTAAGCTCTTCCTTGTTTCAAAAACAAAACCCAGAAAACAACCAAACGAACAAAAGAAAGCCGAAACCCCAACCCCTCTATATGTTATTTCTCTTTTCAATAAAAAACAGCAGCCCATTTTCAAATACATATGTTCAAAATGTATTCATTTTATATGACCAAACCCATTCAAATTTCTTTTTCTTTAGGATGTAGCAATGCATCCATACATTAAATCTTTTGGCTCTCATAAAACTGCAATCCAGTTAATCGTGCCCGTTCTTTGCTAGCTCCTTACCTGTGTTCACTCCTCCAGTTATAATCCAGGCTCCTGTGGTTACTGCAGCTTTGATAAGACCTTTGCCAAGCAACTGTTTGATGCGTGGGTGAAGTTCAAATTTCTGCATGCCCCCATGGACAGATATAACAAGCTTTGGCAACTCCATCTGCCATTCTTTAAGCATAAGTTGCAGAATAGCTTCAGGCTTAGTGTCATATGACAATCGCACATACTGCAGGCACAAGGACAGAGTTTAAAGGTTCAAATGTGTAAAAAGAAGAACCAGGATGTATTTCAGACTATATTACCCTACTCCTGGCTGTGGAAGCTGTAATTCACTTTCTCAAAACACAGCAGATGCAATAAATGAACAAGCTTCTTTTATATCCTCTACAGTCCGGGTGTGACAGTTTTGAAAACAGGTTTTGGAAAGGAAACAACTACAGAAAGATCATGGTATTCCATCCTACTGGCACAGTGACCTAGAAAATGACTCTATGAAAGCACTGGATGATATCTAAATTAGATTATATTCAGAAGTATCAATAAAAGCTCTGCTATCTGCTGGGAGAGGCTTTTTTGTCCCCTGCAAAGAGTTTTATAATTGCTTGGTTTTCCTTCCCTGTTCCTGGTGGGAAGGAAACCTACATTTTTCAACAGAAAACTTCACAACTGGTAGCTTTTTAACACTATCTTTAACAGCATAAGATTAAGTAGGTGTTTGATCAGCTACAATGCTGCCACATCTTCAGCATGAGCTATCAAATAGAGGAGGGGACACTAGGGAGGAACTGAACCCTTTCTGAATAAAGTTCTAAATAACAAAACAACACTACTCCATTAAATTGGTTTGAGCAACCCCACTTGCACTCTGCAGAAGGAAGCAGAAATGAGAGGGGGCAGCCTGGTGTTTATGTGCTCCTAGAAAAGGAGCAATTCAAAGTTCACAGCAATTTTAAGCTACACTAAGTACAAAGGAACCCACACACTGCTATTAAGGACATGAAAGAACTGTGCCAAGGGCCCTTCTCTCACAGGGATGATCTGACCCGGAGCACTGGACTGTCCTTGAGGCTTCTGCCAGATGCATAAAGAACACAGCTCCCTTACTCAAGCACTCTGGTTTGACCACAGGAGTCACACTGTACAAGCACTCCCTGTAGCCTGTAACTGCATAAGCTTTAAATTAATTTCTACCATAACTAAAAATCTTTTACAAATAGAAATTAGAAAGAATTCAAATCACAAAAAAAACCCGAGAATAGAAGAGGGCATGGTTTGTCACAATAGAGGTGTTAATATTTTCAGCCTTCAATTGAAGAAGTTAAATGAAGCATTCAGCACTAACATGGTGAGAGTAAGAAAAAAAAGAAACAACAAAACATCATACATGCCTTAGCCCTGTAAGAATGAGAGCCACCTTGAAAGTTGATGACACCGTAAGCATCAGTAGAGGTCTGTTCTGTGTGTTTTTCCACTGACCATTCTTCTATTTCCTGATTGTAGTTTTCACCCAGCTTCACATCGGAGTATTTCATGGCCAGGCTGGCAGTGAAACAAGCATGTTGTCTGACCAAGCGGCCACAGCAGCACCTGCACCCCAGAGCACAGAAGGCTTTGGTAAAATACCAGTGTAAGACAAAGGAACTTCCTTCATCAATAACAGGCACAGAAGAGATTTAGAAAGCCAAGATTTCAGACATGAGATAAACCTCCTTTCCAGAGCAAGCCTTGTTGTCATAAATATTTACAGCAATAGTCAATTACAATACATATTATTATGCAAAATACTGAAGCTCACTAAGGCAGCAAGCTGGAGGCCAGGAGAAATTGCTTCTTTGAAGCCAAGTAATTTATATAACATTTATAAATCCGTGACCTACTTATTGCAGACAGTTCTTTAAACATTAGTTGTATTTATTTTATATCTAACCTTTCACCAACTTGTCACTCATAATACTGATCAAAACTTTTGAACACCCTATAATGAAAGCACTTAATGAGAAAATATTCATAAATATTGTAATTACAAAGACCTTTTACCTGACAAGTTGCTGACAAATCTGACATCCTGGAAGGCATCTGTAAGAAATATTTAAAGATATGACTAAACTTCTCACATAATTCACACACAACAGTGAGCAATTCACCATAGGGCATTCTTAGAAACTGAAGGGCAAAATGTGGTGGGAAAGCTGTAAAGTCCATTGTAAACTACAAATAGCTTAAACTGAAAGGGCAAGTGTTGAAGACCATTCTGATCCCTGTTAAATGCTCTGGAAATTTTAACAGCTTCCTAATTACTTTGTTTGCATTTGCAAATTTTCCATGTGCTGCAATTGTGGCTATAAATTCTAAAAGCTTCTAATGTCACATGATTTCAGGCAATGTGGTGAATTATTTACAGTAATTTGAAAATTCTACAGCGTTTAGTTCTTTTTCTGTTTAAAAACAAAGTACTTAAAAGAAAAACAGTAACCTGCCCCAGTAGAACAAAAGAGATTTCTTCTTAAAAACACAAAATTGTTTTTAAGGAAAAGAGTGAGACAGAAGTTTTCTCAACCTCAGTAGAAAAAGTTTCTCAGCTGCTCTCCTATATATGAAGCTTAAGGCAAAAAAGGTGCTCTGAAATCCGTAATTACAATAGTAAACATTATGGGGAGACAAAACTACATTAAAAATACCAATTTTAAATCTATTTTCAATTTGACTTGATCTGTGACACAAATGTCATTATACATGTCAAATTCAATCATTGTAGGAACTCTTAAATTATACCTGTAACACTTGGTGAAAGTCAGATATACACTAGAGTTATCACTAACTTGCTTGATTTCACACCTCTAATTTAAGATAAGGTAAAAACAGCATGTGAGATGTGCAAAATATTCTTAGCCTCAGCCTCCCCTCTAGAAGCATATTTCCCCATTTTTCAGCCTGGTTTTTTTTTCCTTTAAGAACTTAAGGATGAAAAATTATTACACGTCACATGAAATCTGAACAGTTCTCATTTATCTGTTTTCCCTAGAAAAAAGTATTTCTTCAGCCTTTTTTTTGGTAATTTTTCTCCCCAACCCAATTCTTGGTTTTCTTTATTCTTCTATGAATTCTTCACCCCTTTTTCCTACACTGTCAGGTTGACTTTCACACTTCACCCTACACTTACAATGATGTTTTTTGAATTCCAGTAGAGGATATCTCTATGAGACTTTCTGACTTGAGAAATTTCTTTTTCACACCCCCCTCACTATAAACAGATCACAGACATCAGTAGGAGGAGTGGTAAGAAGCAGCAAAGGGAACAGGGGAACATTTTTTTGAGATTTCTGCAATGCCAAAGTATTTCCAAAAAAAGAAAATCCAATTCACAGAGCGACAACGTCCAGTGATGAAAGCACAAACCCAAGACAGTATTTCATACAAAAAAACCAGTCCAACACTCATGAGAATACTGACTTTTTTAAATATTAAAGAGCAGCAATGAGCCCTTGCATCATTTCTCATTTACCTGTGGGGGTCTTTTGAACTCGGTATAATATACACACACTCCCTCTTCGTGAAAGTATTTTCTATCCAGGATTTCTGGGACTGAAAAACAAAAAATTTAATAGTATTACAAAATACAAATAACATACCTTTGCAATGAAGAAAGGTTTTTAAGGAAACAAGAGTCAGAATATGAGGGGTTTCCTCTCTCAAAAACTAACAAAACCATGTATGACCTTATAAAAGCATCTCACATCTCTCTCCAAAAGTTGAGATAACCAGAATCATTATGTAATTTATATACACATCACTTAAAATCAGAAGTAATATTTTTCAAAGCTAACATTCAAATAGTAAAAATCTTAATACGTAAATAAATATGTAACCAAAAAACCCTATAAACTATTTTAAAATATATTGTTGCCCTATCTTGCTAAGAAAGAAAATCAGGTGAAATTTTTTTAAATTACCTGCACTAAACTGAGATAATACTAATTTCATCTATTTCCCTCTTTATGAAGTAGAAATTTCATCTTGAAATTGTGGGTGAGGCAGCTTTCTAACAACACTGACAATCTTTTCAACTTGCAATAAATAGGTCATAATCTTTGTTCTTCATCACAAAACTTCTCATTTCAGTAAATTAAATTAATTGGGATCTCTGAACTGTGTTCTAAGGTTAAACTTGAAACATGTTCTGAAACATGAAATTAAGGATGCTCACTACTTGAAATGCTTACAATTCTAATCTCTGGACATAATTTCATTTCAGTTGCTTTAAACAACCACATTAACATTATCTTACATAATAATCTTAAGTCAGTTGCTAAACAACAGCATTATGTGTAATATCTATGTCATGTTTCAGCAATACATTGGGAAAGAAATTCAGACAGGACTTTCAAAAATTAAAAACATGAAAAAATCTTGGAATGCTAATTTGCATCTTATGCAACATTACTTTAAATCCTTACTGAGATTACATTAAAATTACTTCATTGCTAACAGCAATGTGCTACATTTACATTTTACCTTTAGAAAATTTTGATTAATTTCACAGTGTTTAATTTTACAAGAAGGGGAAAAAAGACTGATAGATATTATTCACATGTATCTAATCAGAGGTCTGTGGAAGTGATGAAGAAATTAAGGAATTTTTTTTAGGTTATAAGAGAAGTTTAAGCCAAGATGGATGCGTTTTTCACTCACCGCAACTTCAACATCAGTTTAAGATAATATGGAGACATTACTACAAGTAAGAATGTACCAGCTAATTTTAATAAAGACCCCCAGAAAACTGCTCATCCTCTTTCAAAACATTTCCCAGACTCAGCAGATCCTTCCTACATTATTCATCATGATCACCTTCCAGTATTTTGCTTTAGTGAACTTTGATGATGAATTTATCAAGACAGCAACAAACTGCTGCTCCAGATTCTGTCTTCACATTAAGAAGGCCTTTACTCTTCCAAGGAGTAGGAAAAGTTGCAGAGTAAAGGCATTTTTTGAGACAGAAAGAAGGAGAAAAGATGCACAATCCATAGTGAGGAATCATGGAAGGAAAAGCAAGACAACAGAATGAGCACTGAGACAGTGCATTTTACATTTAAACTAATCCTTTACACACCTGGAATAAATTAAATAGCCAAGGTCACCATTTTCTGCTGTCCTAGCTCCTTTCCCTACAGATAGGAATGAATGCTGCAGCAAAGGAGAAAGGTCTAGCAAGGGAAAAGCAGGATATTAAACATTATATGCAAACATAGTGTCATGGAGGATTCCATTACACCATTCCATTTATGGTCCTTGTCCCTCTTTTTTGTTTGTTGGGTTTTTTTGGTGTGTTTTTCTTTTCATTCTCCTTTGAAGCAGAACCAAGGGAGTGACCCTTAAGAGGCTTGTGAAAGAGAGCTCTGCTGTCCTCAGAATTCACCTCTGATTTTTCAGTAGCATCTCCTCAGTTCTTTAGTAAGGAAAGTGTACCATCCACCACAAAGAAGCTGAGTATTTCCTTGGACACCTTTGCCTTAGCTGGCCATAAAACACCTCTCTCTCTCCTCTGCCCTTATCAGATGATTAGCACTGCTACAGAAATAAACTTGATATACGTGCATATATACATTTATACATATATCATACTAAACATGTATTTTTACACGTACTAAGTAGCCCAAATTTTTAGCTCCTTGCTGAGGTTTATTTTAAGCACTATTAAGCTTTAGCCTTTGTGAAACAAATCCCAGTTCTGGAAGCCACTTTCTCTTGCCCGAGTCCCTACTGTTTACATGGGAATTTTTGTATTTAATTTCTTAAAACTGAGCATTACTTTAACACTGCAGTAGTTTAAGGTTAACTCTGCAGATCCTCCAGAATATAAAAAGATACAGAACAGTAATTTAATACTTAGATGTTTCAGCCAGCTGGCTAAAACCACACCTTGAAGCAAGAGATCACAGGCATAACACTCTAGATGTTAAAATCCAAAGAACATAAACCACAAGCAATTGCGTCAATTGCCCCACGCAATATTGTTTTATTATTAAGTGGTGATCAAAGCTGGGGACAAGGAACACTGGCTCACAATGTGCAACACCACTTCTCATAATAAACACTTCCAAAAAAAAAAAAAGGCCCTCAAAACAAAACAAATAATCATTCATCAATTTTTCTCTTAAAGAAAGTAATTTTAACCCCATCAAGGATTTCTCTCAATTTTTTAACAGTGCAAATACTTTTAGCACACATCACTACATTTGTCAATCATCCCAAAGTCACCCCAAGTCAGTTATTTATGTAGAAGTCTGTAATGTTACTAAAATGCACCTGGAACTTCTTGGTAAAATTAGACTCTCTCTAGCATGCCTGTATGCTAATTAATCTTTATTGTAGAAGATCTTATACAGAATTTGCTAATTCTAGAATCTTGTTTTCTTTTGAGAGGGGAAAAGAAAAAAAAAAAAAAGAAGAAACTAACTACAAACCAAGAAGAAGAGAGAACTGAGTGAAAGACACCTACCATAAATGGGTAAAAATCACATTAAAAATGTAGGAAGTACTGCCTTCCATGTAAATAAGAACTATTATTGCATCATGTTCCTGTGATGACCAGAAAAAAGAAGACGCTATGAGAACACTGTTAAGTATAAATTGCAGCAGTTACCTCTAAAATACTTCCTCATCAGCTAAAGATTAAGTTAAAATAGGAGATCCAGTCAGAAGTCAAAAATCAATATGCAAGTTATCAGAGTGTTTAAGAAAAATTGCCTACTCTTATTAAAGCTTTTTCATCCTCTGAACCGGATACACAACTCCACCCCCAACTCTGTTTCCAGTAACAGGCAGCTCCTGCTGCTCCAAGTGCTCTGTTTTCCCAGTGTATTTTTAGCAGATGCACTTTACACCATGGTTATAGCTAACACGGGTCAGGAGCCTTTTAGCAAAAAGCACAAGTAGCATCAACATACAGAGATCTACTTCTCAACTATTTACTTTCTTTCCTTTCAAAATTGCCTCTTGTGGGGAAAAAAAACCCCTTCACTTCCCATATTCTTTCCCGTGCATTCTCAATCTCTGAAGCTAAATAGAATTTAAGACTTACAAGAAAAACTGTAATACTATTAATATTATTCCAGAACTACCTTCACTATTCAGGTGAGTCTATGAA
The DNA here is from genome assembly GCA_013396995.1 of Dicaeum eximium. Taxonomy (NCBI): domain Eukaryota; kingdom Metazoa; phylum Chordata; class Aves; order Passeriformes; family Dicaeidae; genus Dicaeum; species Dicaeum eximium. The sequence continues at coordinate 2,161,018 of VWZP01001966.1, forward strand.
AATTTCACCACATTAAGACCTCTCAGCTGGCAGGATTGTGTCTATACACATAAAAATTCTTAACTTCTACCTTTTTAGAAAAGGTACTACAGTAACTACTAACTCCTCATCCCAAAGAGGCCAACGAGGCTTTTGCATAGAATTTAAGCTGCAGGTTTCACAAGATACCTCATTCTGGTTGTACTGATTTCTGAGCAGACCAAGTTCACTGTGTCTTTCAGTACTTCTGAAAGAATGTCAAGAAGCAGAAGGCACAAAGATCTGATTCAATCATCTAGAAGAGATATACTCACTCTGGGATCATGGTTAAAATAAATACTTCACACTATTTTAAATAAGTATGCCCTCTCCCTACAGTTTCACCAATGCTGAAATAATTCTAATTGCTATTTGAAACAAAAGTTACACAAGTATTTGCTGAACTACAAATTCAAGAGAATGTGCCCAACTATTTCCAACTTCTGGAAGTATCTAACTGCCAAGATAATCCCATGGCCTTTTGTAACAGGTGGAAGTTTTATCATAGCCATTTTAATATTAACTGTGTTTGACTCAGCAATAGCATTAGCACTCCAAAGCTCCAATAACAGAGATTATTTAAATGTACCTGCTCAAGATTTATATGTTATCTTTACTGAAATTCACACTGGATAACTTCAGCAAGTCTCTTTGGAGAATGAAGTTTTTACCACGAACTATAATTTCAGGTTCTGCATATAGCAGGTGAAAAAAAAAATTTAAAAACCAAAACCATCACCAAGGTACAGTATGAGATCAGGTCTCAGAAATAAAAACCAACCTCCCATCACTCTTCCCGCTTTGGGTCACGTGTTTTTAAGAGCCTCTCATTCAACATGTTATACTAAAAGCTTATATTAATACCTTGTATTAAAATAAGAAGACAATTAAGTTCTAGCAATTGATGTACAGCAATATGGCAAAGCCTCATCAAGCTGTTGTGAAATTCTCAAAGTTTATTCATCAAGCTTGGTCTGAATTATTTTCTCTACAGAAAGTAAGCCCACCTGCTCGGCAAGATCCCAAAATTATTTGCATGATTTTCACGTAACAAATATGGCAGGTAAAAATAGTATTTGTAGCTGGCAATCCTGAACTTCTTCACACACAAAGGGATCCCAGTTTATTTTTTATACTCTTTTGTGATACTGTATACTGCTGTAAGACCATAAGTTACAATATTGTAACAATATTTGTTACAAAATTAAAATTCAACTTTTCCCAACCATATTGCCCTGGAGCCTGCAACAGTGCCTACCAACCCAGCCGTTCTCGTGACAATTTGTCAATAAAGCTCCCACTGAATCAGGAAACCAACCTGAATTAATACATAATTTGCCAAACTGTGACCTTTGTGGCGGGCTGGTAACGGGGATTTCAGTTACTGATTGCACAGACTGAGCTTCAAATTTAGAAATCATATCACTTTCTACACCGTCTCATATTTCATCTTTCAAATCTCTGCTTACACCATATGGCAGCTCAATACATCCAATACTTTCTCTAGAAAAAGATCTGCCAATTTTATTTGTCCTTTATTTAAAAATTAACATAGACTCTATATTCTTTCTCCACTGCCTCAAATTTCCCGAAACGTTGATTTTCCATCTGGACAGAAGGAAACACAGGGAAGTTTCAGCGAGCCTGAAAACAAGAGGACACAGTGGAAACTACGTGCAGCAGGAACAGCCGCGCTAGCGCTGCCGCAGAGGAGCCCGATCTGTCTAGGTCACTCACAGCCAACAAGATAAATCTCAAAACATTTCTAAGAGACATACTGTGCTAAGAATGTCCTTTAGCTTGTCTTTTCAAAGAATTGTCCACTGACAATGTTCCAACTTGAAGTTACTGCTCCTTATATAACTACACACACCGCACACACTCTTCGTGACTTACCAGAGGATCCCTTATCTGAGAAACCCACTCCATTATCCAAACATGTGCTACACCATGGGACTGACCTGTGATCCCTGCCCAGACAGCCAACCCTGGATGTGCACTGGGCTCCTGCAGCTATAGCTGAAAGGCAGAAATTCCAGACTAACCTCTATCTTATTGCCTTTATGCTAGCTACATTGAATAAAGCCAAACAACCATGATAAATACAATATACAATTAGGTTAATGCATATCAAGTAGTTTAGAATTCACAAAGCTTCTTGTGGGAAGAGGAGCCATAAATAAACTGCACCAAATGAAAAGTTTCAAGCCTGTTTTAATAACGTTATAGAGCCTCCTCTACATCAATAGCTCACTGAAAAGATTTCCAATGAGAGCTTCAAATCCTTAAGGCAGTTTGGTAAAGCACCTAGACTTGTTTTTAGGACAAATCAACTGCATGATACTGAAAATGTTCACCCCAGGACGAGCTGAGTAACTAAGCCATTGTGTATGGGGTGGACAGCTAGGTGAAAGACAGTTATGTCAATTTATCAAAGAAAATACCTAAAATTTAGTATTAAAAGTACTAGCAGAGCAAATCTCAATTCCTCAAGGAAACATTTATCATCTGAGGAAACTCTACAAAACTTCAGCTAAATAAGCAAATAAGCAGATGGAAGGGAAAAAAAAAGTTAGGTAGTTTAATGCTATATATTTGCTACCATTTGTTTTAAACTCTTGGCTCCGTCAAACCCCAGGCATTTAATTTACTAGCTTTCCCTTCAATTTCAAGTTACATACTGCTATAATTTTAGTTTGGGGATTTTTGTTTTCTTTTTTAAAAGAGGGGGAAAAAACAAAGCATTTAGCCAGCTAGAATTATGAACTATATTTAAAAGACTCTTTGACACAGAATAGCAGTGCTGTCTGTCCAGAGAATGCACAACACACACAGAGCACCTACCAAACTAATTCCTAAATCGGTATCTACAATATCAGACAACCTCAATTTTTTGTAGAAACTTCCACAGAAAGTATGGATATGTGCAATACTCCAAAGACAGAGGCTCAGACATTATCCCAGTGCCAGAAGAGATTTATGCAATGCTTTAATGTATCCCTGTGAAGAATGTCACTCTAAATGACAAGGTCTGTGCTTCAATCTTAATTGTTGTTTAATCCCCTTCAAATGAAAATTTTTGCAAGGATACCTGCTGCATCAGGATTACTTATTAGTCTAAAACAACTACCACCTTCATCTACAGAAAGAAGTTGGTTCTTTTTGTTTTCTTCAAATCCATTGGGGCATCTGTTGTCACAGAATGTGACCAGCTCAGACAGACAGACCCATCGTGCACGAAAAGTGTCTCTGCTATGCTGAAGATCCTGTTCTGAACAGAACAGCTCACCAGGCTTCACTGGACTCCTAAGAAAGCAAACAACTCCAGTTTTCTGGATTGAAAAACTTCTCTAGTGAAAATATTGCTACAATCCTGAAAATAAGATTGTTTGACAGCAAAAAAATTACTGGGTTTACGTTAAGTAAGAACTGTTGAAGCAAGCAAGGAAAGAGGGCAGTCAGAGAACCCTTCTGACAATTCTGCACATGGGAAGCAGATCTCAAGTGAGCCAGAGAGCAAAGATAAGAATCTTCTTCTCAATGGCTCCCTCAGTGCTGAAAACAAACCTTCAACAATCCTATTTTTTATTAAACAGTTCAGGAGATTTGCTCTGAACAGATTTCACAGCAATCCAGGTCTCTAACAGAGCAGCTATTGTTTCATCAAGTTCTTCTCTGACGTAATGAAGCCACCACAGAACTCCCGAATCCATGTGCAAGTTTGGATGCAAAGGGTAATCAGGATTTGTCAAAAGGGATTTTTACAGCTCTCTCAAACTTGATGAAAATTATTCCAATCTGCTATTTGGAGAACAGGCTGGTTTTGAGAGAATTATTTCACTGCACTATTACAAAGCACATAATTCAGTTGTTTAGGGGGTTTTTTTTATGCAGATTCATTTAATTAAGAATACTCTAAATTCATGAACAGAATTTAGCATTATGAAGTGGTGACTTTTAACCCTGATGCACCAGAATAAAATCGACAGACCTCATATTTTTGGCATATTTTTATTAAATTCAAAATTTACTTAATACGTTAAGGTCTGTGCTGTTTTGCAGTTAGAACAGCCATAAAATTACTCCTCTTTTTCAGAAAGTATTAAATTTGAAAATGCATACACCATCCACACAAGACATAAAATAAATATTAATACACACCTAGAAAATATTTCACCACTGATTGTACAGTATGAGATAGCTCAGGTCACTATGGAATGGACAATCAGTTGATTTCAGAAGAAAATCACCCACTGGTGTAATTTCAAACTGGCTTTTTCTCAGCTGATCTAACAATAAACACCTTCAGAGTTAAGTGCCCAATTATACCAGATACAGTAATTAAACCTGCCAAAACCAAGACTCCTTGAGGCTGTGTCTGCACAGCAGATGGCAAACTGTTCCTGAGCACGCCTTCAGAAAAGCCGAGGGGAAGCAAGGAGAGAAATGTATTTTAATTTTTATTTTCCAACAACTTTCATTGACAGAATTTGGAATTTTGGTAGGAAAAAGAAAACACAGCAGAACGTAAACCAGTTTCATTGCTGCGAGCTGAAGTAAGTTGATTTCTAAATAGTTTACATTCGCAGTCTTCCCAACTAGTGAAATACCAAGCTAAAAAGATTTTACCCTGCTAAAGAATCTATAAATTATTTCCTCTGAGTTCACAGACCACTCACATTTTGATGCACTCCATAAAGTATTTCAAAGCATATACTAAAGTTATGACCTAGAAGCAACAAACCACTGACTTTTCAAAGGAGATGAAAATAATTCTTTGCTCCCTAAAACTTAACACCATGGATGAAAGAAAAGGATAGAGAAAGAGTGTGTGGTTGTAACTACGAGAAACATAGCTACAGCTTTTCAGCCAACATTTTCACTCTTAACATTCACTTTGTTCAAATGAGATTAAAACAAAACAAAAGCCAAACAAAAAATCATGGCAAAGTACATAGAAATGTCTGCAAGCCTGTCATACAGTGCCTGCTTTTTTCTGATAGGGTTCCTCACTTAAAATCCTTTTAATTATGTTGAATGACCCATATAAACCAACCTCAAATCTCTTACAATTTCAAACATCCAGGCTCCTTTCCCTTTCTTACCCACAGTGATACAATTGTACAGTCTGCATCCTCCTCACCTCCTGCAGAACCAGAGATTTAGCTGCAGCCTGCGATCACTCTGACCTTACCAGATGCAGACTGCAAGCCTACACACTCCCCTAAATAGGACCAGCAGGAAGGTAGAGTCAGCATTCCTACTCACCAACGCACACAGAATGATGCCAAGGCTTTTTAAGTCAGTAAAACCATTTCTGTGGGTATGAAGGCTGGTGCCTGTCCCTGGTCCTTCCCACAGGGACGGATGGCACACGCTGTGCTGGCTGAACCCCCTGCACTTCTGGCTCACCAGATCTGCTCTCCATGAAGTATTAGTTTGGGTCACACCTCACATCTCTGGCAAGTGCTGGGCTTACCTTGCACGTGCCACAGAGGGTGTATGAACAGACAATCCTATAAACTCTGGATTTATTTTTGGAAGGAATGAGGCTTGGGGCATTGTTTCAGCAGTAAAGCAACTCACATAGTCTGGATCCAGTTGCTATCCTCCTCAAGCAACCCCCATTCACACAGGGAATACAAGTCACAGATGCAAGAAAGGAGGCAGTGGTGGCCACCTCTAGAAATAAAACAATGGGAAAGGGCTCATGTGACCGGCCAAATAATTAATCCTGTCCTCATTTGCTTCCGCTTTGCTCCCTGGTGAGAAACCTCAGCTCTGGCAGCCGCCGTTCCTAGACAGCTTTACAGGCTGCAAACTCCCTCACCTCGTGCAAAGGATGTACTTCAGTGATATTTGAGCTGCAGATTTAAGGAAAGTCCTCCCTTTCTAGTTCATAAAATGCACGAACATCTGATTAATTCAGTTTGTGCTGAAGCACATTGCAACTACAAAAGCAAACTGGAAGGGTGGATGCTGTTTGTCCTGCTCTACTACTTTCTTAGCCTGTTCAATTCACAGATCTGACTTATTTTTCATGTTGTACAAGGAAAGACACTTCTCTATCATCACAGCAAAGATTCTGGTGCCTCCTGACTTAAGCAGGCTATTATTAACTCAGTAGAGCAATGGAAAATTGTTATCACTAAGGGATTTTTAACATAGCTGACCTCAGACAACTCTTTGAACATGTATTCAAAAAACAAAAAGGAAGCCTATGCCCACGTTAATTATGGCAGATCAATAATATTTCTCTGAATAGCATGAGTGAGAGGGAAGAGCACAGAACATACTAGCGGGCACATGAAAGAGGAGACAGCCCCAGACCATTGCTAAGGATGATGAAATTCCACAGCACTTATGTTTAGACACAGTATCTGGAAAAACAACTTTATTGTTATAATCAAAACTAGTGAAACTAGGAAAGAGGCCCATCTGCAAACACACAACCCAAGACCCACCTGAAACAGATCTGGAATTTGGGGTTCTCCCTGCCTGTGCACACGTGCACACCAGTGTGCCAGTATTTGGTAGGCAAAGCAGGGGAAGGAAATGTTTTGGTCAACTCTTTAGAGTGATCAGACTTCTTGGGAGATTAGAACAGGCTGGAGAAAGTCAGATGAACTGGCATAAAAGCAAGCCAAAACAAGAATTTGCTGTGGTTCACCTACTGTCGAATTACAAAGACTTAAGCATTTTTAAATCCAGCTCATAACAAAGAGCTCCTGGATTCAGTTACATTTCCAGTGCCTGTCAAGACACAGCAGCAGCTCCTTCTCAGCCAGCTCAGCCTGCAGCTGCTCAGAGCACAGCCCCACCTCGGGGCACAAGAACCCTGCCAGCCTTCCAGAGACATCCACCTACCTAAACCCTTATCAGGAGATAAAGTTCCCCACTAAAACTATGCAAGTAGTTTCTGTTTTCTACACTGTGAAAAGTGCAAAGAAGAAATTTAACTGGGTTTGTTAGGGAAATGCGAAAGCAGCTAATTACTGTCTGAAATAATATACAATGTTTATTTAGGCACCTTTAAAAATTTCCACCTTCTGTTTTTGAGGGTTGTTTGAGCTTTTGATGCTTTCAGAGGCTCTTCTGTGTTAAACACCACAAGTCTAAATAATTACTCAGAAGCTAAATATATTAAATATATTATTTTTAGAAATAAAGTAACTTTTTTTGGTCTGTTGGGGTTGGGTTTTTTGTTTGTTGTTTTTGGGGGGGGGGGGGTT
>VWZP01001966.1:2177651-2211103 GCA_013396995.1 Dicaeum eximium
AGGAGGAGGAGGAGGAGGGGGCGGCCGGGGCGGTGCTGCCCGCTCGGGGCCGTGCGGGGCGGGCTGGCCGGGATGTGCGAGGGTCCCTCGGCCTCTCCAGACGGGCGGCGAGCCCCGAGCGGGCTCCCCAGGTACCCTGAGAAGGCGTCAGTGGCTGCGGGCGGGCAGGGGGCCGTGCCGCCCTGTGCTGCTGGTGAGGTGAAGGCGGAGATGTTAAAATGGAGCTCCCGGGAGAGAAAAACGCGCCTGGCCGGGAAGGCGCGGTTCAGAGAGCGGCCCCGCGTCTCCTCAAGGGCAGCGCTTCAGTCGGGCTGTGCATCCCCAGGGCACGGAGCCGGCAGGAGGGGTCACCTCAGCCGGGCACATCCGAGCCGGTTCCTGCCCCCGGAGGGGACCCGGCCTTGCTCCTTGCTAGAACCACAGTGCAGGGAACAGCCGTAGTTCAGATTAGTTGAGGCTTTTCTTGCCAGCCCTGCTCGCATGTGGTAGTGCCGCCATTAGCACCGCATCGGAGGCATCTTCGAACAGGTCTGAGCGAACTGGAGGAAATTTCGTTTTGGAGGATGCATTTCTTCCACTTCAGTCAACTCGGTTTCTAGTTTAGATTAGGAACTGCACAGGGGAGGAAACGTGTCTTCTTTTGTCCCTGTGTGCAATCTGCAAACTTGGGGAATCAGTACCACAAATGAAAAGCCTTATATAATAATTTCGTTTATATATGTCATTATATAGCTTTAGCAACAACCTCTGTGCTAGAGTAAACAGCATTTGTAAGAGAAGAATGAGAGATTGGGTTTGGTTTAAATTATTTGTGTTCCTTCATTTAAAAAAATTAAAGAGAACCTAGAAAAAAAAATTTTTTTTAAATACCGTGGCGATACAAGAGCAGTAATTATATATAAACGCGATCCAAACATTCAACGTAATTTAAAACCTTTGATTTTTCATTATCAGGCGTGATCATTTGTCAGCTGTCGTGAGTTGTTTATCATCTCTCTCCCCTTGCTGCATAATGCCAGCGCTGGTGTTGGGCTGAGCTGACACCTGGACTCACACCTGGACCCTGGGCTTGTGCATCTCAGGGTAACAGCTCACTCCAATCTGATCAATTCTGATCACACTGGCACGATTAGAAATCAAACCAAGCATTACCTTGCAGCAGCCACATTTGCTGCCTTTTTTTAACAGAACTGTAGCTGACAAGAAACAAAACGTTCTTCCATTCACAGCCATTTAGCAGGGCAAGTCCAGTTGTGAATTCTGGTGTGGAACACCTTTGCTGCAGACAATAGGTGCAAATTTGGGAAGACCCAGCAACTGAGGCATCCAGCTTACTTTAGGGTGTTGCAGGGAGTTCCTCAGCTGCAGGGGAGTTCCTGATGCTTGTTTTAAGTTAACTTCAGAAGAATTCCTGCTATCTTACATAGATATGAAAATTAGGCTCTTAGGACACTGAATTTTCATAGAAAAGGAAAACTAGGCTTTTCCAGGAAAAACTTAGATGAGTTCTGAGCACAAGATCACACAACAAAGAGGCTCCATTCACTCTCTTACTGTTCAGAAGTCCCAAGCCTGCTGATCTGCCACTACTTGTTCCTGCCCAGATTCCCATGTGCTAGTTCTTGGCTTAGGGAGCAGGAACAGAAGGAGCAGTGGAAGCCCAGTAGAATTTTTTGGGAAATAGTTCAAGAATCTTCCAAAGTAGAGAAAACGGGGGATTTTTTAATTCTTCAGTTGACACCATAAAGCATTTCTGAGAAATTACCTCATTACTTCTTCCTCTCTCCCTCTTCTTCCCTTTCTAATTAATTGATCTAAAGCTCACATCCCACATTAGATTAATGAGTCAGTTCCACAAGTAGATCCTTCACCTCATCTCACAGCAATTCTTGGGCTATACTGACTTAATTCTCATGATTACCATGTCTGCCTCTAAGTTCCATATTTGTAAAAACAAGAGCTAGAAGAAGCAAGGAAATTAGGAAAAAGTAGCTGAAGGCCAGCTTGAGCACAAGCCTTCTGTGGTACAAGCTATTAGTTTAGGAGAGTGTGTGTCAGGTGAGGAATCTCCATGCCTTGTTTTCCTGTTGATCCTGCCGAACTGTAGAGATCAACATCAAACCGTTTGAGAGTTCAGCTGTGATAAGCTTAGTTGGAGAGAGCACATTGCTTCAGGAACAGCTTGGGATGAAAATGAAAGGAAAATGAGTCATCAACGTCCTCTCTGCCTCGTGCTGTCTGGGGGAGCATGAACCTTCAGTGTGACCTGGCAGTGATGGCACCTGGCCTAAGAAAGTCACTTTTTATCCTCTGACTACCTTGATCAGCCTATCAGTATAAGAACATGGCATGATTTTACCCTAAACTAGCAGTTAGTCATCCAAAAGGTGAATTCCTGTACATTCAGATGTTAAATCTTGTAAATTACTGCACTGTAGGATAAATATTTGCTACTTGTCATGCTTTTACCTTTCATTCACACCAAAAGTCATCTTGAAATTCCTCTGCTATCTCCTTCCAAATCAACAGCTGTCTGCTGTGAATGACAAGGAAATAGTGAAGCATTATTTTATACCTTATGGTATTTAAGGACCTTTAACCTGAAGCAAATTTCTGCTATCTCAGATTGAATATAAGTGGTTTAAAAAACACTTATTTTGTTATGTGGTTCCCAGATCTCATTTTTATATCTCAAATCAAGCTATCAGTCTGTTCTTGACACATTGAGTTTATTATGCAATCATCACTAGACCTTGTAAAGTTTGTAATGTCAACCCCACTAAGTTTTACATCCCTTTAAACCAACTGTAACTCGACCTCAATATAAATGCTAAAGGATAAGAAACTTTTCTTAGGAAGCTCTTATCTCAATATTGCAATACCCAGCAGCCAGGATGCTGCTGTTTCATTGCTCACCCTCACATGGATGAAACACTGACTCATGCATAGAAAAAAACCCACAGCATTCCTCTTGATGAGAAACTAAATGAGTTACCATTAAATGAAAGTGACCTGGTTTTGATTTTGTTTGCATGACACTATAAAAACTTCTACCAGACTGTTATTTTACAGTTGTTCAAAGTAAGTGCCAGAGTTTAAACAGTTAAATAAGTTTCAAATGCTAACTGATAAGGAGATCTAGTTAATGTCACACTCAAAGCCAAACAGATTCTCTGTAGAAAACATTTTTTTGTCCTGCAGCGAAGTAATCTGTGGCAGAAAAGAGTTATTATTTATTCACTTTTCATATTTTTGAAACAAGGGTGAATTCTCCCAAATGCTTTATTTTTCTTTGGCCACAGGTTTGTCCTTTTCTGATTTACCCAGGTAAATAATTTCTCCAGCTGCAGCTGTAGTGGTAACTCAGCAGTTTACATTCAGACTGCTACTCCTAAAAACTGAAGATCGCTTTTTCTTCCCCCTCACGGAAGTTTAAAATTTGTCAGGTAAGGCAAAAAACATACAATGACACAGGTCAATGGGATCTGTAAGTCCCCTCCATTATTTGTGGAAGATTTTCTAGTGTTGATGTTGCTGATTTCTTGTGATAACATTTGTCCAATACCTTTCCTATAGTATACCAAATAACATTACAATCACATAACTTGGCAACAATTCCAAATATGCTGTTTCAGAATGGGATGAAGTAGAAACAGCTAGGAGGAGGCTTCTTGCCATTGAAACTAGGGAAAATAAAACTTCGAAAATGTGTAACTTCACAGTTTTTAAACTAAAGGTTTACTAATTTTGGTTACTTTATTGGTTTGTGATACACCTTGGAGTCACACATCTTCTGAAGAGGTCCCAAAGTTTTGGTAATCTTTTTGCATTATATCAAGGTTCCTTAGAGGCAGAAAGTAGTTAGGCTAAGCAATGTGTTAGCTATAACAGCCGAGATGTATTCCCTCAAAAGCAACAAGAATACAGAAATAGCTCATAAAATCCAAGGTAAATTCGAGATACACCAGGAGAATAATGCACAAAAAGTTAATTTTGCATATTTAACAGTCATTAAACAAATTATCCCTGTGAATGATTTAGACTCCAATCTCACAGACAATGGTTGTCTTTAAATTCAGTAAGTAACAAAGCTGCTCAGGTGTTAAAATCAATGAAATAACATTGGCATGTCAGTGTACCACACAGCCCCAGAGGGAAGATGGAGGTAGGGTGGCTCTGGAGATAAGAGAGCTGATCTGCTATCACCTGAAGGCCACCAGTGCAGTTCAGCTGCTCTCTATCAACTGCATTTAAGTGTTATCTAAGGGCCAGAGCACAAGGCAAAGTCAGCCACTGACTGAAACACAGATGCAGGGATGGCATGTGAGGCTTCTCAGTTTTCAGTGCTTTGCTGGGAAGGCAAATCCCCACTAACACTAGGAAAGGACTGGAGGGTGGCTTTCTGATGGCAGCACAAAGGGCTCAGTGACCAAACACACCAAGCTCAGAGTGCAAAACCAGTAACTCCAGTTCAACTTTGTGCTAGGACTTGTCACATCCAAATTAGGCAACAGAGAGTGTGGGTTTTCCAGTTTAAAAATCTGCATTAAAGATATTCCGTAGTAATAGGAAGGGGTATCAAGCTAATGAGGTAATTGAGCACATGCAATTCAGAATGTTCTTTTACGTGCTCCATGAGTGCACAAAAAGAGATACATTACCAAACCCATCATCTAAAGTAGAATGTAAGCATATCCTGCATTTGGGAATATGACATGTTACTTCCTGCTCAGAAAACAGTTTAAGAGTTTAACCAACATAGGCCACAGTCTTGCACAAAACTGCCAAGGGTGTGCCTCCACACATCTCTATTTAGATGTGTAAAATCAGTAGCTGCCAGGAACGGTATGGGTGCATTTACAACATAATGGTGACCCTTTGCAAGATTTTATCAGTGCCTGCCTTTAAAAATATAACTAAAATTACTTTATCTCGGTTTCGTTCCTTCTGAACTTTCTCCTTCCTTTAGCTTTTTAGAAAAGCTTCCTTGTGAAAATTGTTCCTGCTGCAATCTTTGAGCCCACAAATTCTTGTGTTTTCATGTGTTGGCAGCTGAGCAGATGGTCAGGCAGTGAAAGGGCCTTTGCACAGAGATGATCCAGGGGCAAGAAACAGAGGTGCAGCATCTCCTTCCAGGACTGTGCTGCTTGAACCAGAGCAGGGAAAGCAACAGCAGCTGAAGGTACCTGATTTTTACCAACCAAAGAAAGTCCACACAGCTCTCTTTCTTGACGTTTTGGGGTTTTTTAAAATCCAGAGATAGGTAACTCATAATCAAAATGTAAAATTTGAAGTGACTCTATATGGGACAGGCCTTCATTGTACAATTTGAAATTCTTATGTGATAGTGACCATGACAGAAATGTCACTTTGTCCTGCAGAAGCTTGTTCTTCCATTTCTTAGAGAAGGAGGTACCTTCTCTAAGGAGTGGGCATGCATTTGCTCTTGGTTCCATTGCTACTATAATGTCAATTTACTTTTGAAATCAGCTACCACAGAAATACTCATTGACTAGATAAAAATCTGTTTGCTAACTTTCTGTAGTCAATTGCTTTAAATCTGTGAGGATGGATCAATTCTCCAGCATAAGTTTCCACTACCTTTTGAAAGAAATATTTAATTAAAAGGAGACCACTTTTCTTGTAGCTTTGACAGGGACACATCACAACAAAGGTGGAAATTAAATAACTGAACTATTGTTGAACTTTTAAATGTACAAACCCTGTCAACTTTCCTTGTATTCCAAAGCGTGTACAAACCCAAGGTCATGTATTCTGGCAGCCTTTCTGCAAAATATGGGGAGAACCAGCATGAGCACATTTCAGCCTCTGATGAAACTGCAAAAACCCTTACTTTTTTTGTTTCCAAATCTAAGCCTGGCAGCTACACCACCATTAATGCAACCCCAGAAAGTGAGTGGGACCATAACACAGACAAGGACATGCAGAAGATCAGCTTGTTTTAAGTTCCTGTTACTGGTGGCTTGAGCTGGTAGGCACGAAGGCTGTGTTTGTTTTCATAGAGTCCAAAAGATTAAACCTCCTCATTAATGGTCTCCATACTGGAGCAGAGGAACATACTATTGTCCAGGATAATGTGCAAAGTCCCTTCAAATCATGCTGGTCCTGCTCCAATTTGAAAAGAGGAGGAAAGAAATGAGGTCCTATGTTCATGAGCAAGCAGAGAGAACAGAAACCAGACAGAATACCCATGAGCACACCCCTAACAGAAAGCTGAAAGCTTTTTGATCTAAGCACCTTCTTCTTAAAAGGCCTTTTCGCTACAAGCAAAAACCTATTCTCAGCTATTTGATGTCCTCAGTATTCAGGGAAACAGGATCTTGCACATTCTTTATCAATAAGAGGAATTCCAGAGATACCTGAGCTTCCACCATCAACCTCTCTCAAGAACACAAAACCTTGAACTTTGATTGCTCACCACTGACAAAAAGGACAACAGTCTGAGTTGCCCTTCTTCTTTCCTCAGAAACTGTAGAGATAAAGCATTCACCCAGAAAATGTGCTGTATGGGCTACTTGAAAACAAAACAGTGCTTTAGCTTCTGAAAGCATTAGAAATCCAAAGACAACTTTTAAATATATTTCAGTCCGACAGTTTAGTAGAAGTACATTATTCCCAATTGAACAAAAAAAAAAACCAAGCTCATGTTGTGGTGATAAAAGTAGTTTTTCCACAAATTAAAAAAAAATTGCAGATCACTGAAGCTGTAAAACAAGCAAAAAAACCCCCACTTTCATAACCAGACCAGTAGAGGTGGAATACTCCTCTGTAGTTTGCCCAGTTCCAGGCCCCCTGCTCAGAGCAGACTGCCAGGCCTGTGGTCACTTGTATTTTGTCTGTCTCCAAGGATGGAGACTCTACCACCTCTGTGTGCAACCTGTGCCAGTGCTTGACCAAACTCACAGGGAAAAGCTTATCTTTGTGTCTAACTGTAATTGTATTGTAAAGATTGGATTGATTTAAACTGGAAAGCATCCCCTTCCTTAGAAGGAACTGCCTCTTATACTTGCAATTTTGAGTTCCTCCCTCTTCATCCCAGGGGAAAAGAACAGAGAAAATCAATGTACCAAACCCATACTTACAGGAATCATAACTTTGATACATCGAGAAAAACTGCAACTACATATTCATGGGGGTGCATTATGGATTTTTAATTTACTTGGTATTATGAAGTGTTAATGGTTTTGCCATGAACATTCACAGTAGGAAAAGGATGAGTTAGAACAAAGCAATTACTCAACTATTTTTTTCCAAGAAACATTTATTAATAACATTTTTAAGGTGATAACTTAAGAGTCATAAGGAAGGGGGCTGTTGTCAGTAAACATACAATGAAAAGGTAGTAAGATTTTTCTATTAAAGTATGACTAACAAGGCTTTTAACAGTGTTTAGCTCAACCAAATTTAATATTAAAAACATTCAAAATTGCTAGAAGTGTTGCAATCAGTTCTATTGAACTTATAAAACCTCATTTCAGTAGTCAATACTAACCTACTATTTATATAAAATTTTAAACTCCATTCATAATTTTTGTAAACAAAGCACCTAAGCATTTGAAAGGAAAAAAACGTTAGTTTACACCTCACTAAATGGCAGCACATGTGTGAAACCTCAGACATGATCAGGCATGGAGCATTATTAGGCACAGAACAAGACAGAGCTTCCACAGCCAGCTGCTGAATACACTTATGTTGCCAAAGGTCTTTTTTATTTATACTAATTCCATTATCACTTACAGCTGAAAATTTAATAAATCCTCCATGTGGAAGATCTCAAAGAGACAAAGAAGTCATCTTACATAGGTTTGTGAAGCTTCTAAGGGCTTTCAATTGTGCATGACTTTGAATGAGTTATGACTTCTTTCTGCTTCATGAATTTTCAGAAACTTCTTGAAACCACTGAACTTTGGCAGATACTGGGCTTGTCAAAGAGCATAACACATCAGAAGACATATTTTCAGTCTGCTATTAAAACACTGAGGTATGCTTTAATTTATTATGAAATGCCAGTTAAATAAAACAGAAGATGACCACTGTATTCTGAGGCTGTCAGTTCAAGCTCGAGTCAAGGGGGGGAACTACTAACATACAAAAACTGCTTGTAATTTCTGTTTTCTTAGGGAAGCTGCAAACAAGGTGAGTTATCTTACCCGTATCCACTGGCACCACGCTCAATCTCTGTGAATGGCAACAACTGATATCCAGGCTGTCAGTTTGTCTGCTCCTGACTCTTGCAAACAAAAGTTTAAACTTGATATAAATTAGGTAAATTTGCAGTACACCTTTGTTAACTGCCAATACAGATTTTCAGTTGTCTTAAATAGCACACTTCCAAAGTAAATCTAGCTAACCTAGATTTAATCAGGGTAATTTTCCTGAGCTGACATGCCCCAAACTGACTAGAAGTGTCTAGAGGTGACCTTCAAACAAAGGAGGCACTTGCAGGAGGCACTGCAGGAAAGCCTCGTTGCCACTGCCCAGCATGTGCTTACTCAGTCGTTTTCTCCAGGGTTCTTGAACTTGTACTTGCTATAGGAATGACATTCATTTAAAGAATAGGAAAAATGTTTTAACAACTACCTGACATTAGCACTAAGTGAACTCAGTGGTCTCCCCTTGTTGCCTTCTCTAGTTTTCTTTGGTGTCAAGTGTTAGCATTACAGCTATACAAATTTTCTATGCCTAATCCCCCTCAATTTGCAGTTTCCTGAAAAAAGAACAGGTGTCAAATAAACTCAGACTCTTCTAAATGCAAACTAATGATTTAAACTACTTATCCTTTTTCCAAGTCTTTAAAAGCAAAACAAATTAAGATTAAACAAGTTAAACACATGCATTTGCCTTAGCTAACACAGGTACTACTAGCACTATTCAAACATGTTTTGTCTATCAATTGCAAAGAATTTTTAAAAATACTTCAAAAAAGTATGGTGCAGATGCAAAAGGTAAAAAAAAAAATCTGTCCTGTCTTCCCCTATCCCTCTGAACTGATCCACAGCCAAATGAAGACCATGAATACACACCTACTCCCAACAGGTGAGAGAACCAGGCCAGTGTTAACATTTTATCCCATCCCTTAAAATAGTTCTTACTGAGCAAAAAACCTCTTGCCTTTCACACCATCTTGTCTGTCAGCTATTCCAGGAGCTGCACAGAAGTTTTCAGGACCATGTGTAAGTACCTCCCTTCTTTTATTATTTTTAAATGTTTGGAAATGTATATAATCCAAAGACTTGCATCGAAGCTTAAAAGTCTTGACAATTAAGGCATAAACCAGTGATACAACGAGGGGGAATGGGGAGGAAGAGTTCACAACCCCACACTCAATTTGCCCTGTTATTTATTTTATGGCTCACAATGCTTACCAACATACACACTGTTTATTGAATTACCTGTAGTAATGGAACTATAGTTTCATTCTTCAGTTGCTATAGTTACATTACTATCCAACTTTGCATTCAAAATCTGGAAAGAAATCTTATGAAGGGTACTTTTTTTTTCAAAGAAACCTAACTAGCCTTAATCAAAACTTTAAAAGAACATTTCACTTAAGATGATATGGGCAAGCAACTTTTATAAAAATATACTGTATAGAAACACAGTTGGAAAATTGCATAGAAAATATCCTTTTATTTAAATCGAAATAAGGCACGGTTTTACTAGCTATGGTTTGGCTGTAAAATGTGACTCTATTTTGATTACTTTTACGTTATTAACAGTATTTTCCATAAAAATATAGGTGCAGGAATAAAAAACCCTTTTACACAGAACTCTATTGTAAAATTTCACCAGATTTACTGTAATTCAGCTGTCAAAAATTCAAATGCTATTTTAAATCAGGATCCCGCATATTATTGTCCTCCAGGCTGTTCAGTGGCTGATGCTGTGCTTTCTTCATTTCCTGTGTAATCCAGGTGTTCCATCATCTAAAAAATGAAAAAAAGGTAAAAGAGATGTCTCTTTATGAAGAAATACTGCTTTACCCTATTGATCTAAAGTATTTGTTAGCTAAGAGAAATGTAGTTAAACATGTTAGAGTGCATTTCAGCAGAATACATTTAGGAGGTCTTCTATAGATCAGGAAAGTATTTAAGCCAAATAATCAAAGCTCTATTAGCTAATGCTTTCCACTACAAAACGATTCTTCAACCAAGGACCCAAGTCCTTTACAAGAAAATAAACTTGTCAGTCAGAAGTATCTCAATTACTAAATACAGAGAATAAAAAACCAGTTGGGGTTAAGAAAATTTTTCAAAGACATGGCTTGCAAAACCGGAAGTAGACTCTAGGATCTCACCTGACATTTACAGGTAGCAAGCAATAGCCTGAACAGAAAAGACTAACTTTCTTTTTCGTGGCTGTAAAGGCTACCTGTATTACAGTTAGTCAAAACTAACTGTAGTGGTCACATTTCTTTGTAAATTTTCCTTTTATTTCAGAAAGTATAAAGTAAATGGAACTGTAAATTCCTGCATCAGGAGAGAATCCAAACCAAATTATTATACAGACTGATGATACCTGGTATTGATGTAACCTATTAGATTGCCTGAATAACTCAAAACAGATTTGTAGCTGTCCTGACTAAAAAGCAGCCTGTTTCCCTGTCCACTGTTGTATTGCTGGAGGCAATGAAAGCTCTGATTTTTCCTCTGGGACAAGGCATTGAACGAATTACAGAGGTAATACACACATTTGTTAGTGTGACAACTGAGACCATCAGTTTGAGGCTTCAGAGTTGAGCATAATTAACAAGAGGCCAAGAACTGGACAGTTTGGGTAGCTGACAGCCAGAGACAAGACACAGAAGTACAACTAATGCTGGAAAAACCAAAATGTGCCAAGGAGCTCATATGCCCAGAGTGGCAGGATTATTAGGACAAGAGATGATGTTTTAAGCATCAAAAGGTAGAAAACCCTACTTATGTTCTTCCATAGTGGCATATTCTGCCTGTCTTTCTGTGCAACAGCTGCTCACTGTGTGGGCTCTGATCTAAGCTCGGCAGATTTCCACACAATTATTTTTCTTGTCTTACTAGCACCTGCTCAGAATCCTTGCCAGGACAAAGCCATGCTCTAAGACTGCTGTGTTGTACACACTTTAGTGTGGTTTAACTCTATGTACAGGGTAAAAAGACTTGTTCCATTAACTTTTCTCTTCTTCTCTAGTTATAACCCAACTCTGTGCCATTCCTTCTTTCATGCCACCAGCATTGTTGCATTGAAAGTACACAAACATACCTTATCAAATGCACTTTTGCTTAAACAAGCTGTTTCACAGTCCAGCCACACCAGCATGCTGTGCAGTAAACCAAAATGACAGTTCCAAGAAACAAGTCAGTGGGATTTGGGTAAGGTTTAGGAGAGCCCAGTGGCCACAGTATCAATGTAAGACCAGAAAAGGTCTTTCACAACCCTCCCTTTATGCGCCAGAATCATGACAGTAAGAACTGAGCAGGCACCAGTCTTGCCAATAGAGTTAAGGACTGAGGAGAGCAGCAGCACACCCTCAGTCCAGCTCTTGTGCTAATGACAACCTTGCATTTATTTCAGTATATCCAGAATTTTCTTCTACCCTGTGACCAAAAATCCACATCAAAAGTCACCCAAAGCAAAACACTCCCTACAATTACAGAACTCAAACCATCCCTCTGAATGAGGATTAAAGTATTCATTTCCAGGATAAAACAAGAACAACCTTCCCCCACAGTACCATATTACATCAAGTCATGCCATGTATCTTCCTTCAACCTAGGGAGGATCATCTAATAGCTGGCATAAAGAAAGTAATTTTGCTAAGCATTTTTGTACATTCTTTTCCTATGAAATTGAGAAGATGCTTCTAGAAATAAGACTTAAAAGTATTTGCAATAATTCAGTGTATTCCAAAGTCAAAGAGTCTTCTGGTAATCCTACAGCACTAAGCAGCAAAAAATATACTTTTTTTGTACAAATGCTGGAGATAGCACCTGCATTTAAATTTTAAAGTCTCCACTTAATAATCTGATTTTATTTTAGGTTAATTTTAAAACCAAATGCCTTGTAAAACTCTAAGGGTGTTGTGGGGACAGGGATGGGGCATTTATATAAATGTTTCAAGGCTAAGGAAGCCACACCACCCCATTTTTAATCTTTCCTCCCCACAGAAGGACAGCCCACAATTTAAAGCTGGGGACAACAGGTGCCTCTCTAAAAGTATGAAATGGCATTTAAGCAGCTTTGTCCACACACATTTCCACTGTGGATTCTTTCCCCTTCCTCAAAGCCTCAGCAGAAGCTGCAGGAATCTTTACAATAACCAGCTGCAAGATGAAGGCACCTTGCTACAGTCCTGGACAAAGTTGTTTCAAGCTAAGAATGAAACAAAGCAATCTGACTGTACATTGTGGAGAGCTCATGAACATTTCTGAAGTGGAAGAGACTTAGAAGCTTTGCTTTCACATCTGAATTTCTGACAGTTTTTAAGGGGCAGGTGTTAAGACAGCTTTGTAATTAAAACATTTTTGTTTAACCTATCTACTGATATGGTGAACTATTAAAAACTAAAACCAGCCAACTCACACCCAAAAAACCACTTCCACAGAGCCAAACTAGAAATGGCAGTACAGATCTCTCCCTGTAAGAGCACACAGTACCTATGCATAGAGTTGCAAGATTCATTGCAATAATGTTGCATTCATGGAATTCTTCATAACTTCTAGTTATGATGAATTTGCAAATATCTAAAAATGTGATTATAAAACTTACTAAATAGCAGGTGCATGCTGTATAACATGCCAGTGACAAATCTGTCTATCTGAGTATAAGCAACCCAGGAAACCTAGATAAACCTTTATTTTACACTTCACAGCAGCAATACTGCCAGTTAGGTGGCAGGAAAGTAAGTACATTACTCTTCTGAGAAATCTCTGCACTTCAGTGAATAGTTAAAACGTTTTCTGTGCAGCAACTCATTACAGCTCAAGACTACACCATAAAAAAGCCACACAGAGCATAACTAGAATTTAAGACTGCATCATTATGCAGAAACAGAAATTACCTCAGCTATGAATTATGGGACCTCAGAGCTATCTCAGGGAGTCAAGTATTTGTCATACATATAAAGTAGAAACTAAAAAAAGGGATTTTAACAAACCTATCCAAGAACTCGAGTGCACACAGCAGGACAGAAGAATTCTAAGTATAAAAATAGTCTGGCCATCTGCTTTTAATTTGCACTCATCCCCTCCCACTTCCTAATATCATCTTTGGTTTAAACCTAATTTCTTTATTATTAAGGCTTTTTAATGAGACTTAAATTGTTAAAGTACTCTTTCTTAGAAGAAAGAAGCTAATGAGAAAAGTACTTTTTACTTGAGAATTTAAGACAAAGGCAGAATTCACCATCTCAAATTGTCTTCAGAGCAGACACCCTATGCTTTATAAATAGATGTGTAACTCCAGCAACTGTAATTCAAGATTATATTTAAATACTTAAATTCCATGAGAAGCTGAAATTTGAAAGCTTGCACTGCTCTCTACAAGCTGTGTGGACAACAAAAATAAATGCCATCAGTGTTAGCAGTCATGAGCTGCTGCCAAGAAAGGTCAAAGCTCGCTGCAGCCCAGACGTGGTGTGGCAGTGAGGCCACAAGAGCCAGTCCCAGTCCCTGCTCCCCAGCCCAGTGCAAGCAGAGCAGACAGGACAGGATGAAGGACACTGGAGCAGGACAATGACAGAAGGGCTGCAGACATCATTACTGAAGGCAAATTTATAATGCTCAGCGTTGTAACAGAAACAACAAAATTGTTGTTTAGCGCTAAGCAGGTTTTTACATCTATGCAGTGACACAAAAATCAGGTGAAGGACTGCAATACAGGTAACACAAGAGGAAGTAACACCAACTGCAAATATTTGAAGACAGTCCTAGGGTTTGGGAAGCCAGAGAGTAGAGAAGCATACAAAGCCTGCCTTCAGGCTTAGGAATCACAGCTTCATTGCTACTTAATATTAGGTTTTCCTGCCCTCCTTTAAAAAAAATAAAAACCCCAAAAGACCTAAGTGTGAATACAGATGTGTATCTTGTCTTCAGTTCTACCCTCTTCTGTCGAGTAATTTATACAAAACTAAGAGGTAGATGCAAAAAAGACTAAAAAGAGGAAGCAGAAGATGAAAAAGAAGAAAAAAGAAACTGTAAGATGATTAATAAAGTTGCATTAAAAGAAGGCCATAATCACACCTTGTAGCAAAGGCGTCCTGGAGGAGTCCGATACCTAAATAAAATTCATTCCATTATTAAAATCATATACAACAAAACCATCAGAAAAACCCCAAAGTCCAAAAAGGTAACTATTGGACTATTATTATGAAGTTTAGTCACCTGATACACTGTACATGCTCTTTGACCCCTATTCTTAGGACACTTTGCTCTAACAACTCTGCAAGGTTTTTCTGTTCCCATGAGGGCAAAGCAAACCTCTACACAAGTCTGGCCACCTTTGTCAATGGAGCAGCTCTGCCCAAGCTCCAATCACTGATATAGCAGAAATTGTCTTCTGACACCTTTCCATATATTTCCTCCTCAGAGTGAGCACTGAAAGCTGGAGATTTCAACCCTGGAGCTGTGTGGGTTGGGGCTGGTTGGGGTTTTGTTTGTTTGCTTGGATTATTTTCATGTTTGTAAGTTCAGTAAGGACAGCTCAAAATAGTTTTAGATAAGAAGGACAACATATGAGAAAGATCAACCTTGCAGCTTTTCAAGAGTGCAACTTGAATAACACTCTCTGGGAACAAAAATTAATATAAAAATATTCTTCAGAAAGTTATAGAAAAATAGAAGTTAGTAAAGTTACACAGAGCTCAACTGCAGGCTCGGTTACAGACAAGTCTAACTCAGGAATGGTGGAGTGGGGGTTGAAATCAACATTTTAAATTGTGCTAGAAATTAAGTCATCTAACTCAAAACAAGCTGAAGTTCAGAGCAGTTTTAATCCTTCAAGAAATCAGTTGAAAGTACATGAAATAACTACTATGGCAACATAATTCTTTCAAGTATGAGTTCTGCTACAAGAAGTGCAAGAAATTTTTTGTTGCTAAGGAGACCTGCCAAATTTACTTAGGCCAATCTTACTCAGAACTCAAGTCAGGAAAATAAATTGCAAAGTGTTTTACCCACAACAAACCCAGAGTTACTGGGCTTCATAAATGCAACTTTGTTTATTTTAGAAGAGCAAACAGTCACCAATTTATATATAAATGCACAGCAAACCAAATTCATTCTGACCTACAAAGGAACATTCTATTCACTGGACCTATGAAAGGAGGAGTTGATTTTGTTAACAAAAAGACAGGGTATTCAGTTAAAACTGAAAATCTGAGTAATTTCACACCTAAGCCAAGCTCCAGTTGAAGCAGGTGTAGTGTATTAGATCAACAAAACTTAGCATTTTGCTGGTAATATTATAGGAGCTGGTGCCTGTAGTTTTACCTTTACAAGAATTACTCTTGACTTCCACTGACCCACCTAAACTTTCCGATCCAGAAGCTGAAAAAGCAGGAGCTGCTTCTATCCACCATGAACTTGACACCCGCCTTTTCCCAGAACAGACTATCCAAGCTCCAAGTTCAACATGCCCTAGGTATAGATGATGGTGCCTCAATTCCAACAATACTGAACTCAGGTCTCAAGCAAAACACAGAGTAATCTTGAGACTGCTCTGTCTGATGATAAATGCCAGCTCACAGGGGTTACTGGCACACCCATTTACTACAGCAAATCCCATCAGGGAAAATGTGCACCAGTCAACAGGTGGAATTTTAAGAACTGCAATTCCTGGGTGGTGTTAGACATAACCAAGGGAGAAATACAGAATATCTAAGGCAGTGTGCCCACAGTGTGTGCTGTGATAGGAAACAGTTATACAACCCAGCTATTTTGTTCCTGAATGCTCCATACAATCCTGATGATGTAGGCCATCAGTGATGCATGGAAAGTTTCTAAAGTTCTAGCTGATCACCAATTTTTTGGAGCTGTCTCTCATAGAGAACTAGTGCAGTTTGGAGTCTGCATGCTTAGTTCAGTGACTCATGTTAACCACATCAAGATGATAGATGGGGAATGTTAAAATACAAGAAAACATTTCCAAGTAGCTAGAACAAATTACTTTTCCTCCCTGAGTACTGAACCAGCTATTTCATCTCCCTTGAGCTTTGTTCTGCCATGTCAACCACTAGACTAACATCTTCTAAAAGTAAAGACTACCTTCCCTTATTAGTTCCAGAAGATCACAGGAAAACTTGCAAAAACTGGATTGGAGGTGATCTATCACCAAGTTCTCAGAGAAGCAAACACTCAAAGGAATTAACAACAGAACACTGAAGGCCTCCAGCCTACCTGGTAACTGCTTCCCTTCCAAAACTTCTTCATCTCTTTGCGCCTCCAGGCAACGAGGGAGCTGGTGATGAGTGTACACGGTACCAGATAGAGGAGGGCAGGCTGCCCCATCTTCATCAATGCCAGAACGATGAAAGTCAGCACCATGCCAACAGCATAAGCTATAGAAAGACATTGATATATACACAATCAAGAACAGGAGAATTTTTAGATTAGGTCAATCATTTAGTAAGACAGAATTTCTTTTTAAGCAATATTTTCCTTGTTAATATAACTGAAGAAGAGACACAATAAGCTCCTCTGTATTTGCAGGATTTCTCAAGGCAATTCACTACCATAAAGAATAGTCACCTTAAGTACAAGTAGGCACACTACAAAGAGTTTCTAAAGAGATTCTTGACAACATTGAACCTTACCTGAAGAAAACCATCTAGATCTGCCATTTTAAAAAAGCTACCATGAAGATCAACCGTGCTGAAATATCACAATTTACCTATTGTGCAGGAAATGTAGTATACAGAAGATGATCTTGTTTGAACATCAAATCTTCGACAATAGGCAACCAGAAGCCCTTGATGGGAAAAAAAAATTAAAAAGGAAAAGAATTAATGAAATGTTTAGTCATGATTTTTCTGCTCCCCAGTTTTCCAAATGAATTCACCATAAAAGAATTTATAGTACGACTTCCCATTATGGGATTTTATGTTCTTCCAGTATTTTTTCTGTAAAGGCAAGAACCAGTCTAAGAAATCCTACAGTAAATCTAGAAAAAACCATAAAGGAAATACAAACCAAGTTAAGCTTGGAATTAGAGGTTTGGGGTTTTCAAGCAACCTGATTACATTGTGCTATTTTCAGCTTGCTAATACAGAAGTATAATAACCTATTTTTAATACTTTTCTTCAATAGGACTCTAAGGCTCACTCTTAACATTCAGCAATTTTGCCTGCACATTCTCGATTAAAGTAATTTGCTCAGGACTCCAATTATGGCCAAATTCAGCTCTTCTGAGAAAGATGGAAAAACTTGGCAAAACATTTTACATTACCTCACCTCTAATTACATAGATACATAGATTACATAGTCTAGGACATGAAAATCCTACGCAGTCACAGAATATTTGATTTCTGTGAGATTTTAATGCAATTCAGTTAATACTGACAACTGGATTTACCTACAGGACTTGCATTTACTCAATCCAGTACAACAGAAAATAAAAAGCCTTTCACTATAACATAGTGAGCTCTCTTCTACTCTGGCTTTTGTTGTATTCTGCATTGACTGACCAAGGCAGACTGCTGCATTTGATTTAGTAATTATGCTGTGAATAAACTCTGCAAGTCAGCTGAGAATAAAACCCAAAGGATTTATTCACAAGTTACAGTTACCAAAAACATTTTCTCACCTGGGACAATAATGTCTCCAAAACCCAACAGTGAAAAGGGCAAGTCACAGAGTGTTGATGCAAAGTGTTCAAGTCTAGGCACTCTAATAACCACGGGTAACTGGAAAACATTATTTCAGAAGCCACATAAATCTCATCTAAAGCATTCTGGTGTTCTGGATATTTTTGGTTGCTTGAATTAATAAACAGTTTAAATATAATTAATTTATTATTAATGCAGACTTCAAAATAGGTAGAACCTGAAGTAAAAACCAGAAACTGACATAGAAAATAGATAAAGCTTAAGGCAACTGGTAAGCTGGAATTTCAGATTTACAAATAATATGCACACACAAAAAAAAAAGTTAAAACAATATTTAACGATGTAACAGGAGTAACAAATCTGGATTATTAACCTAACTATAGAATACTGATCAATGATATCCAGGCCCTAAAGAGAAATTTGGACAGTAAGGTTTTCCCCAAAAGAACAGTCTTTTCAGAGGAAATAATTTAAAAATCCAGTATCTGAAATACAATCCTTACTTTCTCATGGGGAGTTGAGCGTTCAGTAGGGACTTCCACCAAGTTTCCATCACTCTAGGATCAAACCCAAGTCAACAAGCATTTAATACTTATAAGAAAATAGCAGAAGCTGGCTATATTTTGTGAGAAAGTTATGCCGAAAAGCACAGTATGAATTAGCTACACAGAGTCAGTACTTTAATGCTGCACATATGACAATGACTGTTCATACCTTTTCACTGTTTCCAAAGGGACCAGCTGCAACTTCAACCATTATACTTGCTCCATTCTGAAATTAAAGTTATTTTGCAAAAGTTAGTGGTTTAATGAACCAAAGCTTTTATACCACATTTACAAAAACTGCTTGTACCTCCACTTACAATTCAGGATTGGAAAAATCCTGAATATCAAAGGGAATGCCCCAGTATTGTACAGTATTATACTGCATTGTTTGACAATAAAAACATGTAGTCCATGTTAAAAAACCCCAAACAACAAGTCCACTAGATGTAGCTGGAATTTTAGATAAAAACATGTCAGCTTTTTCTGCCATGAGCTTTCTACTTCAAAATAAAAGCAGGTTAACACTTGCACACAGTTCATACCACACTGCAAGTGATCACTGCAGAAAGCACTAGAGCATATTCCAATAAATGGGTGTTTAAAGCAAAATAAGGAAAAAAAAACCAGAGGCCAGTAACTTCTCATGATCCCTCAAACTAAGTGGGGATGGTTTACTTTTGACCATGTGATTGCCATAAAAATTTAGGCCACTGTTTTATTACACGGGAAAAAATGGAAATCAGCATTTCCACCTTGAGAACACTGCAAATACTGACCTGTTAAAACAAAAATATTCTCCCAATGACCAGACATTTTTGTTCTTACAGTAAATAGTAAGTTCACAGACATACCTTTGTGATAAATGGTGTTATGAAGACAAAAAACACATCATATAGAAGGAGGAGGCCTAGAAGTATTACACAGGACTGGGAAAAAAATGAGAAGAAAATATTACTGTGGGTGTTCAAGTATCACACAGATTCTGGTACCATTGCAGTACCATGCATTTTAAACTGGCATAACATTTAGATCAGGATTAGTTTCTTTTATTAATTATTAAAAATTGTAAAGATTATGTTTTTTTAATATATATTTCTTGTGTATTGAAAACCTACTTCCTGACAGTAAACTTGCAGATTCATGGCAGTAGAATATTATCTTAAGGTAAGCAACTTACAGTACCTTAAAGTTGGGCATTTTCAGTGTTTTAATGAAGTTTAGGCAGAAAGCAACTCCCAAAATATCTTGTAAAATCCAAGCCCACCTGAAAAAAAAACCAAAAACATTTTTACAAGTTGTTCAAAATGCTGCTGGTATCTAGATTTTTCTGGAAATAGCAAGGAAAATTTCTCAGAAAGCAAGAAATTAGTTTTTCAGAATTACTGCTACCAAAACCACAAAAGTCCTAGTTTGAAGATGGTCAATTTATACCAGCCTCTGATCATGCACAGGTAACTGTTTGTGCTGGTAATGGCTGGGATAGAGTTAATTTTCTTCACAATAGCTGGTAAGGGCTATGTTTTGGATTTGTGCTGCAAACAGTGTTGATAACACAAGGATGTTGTAGCTACTGCTGAGCAGAGCAATTCCCTATGCTATTCTTGCACCTCTTTTCTTCTGTGGCAATCATTAGCAATCAACCTAGGTCTTCCTCATCTTCATACTTTTTTATAACTTCAAATTACCACACAGCTCATTTGCATTGCTTTGTTCTCTATTACTCCCATGCCTGTTAAGCTTCAAAATACTTTCATGACTTTTTTGAAATTGGCACTGGAGTTTAGAAGGATGCTGTGCTCCAGGATTAGGTGTATGCTGGGAAGTTCATTAACACTAATTATTCACCTTACTCAAATCAGAATGCACCACTTACCTATCTTCATTTCGAAATACTGCCCAGACAACAGCTGCTCCTATGCAGAATATAGCAAGAAAAATAAGCCTCACTTCAATGGATTTGTTGGAACATGTAATCCTAAAAGAAAATAATTAAATTAAAAGAGAATGCCTGCAATAATCAAGACACATGCCTGTGCTATCACACATCCTTAAGCTGCTGCCTATAGCACAGTACTTGCACCAAACAGGATCAAATGTGCAGGATCCTCCCCTTACAGAGTCCCTTGGGAACAAAATAAGCACATGTAACAGACAACCAGAATTTTGTAAAACCAAGCTCAGACATCCAAGCAGAGCCTTTCAAATTTTATTACAAAATGCTTTCAAATAAAGGTAATGAAGCAAATCTACAACTATTTTTACTGTTGATTATGCTACAGATACCTTTAATATTTATTAAAGCAGCTTGTAATTTTCTTTTGTAACTATCTCACACACTAAAACCATACAGGAAACAATTTGTCAAACTGTTCTTGTATTTTCATGCTGCCTTGAGTAGCATCCAGAAAATACCCAGAGGAAACCTGTCATTTTTAGTAAGTGAAAGGTGCACAATACCTGCACTGCCCAAATGGGATTTCTCCTATTAATGCTGCAAGACAGTTGTACAGACTCATAGCAGATGCCAGGCAGAAGACTGATATTATAACATAAACTAAATAAAAACAATGAAGATAGGAATCAGTGACAAAAAAGAAAAGAAAACCACAAATAAACACAACAACATACATTTGATATTTTGTATTCAAGAGGTGTCTGGACTGGCACTGGGTGATGTGGTTTAAGGGTTGCAGTGACAGCACTGAGTAGACAGTTGGACTGGATGATCTTCAATGTCTCTTTCAACCTTAAGAATTCTGATTCTATGATATAAACTGTTAACAGTTACAGCAGTGCTCAACAGTCATTGGAGACAATAGTCAGCTGAGTACAGAAAATGCTGAATTCTGAGTATCTCTGCCATGACAGAGTTCTCATCAAGCCAAAACTTGACTCCAGAGCTATCAGAATTGCTTTCCAGACAGATCCTCACCAAAAAACTAAAACTAAACACCAAACTCCAACTAGCAAAAAATGTTCCCATCAAGCAAACTCTAAATACCACTAGGTTGTCACTGCCATCCTCCCAAGAACATTGACATAAATAATTTTTTTTTTTGCTCATCATTAGTCAAGTCTCCTCCACATGACTTCATTCAGAACAAGCACTGTCAAGGCAGTCTTTGTAAGACAGCTGAAGAAACCTCTCCTGTAAATAGCAACTGCATCCTTTCAACCCTCAATTCATATATGGAGAGAATAATTTTAAAAGTTACATTCATTTTAGTTTAGAAATCTAGCTTTTTAGACTTAAACACCTCATAAGACCACATAGAAAAGTAATTCAAATGAGACTATCCATTGTTTCTTACCTAACCATTTGTAGAAGAAATAAAGTAAGACCAGCATGACACAACAGATGACAACAAACAAGATAACTGTTATAGGGGTGAAAGTAACATTTTCTTCCTTTTTCCATCGTGTTTCTCTCTCCCCAGGACTTGCTACTGCTTTCAGATTCTCACTGTTTTAAGAAAAGAACAAACACATCAGATGACAGATTATGAAAATGTTTTACTATGACCAGAATTTATGGTTCTAGAACATTTAGACTGACAAGGTTTCAGTTTAGTCCTTCATACTATCATTAGACTTAAACCCACAGAAAATGGTATGGTTATTGTTTGAATTTCTCTCCATTCTTTAATAAAGATATGTACTTTCAACCTAGCACAGATCACAAGGAAAATATTCTTAACTGCTCTCTTTTCCAATGGTGTGGAAATTGCCAACTTTAAGGGAGCATCCCCAACCAAAACCCTGACCCATGTGTAGAAAAGTAGTACTACACTCTTAAACTGCCTTTCAGGATGCACACACTGAGCTCTATGAGTGCATCACCTCTGACTGCAAAATTTATTGGGCTAAATGTAGACAATCTGATAAATATGTCTGCAATAAATCACAACCACAGGTATTGCACACTCTTAAAATCTCATCTAACCATTAAGTGTTTGCAAAACCCATTCATGTTAGCAGAATGAAGCTAGCTAAGTACTAGTTCTTTTACTCTTACACCTCATAATTACAGAGTAAGTGAAAGAGAGGTGGTATAATTGGGGATTTTCACTGGGAGTAAGATTTCAGTGCATACATACTCCATATTTATACCTCACCATGCAAAATAAGGAGACTTAAATTGCTGTGTTCATTCTTTGAGCAGAGAGCCCTTCTACTCTTTAGTACAGACCTAGTGCAAATTGCCCATCAGACAGTGTGTTCCTGAGGAATCCCAGGACCTACCTACCAAACACTGAGTTCAGCACTGAAACAGCTACCTTCAAAAGAGAATAACCCACAGGAGCAAGGCACCTGGTTAGATGAATCACCTTCTCAGAAGAATGCTTTGAATAAGCAGCTTTTTAAAAAATATAAGCTTGCCCTAGATTTATGAAAGAGCACTTTAACTAGTTTAATAAATTACATCTAGGTATTCTTAAAATGGGAGACAGCACCACATTTTGTTATTTTAGCATGTAGTGCAGCCACACCCTGCAGCACTGCAGGGTGAAAAAGAAGCATAATCAGATCCAACCTTTAAAGAAAGAAACATGCACACCTGCCCTCCTTCTACTTCTTTAATCTCTTTAAAATAGCTAATTTGCATAACTGTGGGAAAAAGGAAGCTGTTGTTATCACATACAATCCTCACCTTGTTGTTCTGGGGAGCAAAGCACCAGAACACCACTGAGACCCTGAAGGTAGCAATACACATTGGCCCATTTAGCACACACTCCCACCCCAGAAATATTGCAGAATAATGCCATGTTCTCAAAGGCCAGCTACAGCCAGTTTAACCCCAGACTAATAACAATTCTGTGCATCACTTAAAGCTGCACAACACTCAAGGACAGTGCAGAAACCCCCACTACCCCTTGCTTCCCCTGCCTTTGCCACATTCTGCACTGCCACTCCCTCTTCCCTCCACAGGCACTGCTGCTGCCTCCTTGTCCTTCTCCAGTCCTAGAGCTGCTGCTGCCCCAGCTCTGTTGCTCCACCAGATAAAACAAAAAGCTGAAGCAGATAAGTCAAGTTGGACTGTATCTGGAGCCAGCCAGACAACCAAACTGTGTTTCCCATTGCTCCTAGTGACAGGAGTGCTGCACAGCCAGCTGGAATGCAGCAGCTGTACAGATCCCTGCCAATGCAGACACTACATATAAAATGTATCTACCTCCTGAATCACTGCACTTGAAAGGTGTAACTAAAATACCTAATTTCTATTGTGGATATTTGAAAATTATGATGCTAGTTACAGAGTATTTGGTAATTTGTCAAAATGGTCACTCATGCCTCCTCCCAAGAGCTGCATTATCCCTCAGGGACTTTCACAATCTATGCTTGAGGTCCCTCAAAGACCTCTGATAATTTTTCAGAGGTTACAGTGCTCAAACATTTTATGACAAAGCAGTCAATTGCACTTAGATCTACTAATTTTTAAACTACCAACCTAAAAAAGAAAATAATTTCTCACTGATCACAGTGGCAGTTTTCACAAGCTTTGCAGTCCATGTAATTTAAGCAGTTCCATTTAACAAACTTACAGTTCTGCTACTCCGCTCCAGTAGCCTCCCAGTGCCACTGTAAACACAGCAATCAGGAAGATGACAACCATACTGCAGTCAAACTCTGGCAAAGGTGGTGAATACAGAGTTACATTAACTTCATTTCCAAGCACCTGAAATATAACATACAAGTTGGTTCATAAGAAGAACAAAGAAATTATATTGCTTATTTTCCAACAAGATGTACATCATGATTTCCTGCTCTTAATCTACACAATGCTGAGAGAAGTTTTCAACTCACTGCAGAAGATATGTCATATGTTTGCCAAGGAGCAATGCTTTCCATGCTACCTTTCAGGATGGTCAAGTTTGGAAACAAATCTAGTACTACTCCTGTGTAAATACACAGATACCACAAGAGAAAATGGTACCTCTTTGCATTCTTTCCACACTTCTGAGAAGTGATGCCTCTAGCCCAAATGCCTCCCCAAAATATACCAAGTGCTATCAACGGCATCTGCTCTGCAGGAAAGCACATGGACCTCAATCACCTTGAAATACAATCTCACAGGTCCACGGAGGTATCAGCAGATCTACTCTACAAAACTCACAAAACTCAGCT
This sequence comes from Dicaeum eximium, assembly GCA_013396995.1. Classification (NCBI taxonomy): domain Eukaryota; kingdom Metazoa; phylum Chordata; class Aves; order Passeriformes; family Dicaeidae; genus Dicaeum; species Dicaeum eximium. The sequence continues at coordinate 2,202,141 of VWZP01001966.1, forward strand.
CAGATACTGACACGAGGCTTCAGACAGAACGCAGGGACAGCTCAAGGTGGCAGGAAGTTATTTGCCCACAGCTTAACACAAACATGACTTGAGATGGATTAAAATGAAAAGAAAGCCATTTCAGACTATTTTAAAAATTTAAGACCTAACAAAAAGAAACCAATCAGCTGAAGTACACAGAAGAAAATGGGAGATAACACTTGAGAGGTAACTGGTACTGAATTGTACAAAAATCTTGAAAGCAAAACCAAGGTGCTTCCATTTGACTGAAAGGTGAGGTTTAAAAAACAAAGAAAGGATGATAATTTGACAGGAAATGGAAAGTAGTAGGGAAGACAAGTTTGCTGTTGCATTCAAAGTAAGTCCAGACATCTAAAATAATTGTGAGTGAGAACAGACTTGAGAGATGCAGAAAAAAACCCAGATTTGTTTACAGTCTGTGCATGTTGGATAAAAGCAAGACAGAGAAGAACATGCCAGACAGGTTTGGCTTCAGAAAGATCAAACTGGCACTAGAAAGACTAAATGGGAAGCCTAGTAGTAGAGTGGAATACAGTGGCTACAGATGAAGTAAGCTGAATCATTTCAACATCTAAATTTTCTAATTACAGATAATAACCTTTCTGCAGCCTAAAGAAGTCAGAATCATTCTTTTTGCCTGAAGTTATGGAAGGTCAGAAAACAAGGAATAAAATTAAATTCTAGTGAAACACTGCAGTTGTATGAAGTGGAACATAATATTAAAGGGGAAAAAAACTCTATTCAAATTACAGCATCTTCTATGTAAAAAAAAAACCAAAAAAACAAAACCAAACCAACCAACCAAAAAAACCAAACAAAAACCCAAACAAACCACACACACACAAAAACCCAAACACAGACCACCAAGAACCAAAAAAAATAAGGCAAAAACCCTGAGAGGCTTATACATTTTTAGTATTCTGTTCCAACATATCTTAATCCAGGTTTGCCTTTAAGTTTCATAAACCTTACAAAGTATAATTCACATTAGAATCTAGAGCAATTGTTTCCTTTTGCTCCTATTGTTCCTCTCTCCACTAAAAACTTCCTAAGTCTCAACTTCCACCACGGGGAGCACTGGAATGAAACAGACTGCATCAGGTAACAAATCTGCAAGAGAGCTGTCCACTGACTAAAAGGTTTGTAACACTCTGCCAGGTCCAAACAGACCTGGCTCTAATGGTGAAGGCTAACAGAGATGATTTACTCGTCAAGTAAAAAGAATCCTTACACAAACTACTTGCCCTCAGACTGGTGCTGTCTCTCTCTTCTAAATAAAAGGAGGAAGTTGGAAGCTTTAAAGAGAGTTAAACGAGAAGTGTACAATGGCTGCTGGATTCCAAGCAATGCAAATAATTCAAAATAACAGCTGCCAGTGACATGATAGAAGGCTTTGGCAAAAAACTAGAGCAGAACCAGGAAAGATCACTCGTAGTCCAGGCTGTGTTCCTCACTACTGTTACGAAGGCAGTCTCATTATAAGACAAAAATGAATTATTTGATTCAGCAGCAGTATGAGACATCACCTGGCACACCAATCTACAGCAGAGGTGCTTTGGTGAGCTCCTCCAGTTGCACAGAAGTGATTCTACATCACACCACTCCAAGCAGAACTGGGCAATAAAGAAGTGCAGAGAAGATCCAGACCTAACTTGCCCTAGTTCCCTTTCATGTTAGTAGGGCATCCTAAAAATCACTCAAGCAAGCAAACAACACTTATCTGACTGAAGAAACAAATCTGAAGACAGAGGACAAGCTGAACCCAACTGCAGTACTTATCAAGGCTGTGGCAGTCAGAAGACAGCACAAACCTTCAGTCCTGTCAGTGCTCAGCAAGCACCTATCTGTAATGATGACAGCAAACAACCAAAGTCCTACAAATCTAGGCAGTTTCAGTTTGCATACTTACCCAAGACAACCTCCCATGGCAGCTCTGAAGATTAAGAGCAGAAATGGTGAAGTGAGCTTGCAAATTCAACTCAAGAAGCTAAGACTACACAGTGCTAGCCTCAGAAAAATATGTGCAACACAACTCCTGCTTAGCAAAACTATTAAATGCTAAATGAAAAACCCAAAGCAATATAGTAAAATCAGAAAAAGCCACACTGAAGATAATGTTTTCCTTAAAACCCTGTGCAGTATTTTGTTATCCTAATATTACATGCCAAGGAAAAGAAACTCCAAATACTCCCAAAACAAACTCCCCTGCTTATAAAGTGTAGGAGATACCACAGCTGCTGCATTTTAACAACACGCATTTGGCATTTCACCATCAACTCACCAGCAGAAACTCAAACTACACTGCCTAACCACTCTTTAGCTGATGCTCTTACACTATACAGAGGGAGCTCATCATCTGGCAAAGGCAAAAAAACTCTCAGTCTTTCCTCAAGATCCAAGCAGCTCAGGTGCTGCTTGCCTGAAAGCCCTGGTGCCAGTAGCTGCAAGCTCAGCTGTTGCAGCTTCTGCACTAAAGGAACAGCCCTCTCAGGCTACAGCTCTTCATGTGTGTCAGGCACCTGCAGCTGTACCCAAGCCTACTGGAAGACAGCTTATCTTGTTCACCATCTCCAGTTAGGTATTGTGTATCCTATTCTCAGTGTTCTAATCAATTAATCAATCTGTCTTGTTCACCTGATTAGGAAGACCAGTACTTCCACAACTAAATGTCCATCCTCTCTTCGGAACAAAAGCAGTATCTAAGCACATTCAAATCAGGCAGACATCCACACCTCACCTGAAATTAATCTACTTGTTCAAATACCTAAGTTTATACAACCATAACATGCTGAAGTTCTGTTACTTACCAGCTGCATATCTACTATGTCATTATATCTTATAAGAGCAATTGGAAGAGTCACATCTTCAAAATCAGTCTTGTTATCTGAAATAGCAGACTAAAAGAGAAAGCGGTAAGTGGCAAGTATGTTGAGCCTATTTACAAAGTAGGTTAGATCCCTAAAAGCAGATTATTCTTTGAATTTCAGTGTATTTGTAGGAAGGTAAAAACTAAAAAGCTCATTCAGCACCCTTTGCAAAAGGATAATAAAGGTAGATGTACTCAAATCAAACCAGGTGATAATACCAACACATCTGGATTCATACAGCTCTTGTGTTTTTACAGTGTTACAAGGGATAACAGAAACTGTAATTTCTGCACTTCTAAAACAAGATGAACTTTCTGTGATAATCACACAAATTCATTAATTGTACATATTTGTACATACAGTTTGCAGCTGCAATGGAAAACAAAAAAGCAACAAGATCTCACAAGACCTTTTCTATTTCCAGTTTTGGATTACATTTTCCTGGCTTATTTCTATCACACATGTCTAAAACAGCATCACCTAAGTTTGCATGGAGTTCAGCATGCACTAAAATTAGGGAATGATAAAGACAAGTATTTGCATTCAGAAAGGTGTTTGAAGATACAAGAAACATTTAAAAATCCAGCTCAGCTGTAGCTCCTCTGAGCTTATGTGAGCCAGCATTGCACAGCCCCACCAGCACAGCTCTGTGGGGAGGGTAAACAACTCATGCTGGAATCTCACACGGGGTCAGGGTCCTCTGCTTTTGGGGCTTCTCTCAGCTCACCCTGCACAACACTGCATGGGACCAAACAGACAAGACACTATTTCAGTACAGAAGAAAACTGTTTGTTGTAACTTACCAGCTTAGATTTACTGGCAATCAACAGCATTTTAGCACCCAAACTTTGTGCAATTCTTGCTTTCTCCAAGAAAGTGCAGTTTCCTCTCATCACTACAACTGCTTTGTCTTTCATTACGCCAGAAGGAACTTCAGCTGAACTGCAGAGGACTGTAGAAGTCAGGTTTTCCAGAGTGCTGAAAGTCTGCAGAGAAAGAGGGGGAAAAGGAATGTGATTAAAGTAGGAAGTTGGATATTACAAATAAATTAACCCAGATGACTACATTACTATGCTCTTTAACTGGAGATTTGTCAGGAAGAGGTGTAATAGAAAAGAATGATTAATTCAGGAATATAAAATCACAGCAGCAGTTTCTGCAGCCTGCAATACTGAGGGACATTTAGAGCAGTACAGAGCTGAAATAATCTGGCTATCTCTAAGTGCCATTTCACAGTAGTTGGTATTGTAATTTAAATATAAGAAGCTGATTACACAGAAAAATCACTACTTGTAGTTCAGGGGAATCCAGTGTACATTCTGTGATATTTCCAGGCTTTACAAGCCAAAAGAGCATTGATGGATACAACATAAGCAGAGGTCCAAAGTCCAATGCTTGTTTAAAACCAGCTGTTCAGTCTAATAATGTATTACTTGCATCATCATCTCCTTATTTCAAAATTTAATTTCATATTGACAATTATCCTGAAATGATTGTCAAGGCATCCCAGTGGCCAACGTACCACAGCAAAGATGTCTGGGGCAGATAAATAATTTTTACTGTGTCCTACATTGAGTTAGTCTGCAAATGAACAGAAGGGAACAGAAGGGAAGGCAGAGTGCCTTGATCACTTCCAAACACAAATTATTTCCTGTTTATAAGAATGCCTAAAGAACATTTATTTCTGCCTCACACCAACACACTCAGAAAATACAGCATGATGGTACATTTCAGATAATCTATTACACCACCTGTTTGCAAGACAATTAAACAGTACATCAAACTGATGAGTCAATATTAAAAAAAAGGTGCAGAAGTTTACCAGTTTTTGTAAACAAATAAACAGAACTTTAACTCCCAAATATAAAACTAAGACATGAGGATAAAATCCAAAGAAAAAAATTAACAGGATAAAATGAATACATAAACACATAAATCAACACATAAATACAAAAGCTGGTTCTAAGCACAGAGAGAGTATTCGATTTGTAAACTCTAGAAGCCAACTCTTTAAAAGATAGAAATGTTCAATACTTTTTTTTAGTGATCTGGGAGGAAATGGACAACATGAACCAAAATGGCAAATATTCAGTGTAGCACGCATGTAACTCCATATTTGGAAGACCAGTTAGAGCTGACTCAAATTCATACTGCTTTCTAGTTTTCTTAGAGGGTATGACTACAAGCTACTTACAGCATTGTCCAAGGTTTTTGGAAGAGACACCCAATTAGAATTGTAAATGATGCAGTAATCCTTAGTTACTGGAGGCACCCCACTTCCAGAGGCGTGCAGGATCCCCTCATCAGCAGCTACCTGCAACAGATCAGTGTTCTGAGTTACACCAAGTTCAGAATATCAGTTATGCAAACATTCTTCTAAAAAGCTTATGAAGAGAAAGAGCTGTTAGGAGAAAAGGAATTTACTCAACTCATTATTTTACATAATAACTGATTCAATGAGAGATAGGGAGCTTGAGAGCAGGTTGGAAAACTAGTAAAAACCTACTTATATATAATGCTGCTTATCCTCTTTGCAAATACAGTGTATTTATGACAAGTATAGTTCATGTCACCAAGCAGAATACCAGCAAGAAACCAAAGCAAATTACTTCAGGTTCTCTATCTTGTGCCTTCCAAAAAGTGTAAAATATATATATATATGTGTGTGTGTATGTGTGTGTGTCTATGTATAAGTGTATGTATCATATGACAATTCCCCAAATATTTTTTGTCAAGTAACTGTAAATACAAAGAGACCAACTAGTGTACCTTAAGAAGAATTTGTGTAGTCAAGGAAATACTGGTGTTTCTTAAGATTAGAGTCCCTCACATAATATGATTCCTGTTATTTACAACCACAGCTGAATTTCAAAACTTCTGATAATGTTAGAAATGTATACTTCGCCCTAAGCATAAATAAAGGTCAGGTATCTAAGTGGATAAATGAACAAACTAAAGATTAGATGCAGCTGCAGCTATGAAGCAGTGAAAACAAATAAACATTATTTGCATCTCAAAGAAGTGTCACCGTAAAAAAACTGGAAGATGTTCTTACTTCAACTGTTTGTCTTGAAACTGACCTCAACAGCAAGAAGCATCATCAGAGTAAGAAAAAAAAACAAAAAAAAAATCCTGCTGTAAATTTCAGATTTGTATAAAAAATAAAAAACTACTAACATATTAAGCTAGAAGTAGGCATGGGTATGGGGGAGAAGCCCGAGCTGTTAGATACACAATGCTAAGCACTAACAGTGCCAGAGAGGCATTTCTCCTCGAGCTAGAAGATCTGTATTCTGCAGCAAGGGAGAACTGGAGAGAAAATAAAAGCATGTGATGATATTGTTTCAGAGGTTTATGTCTGCCTGGTTTGAATAGCAAAAAACCTTCTTCAGAGGAATCCATTATATTGGCCCCAGCGCAGGAACATCTGCTGGGAGAACTGTGTCAAAGGGCCTGAGCACATTAACTGTTTAATACAGAACAGTTCTTCAGCTGTCAGCTGAAATAAATTGTTCCATGATTTATGATCAGCACAAAAATGATCCTTCTTAAATGCATTCACCTAGAAGTACAAACTAATGGTGAATTAAAAGCAGTAAAGACTTACAACAGGTGCAAACCCCAGAGGTTTACATCCATTAAAAGCTCTTTCTGAGCTTTTAAAAATAGAATAGTAAGTGTTTTCTGGGTTCCAGGAAATCAAGTGTTAATGCTACACAAGCACAAATCTACCTAGAAGGAGTGATTACTTGCTTAGTTGATATGCATGTTTTGTTTGGCAAGCTTCCCTTCTCTGGGGATTAACCAGGACACACAATTCATCCTGATGAGGTGGAGGGAGGCAGGACCTGAGCATGACGTGTACCCACACCTACTCATTGCTGAGCTCCAGAGACAGAAGTTAAAAATGTAGAAGTTAAAAATTAAAAGAAACGCTACACGATGCACCCCACTTGGAACATCCCCAGGGAAATCCTCCTGCATCCAGCTAAAGACCTGTTACTTTCTAATGGCTTCAGTATCCTTTCACAACAGACAAGGGCTACTGGTGTGGGGAAGTGGCCTTGCAGTCAGCTGTGCCACTGAGCAAATCCTACTCTCAGTACACGTACAGAGCTAACATTTCTCACTGAGCACATTTTCAATCTTGTTACTTAAGCACAAGACTAAGTGTGTGATCACAAAATCATCTCTTGAAAAGATTAACCTGCTTCCCTAGGCTGATTTGCTCTGGCATAAAAGGATTCCCTTGGAGAAGAGGCATGACAGCTGTCCTTACTTAAAGGGGCGTCACCATCTCCTTTCCCTTCAGGTTCAGATAATTCCCAGTGACCCCTCCCCTTAAAAGAAATTTCCTCCTGACAGGTAGTTCTCTCATCATATTTCCTTCCCTTATCACCTTTAAATTTTTATTGTATAATTCATCATCTTTGATAGAGAAGAAGTCTCATTCTGTCTCTTAATCCCTAATTTTCCAAACGTGTCCATGTCACTGCAGGGATATAAGCTTGGGCTGACTGCTGAGCTTTGGAGTGTACCAGTAACCCCACCACACAGAATACAGGAAATCAGATGAACCAGCAGACACAGAGACCAAACCAAGCCTATATTAGTATTAATTAATACCTAGATAAGACATATAGAAACTCAAAGGTACACACCAGGGAGAAGATAGTCTGTATGTAGCAAGTGACAACATAAAACCCACAGAGACATAAAAAGGCAGGGAAAAAAATAGCCATGAACAGAACAACCGTCATTTTGTTGTTCTGCCAGTGGCCGTGTGACACACACAAATGGGCCCTTCTCCCTCCCTCCAGGCACTGTGACCCAGGAGAACAGGAGCCCACGCTCAGAGAGCAGAAGTGATCCTTCTCCAAACCCAGCTCCCCATGCTGTTAATGTCAAGAGACTCCTCCTGAAGCAGAATGACCTGGTCCAATCCTCACCACTGCTACAACTGCATCTGTAGAGCAAAGAAGGAGGCAGGACACAGGGCCTGGAGCCTTATAAGAGGGCAGAAGCCCCTTCCCTTCTCAGCACAGCAAACCGTTGTGTTAAAGAGCAAAGCCCCTCTTCAGAAAACCCCAACACACCAGTGACAGCTACGTGGGACTCCAGAAAAGCAAGGGAGACAAGTTACTACCCCCACAGGCATTCTCAAGGCACTAACAGACTGTGCTGTGCACCTGTTGCTGAGCAGATCCCGTGGTGACTTCCTACACAGGACAGAAGTTTTCTGCACTGTCTTACCAAAACATGATAGACTCTGTTAAAATTAAGTAAAAAGAACCTCAACAAAAAAAAATAATTTCGTGGATCAGTATTTAATGCACACATGTCCTTTATACTGTCTAAGCAGATTATGGAGGTTTCTGACTTCCCCATTTCACTACCCCATTTGGCAGAAGGTGGTCTGCCAGATTTCCACGGTACTGTACACCTGGGGAGAGGGAGAAACTGTAGATATGTGCCACGCCGAAACCAAAACTGAAGACGAACAACACAAATATCAGGACACATACACACACTAGGAGCTTCCCCTTTCCCACATCCAAATTTAAACACCATGTTTATCCACGCAGGCACCCGTGAGATTTGTTATCTCAAGTCCCAAGGCGTGACCGGAGCTGGCCCGGCCTGAGCTCCCCCGGCCCGGCGGCCCAAAGCCCGGGCCACACTGCAGCCCAAGCGGCCCCGGGTGCTCGGAGGCAGGGGGAGCCCAGCCCAGCCCAGCCCGGCCGTGGGAGATGGGAGCTGCGAGGGCCCTGCCCGCCGCGGCCGGCGAGCTCCCGGGAACGTGCCCGGGGCATGAGGCGGGCAGAGGGAGCCCCTCGGCCGGCAGCGAAGAGAAGCGACAGGCAGCTCCATCCGCCAGGGCCGGCCCGGCAGCGCGGCCCCGCGTCCTTACCAGCGGGAGCAGCAGGGCCCAGAGCGCGGCCCACAGCAGCCCGGCCGCCCCCATCGTCCTCCGCCGGTGGCTCGGGGAGGGGCCTCCCTGGGCTCCGGCTCCGCACGCCCCCGCGGAGCCTTTCACCGGCTCCCGGCGCGGCGCCACTTCCTCTTCCGTCCGCC
>VWZP01001966.1:2211122-2245935 GCA_013396995.1 Dicaeum eximium
CCGGCCCGCTCCGGGACGGCGCGGGCACGGCGGGCGGGGGCGGTGCGGCCGGCGGGGCGGTGCTGGGGGAGCCGGGCGGGCTCTGGGCTGCGCGTCCCCGCCCCCGGAGCCTTTGTGCCTCTGTGTCCGTGTGTGCTGTCGCTGCGGTTCGCGGCGGGCCCGCGGCTGTCAGCGTGTCGCGCTGTCCACCCGGCAGGGCCCCATGCTTTAGGCACTGACGGGCTCACTAAAACTCCTCAGAGCCCGTACAAGTGAGAGGAAGCGGCCGCGTTTGCCCCACGGCTGCCGACAGAAAGCGATCCGAGTGTTTCGCCTCGGCCCAGCCCCCGCAGAGCCATGGGACAAAGGTGTGTGAGGATAGCAGGATGTCGTACGTGAGACCAGCAAGTAAGAAACAGCGAAGTGTGACCTATAACACAAGATTGAGGAAGTTGCGTTGTTTGCTCTTAAAAAAAAAAAGAAAAAGAAAAAGAAAACAAAAACCATTAAGCGCATTTCAGAGATGTCTTCCAGGTTTCGAAAGTATTTAAAGAGCTGTGATGCATCAGATGTAAGAGCTAGCAAGGATTTCCAGGAAGGAGAGGGGCAGAAACAGCTCCGTGATTTACCAGCAAAGGAAGTTGTTCAACATCCCTTATTTCACTGCAGGTTTTCCAGCACTGGTTCCATGATCGGCCCCATGCTCCTTCCCGGGGCCTGCCGAAGAGCCAGCGTGCACAGGGAAGAGGAAGGGTGAAGATAAGAAAGATTGTTGTAGAAAGAAGGGGGAATGTGGCCATGACTGAGGAGGCGGAGGTGTGAGAGAAAGGGAGACGCAAGAGGATGAGAGCTGAGCTCCACTTCAGCATCAGTAAATCAAAGCCTTAATTGGGCAACTCAGTTTGAGTTGCTCACAAACTAAGTGTTTATTAGTTATTACTACTGAGGGAGGAGATTCCTGCACGCATGGTTTTTCCCTCTCTGTGCATTTAAGGACAAAGGCGTATAGAACATCTACAGAGAACATTCCCCTCTACATTATGGCAAATTGTCAAGAAGCTGTTCTGCTGCTGTAAAAACTGAGTAATGGTTACATAGCTGTACATACGCATGTTTTGATCAATACCGATATTTTGAGGTAACAGACAGGCTTTTTATTTTGCTCAGTGACAATCTGCAATTCATCATTATATCGGAACAGATAATGAACAGAACAGGCTTGTGCATCTTGTAGAATTGCTGACCTGCAAAAGTGTGTCTAACAATTTCATGTGCTTAAACAGTTAAACAGATAATGGCACACTATGACACAGCTAATAATTAATATTCTATGCAGAACTGGTATTTAAAAAAACAGGCTAGTACATTGTCCATCTGTGTGTTTCTATTCTGGTGCTGTTGTCAGAGTAACCATGACACTTTACACCAACTACTATCTCTTCTGAGACTAACAAGATCTGGATGACAAATGAATACTGATTTACTTCAGTAAATCTGCCAATTCTGTGATCTGTAATGAGCTATTGATATGTACATTACACTGTATTTTGTGTTTAATTTGCATTACAAGTGCGTAGCTGCTCCCAGGATCAGATTCCATGGCGGCATGTCCTGTCCTGCCACATACTGATCCTTCTCCTTGTGCTCCCCAGGAAAACACAGCAGTTTTTATTCTGTCTGCAGCTGGAAATAAAAATAGGCCAAGGAGAAAGGAATACAATTTCCTCTGAATAAAAGGAAATTGCTGTCTGAAAAGTGTATGTTTGGTTTGATGTCCCCTGCCTTGATAGTTGTTAAAGATATTATGAAAATATTTTTTACACCAAGCACATATTCTGCAGTCCAGTGGGACTTTGTGGGTTAGAAATGCCTGCACTAAAAAGCTGGAGGGGGGCGGGGTAGGGGGTGGGTTAGGATATTGGGTTAGGATATCAGCTTAGGATATTTCAGGGGGGTTTAGGATATCAGTGAAAATTTCTTAGGTAACCTTTATTGGCAACTTCAGTAATCCCCAGTCTTTCCCATTAGCTTTAATATGTAGCCCAAACTAAAAACATGGTCTATTTTCAAATTTCAACACCAAGAAAACTAGATTTTGTTCAAATACGTAGTTTCCAATGCCAGGGAGAACAAATCTAGGCTATAAAGACATTCAGATCTTTAAGAATGACTTCAAAGCCCAAAGGATCCTTCTCTCTTTTTTTTCCAGTTTTAAACCTCAAATTCCTTACCTGCAGTGAACAACATAACCCTATGCATAACTAGTGTAAGATACAAAAGGTCTGTACCAAGAATTGTATCCTTTCTGTACCACCATAATTCTTCCCATCAGAGAGTAGAGCAACACCACTCTCAGAAAAATCCCTCTCCCATCCAAAACATCAGCGTGGAACAAAATCTGTAACTCAGCTAAGGCATTCCTAAAAGTGTTAAGGAATGGAGATACTTAATGTAGGCATTGAGGATATTAGTTAGAAAGTGGAAACTGAATCTAAATAAGAATTAGCACAGAAAATAAACTGCTTGAACAATACTATGCATATATTGAAATGTTCTTCATGGAAATAAGGAAATTATCCTTTCCTTCCCTCTGCAGTTTTCCACCACTTACACACACTTCCAAACACTATTGATTTCATTCACAAGGAAAGAAATCCAAAATACTGTAAATTCCAGGGCTGTTCTCCTAATTCTAACATTGTATTAAGTGCTAATTTATGTTTTTTTCATAATAATCAGCCTCTTGGCTTTTCAGTAAACTTATCCCAACCAATCTCCTTTTTTCTATTCCTTTCCCTGTATTTCCTTCTACAATTAAATTCACTCTTCCAACTGCTTAACTTTGAATTATTGTCTAATCTGTTAATTTTGTGTAAAATGCCATAAACCGAAGACAGTTCCTTCCCGGATAGACAGATGTGGAAGACTGGCTGTCAGCATTAGGTGTTTTAGAGAAACATTGCTTAATTTTTAGAGGACTAAGATTGCAAAAGCAACTGGACTCTGCTTATCAAACAGTTATGTCACACAAGAATCAGGACAGAGGGGATTTGAGGTTCAATGATCAGTACACAAGCTTCAAAGGGATGAAGAAATTTTTAACATGTACTAATTTCTAAGAACTAAGAAAAAACTCTGACCCAAACACTGCACATATTTCTAAGAAATTTAGTAGGCAGTAGAATAATAGGACAGAATAAATCAGGTGATGAGGAAAAGGAAATAGCTTAACTAAAAAATATTTTACTCCGTCCTATAAATCCTTTCAGTGGCTCATATTTTCACAACGTTTTGGCTGGAGTCTGGAACAAAACAGCAAAATAACACTGTGAAACCTCTTGATTAAATGGGTACAGGAAACATTGTTGCTGAAACCTGCTGTCTCTGTGAGACAGGCACACATGGCAGCGATAGGGACGTGCAACAGCCCAGTGGGATGTACCTCCTGGCAAGAGACTGATCCAAAACATACAAAGGACAGCATTTAAGAATTATTTATTGATAAAACCACACATTTAGCAACTTTTCTCCATGTACCAGCAGCCTTATCTGAATGCCTGAATATCTGAAATACTAATTTCTGCAAGGAAGAGATACCCCAGTTCAGTGAATATTATGCAGCAGAGAGAATAACTAATTGAAATGCATTCTCAAGGTAATGTTTCAACTAGTTGAAAGAAACTAGTGAAGGCCTTACTCATACACCATTATGCAGCAGGGCCCCATTAGCATGCATTAATGAAGCACTGTAAACCTTACTTTTGAATTACATTGTTAAGCTTGTGTCACACCCTCAAAGGCATTGAGTCAGGTTTTAATATTCCCTGGTGGTAGAGACTGCAAGGGTAAATGTGGGTAACTGCATTTAAAAGGGTATTTCTTTCACCATTAATCTGCAGCTTCAGCTCATGTTGAGTCCAGACTTTCAAACTTGCATATATTAGATCAATTTTTAAAAAATAGATTTCTTACTAGAATAAATGCCATTGTTTTGTCAGATCTGTGAATCCTTAATAACACACAGCTCACTAATTACTGGTTATTAGGGCAGTCTTCATTCACCTTTAGACTCGGCTAAGTTATGTAAAATGTACACCTATTTCTTAAGCACCAGCAAGATCAGATGCATGTAAATACACTATTATATATAAAATAAAAAGACTCATGTAACCACTTTTTCTAGCTCTTTGATGAAGAAATACAAAATTAATTAGTCATCCACTTGTACGAGCCAATGTCAGCTTTAAAATCACAATGAATTCTCTCCCAGTGATTCAAAAGTAGATTTTAAGTCCATTTTTTAAAAACTCAGTAAGCCAGAGCAATCATATTAATTTCGGTTTAAAAGAATGGCTTATTTCCTTACACACTACTTAAGATGGTCTATACATATATATTAAAACAAATATATTAAAACAGTAAAAGACATAATTCAACTTTTTTTGCCTCTGAATCAGGATAGGCCCTTAGTAATAGTAACCTTGGTTTTGCTCAGTTTGGATTCATATACAAACATCAGAGGAAAGTTAACATTTGTTAGAATATTCTTCTATTCTTCATGTTAGAATATTCTTCCCATTTACATTATTTTAATAACAACAAAAATTTTAAAGGTTCACTGAATAAAGACGTTTCAACAGTTTTGTGGCCTTGATTTCATGAGTAACTCATTGTAGAGGTCTCAACAGACACCTCAAAGCTCTGGTTCCTATCCAGCCATTACTACTCTCTTACATTAAAATTAGGTTAAGAGAACTTCCATTAAAACTAAGGGTTTGGGTATCATTTTATGATATTGGTCATGCTAATGGGATGCACATAAACAGGATGTATGGAACAAGTGACAGCCCCAAGGTGTTCAGTAGCCAAACTGCAGTGCTTGATAAGCTGGGTTTAGGCAGCACAGAGACCAAAGCAGGGTGCCCTGGGTGCCCTGTACCCCTCATTCTCCCTGAGAGGGCACAGCTTTTAGTTATGAGCTTCTCCATCTCTCAGCTCCCAGGTGAAGACAGGACCTGTGGTTCAGTATCAAGCACCTCAAGCTGGGAGCCTTTTTGACACAAGAACACATACCAGTAACATCCCTGTCCACTCAAAGTGCTTTCACTATTTTGTTTCATGTTTCCATTCTCTACATAACAGCAGGAGAAAAAGTATTAATGGAAATTTGGTATAGCCATGGTGACCTGGCATCTCAATCTGCAGAGTCCAACAAACAGTCACACAAACTTCCTCAGGCACAAGGAATTCTTCATGACCTTTCACTCCAACCCATGCATATCCTCCCAATACCTGGAATCTGAATATCAGCTGGATCTAATTAGTTTCCCTGAAGCTTTGGCAAGCAGTGGACCAAAGGCAGATACCCTTTTACTACAGCTATTTTGTATTAATGGTAGGTTTTATTTAGCTTTTGTTCCAGTGGGTGCAGCAAGCCTTGGCATTTAGAACTTCAACCTCACATATAGCAGAAAAAAAAAGAGAAAAAGCCCTCTTGTCTTTCAAACATAAATGTGACATCAGTCTGCAACTGCTAAAACCAGAGCGCTACCTTTGTGGGTGGCTCTGTACTTTCTGAAAACAGCTTTGTAAGCCACGGCAGGAAGAGGATACTACCATTCATTGAAGTTATATTGGCAATTTGTGTCTCAAGGTCCCAGCTTAGTCATGCATTCAAGTGCCTAATTTCCTCCATATACCAATTATGCACATATTATGGGTATTTTCCAACTGATATCAAAGCTGTCCTGTGCATTGCAGATAAGAAACGTCAAAATGAGCATGTTCTGCTCCCTGCTCCTTCCTCATTAATGTGCACCACATGGCCTCTCTCTGGCTAAATCCTCACCTCCATACCTCATTTTTTCTGTAGCTCCTGATCAGCCTGTTAGCCCTTCAACACCTTCCCCACAGTAGGAAGAGTTAAGCAATAACAAGGAGACTTTATGCTTTCACATAACAAAGTACAAAACTGGCTTAGAGCTGTGTATGATGAAAACTTTAAGTAACTCCACAGCTTAATGGTCTGTTGAGGAAACTGTCCAACAGGCCAGTTCTTAGAGAGGACCTATTCTGTACAGGATGAGAAACCTTTTATATATACACTGTAACCACATGAATATTAGCAGGAAAATTACTGGTGTAAGTACCTTGGGCCTTCTATGTCAGACAAATAATTGTGTATGAAGGAAGAACTGTTTATCTGCAGAAGTCCAAGCACCAACCATTTACAGCATCTCTTTAGCACTCAGAACTTCACCTTTATAGGTAAGCAGCTAAAATTTTGAATTTCAAGCATTAACCACAAAGTATCTGGAAGTCTTACAGGAACCCACTCTCCAGAGAATATCTTAGCACCACTGTAAAACAGCACTGTTTTCTTCCTGTAGTTCCACAGTGATTGTGAAAGGTAGACAAGATTGTTCTTATCTTCAACTGTTGGATTTTCAAGGCAGTGTCACAGTGCTGACAGCAAAATAAATCCAAACATGGTCAGGAGCAGCCATTTAATCATGTTTCATTGACAGATTGGAGTTTCTTTTTCCAGTGGTACCATATTTAGTAACACATAATGAATTTCATGAACATGGATTTTAACACTGTTGAATTGTGCTTATTTTTACTGGCATAGTAAGATTAAGGGTATTTATTAATCTCTTAGCATTTTTTGTCTATACAGAGTGGAATCTACAACAGCACCTGGCAGTCCACTATGGCAAGAGCATACAAAGGAATGGTACCACGTGCGTGGGTTGCAAGTTATCAGATCACAGGCAACTTGGAGCATAGCAGTGACACCCTATAATTGGTATAAAGCTGCTCTGCAGGAGATAAAAAGACATATTACACTGTGTAAAAGACAAATACCTTTTCTATATACTGACCCCAGGTGTATGCAGTATTATGGGACAGTCAGTAAAGCCTAGCAGGAACATCAAGGGATAAGATAGCCAGAATTGAAAATACCTCCCCATCCTAATTTTTTTTTCCCAAGGAAGCAAACAGTGCTAAGACTCTGCCAGACTACATGAAAACCAGTTGATCCTGCTCTGCTTACAAGTTATTTTACTTCTGACTAAAAAAAGAAACCATAAAATGGCATCAAGTCAGAGCTGCAATCTTTCTGGATTGTCTTGATGAAAGGTCTTCACAGCCTACAATGTAGATTTAAAAGTTTGATCAATTTGTATTATTTCTGTATTTTCTTTCAGTCAAGCTCAAAAAACCACCAAACCCCACAATGGAGTAAGAGCTTGCAGAGAACAGAGAGCACTTGATTAAAAATTCTGCTCTCTAGAAGAGAAATTTCATTCTCTGCAATAAAAGTTCAAGCCATGCTGATCCATCCACTTAACCAACAGGTTTTCAGTGCAGAGAAAATATCAAGATTTTTCACAATATAAAAAGAGTGCAAGTGCCCAGTTCAACATATTTATTATAACTAAGATAGGCTCATACTGAGTTACATGACAGATTACAGGTACATAAGGTTTTTAAATATAGAACAAAAAATACCTAAGCCCTAAGACGTGTTTATGTTTGTTAGATTTTTAAAAGTAATGACATTTTTAATGTAATAGCAAACCATTTATTTTTAATGATGTTGCACTTTATTATTGTCCTATATAATCTATAAAGTCTGATGAAAATAGGTTAGTTTCACACCAGATAGTGCTACTTGGTTTACATGATCAAAACTAGGATTTTTCTCTAATAAGTGTTTAATAACAAATTTCTGTTCATTTATTTTTAGAGAGAAAAATTGAAATATTCACCAACTCCATTATTTCTAGTTACACCACTAATTTTAAATCTAAACCCTAACTTCTGTTCAATGTGTTTTCTTACAGTATTAACAAAACACAGCCCATTTTCTTCATGACAACTGCCCTATCATCACTTTTTCTGGGCAGGTAAAGTTGACTGAATGCATTAACTCCATATAATAGCAGATGAATTAGAATCTATCCTTTCAAACAACTTGGCCACTTTCTGCTGCCTCAACACTATACAGGATTTAGCTTCTTTAAACTCTGTATCTTAACTAGGCTGTTAGACTATATCTCAAGTTAAAAACCAGAAATGTAAAAGACTTGCAAAAGCTGAATGTACAGTTAACTATGCTAATTTTAAAATATATTAAAATTTGGTGTGCATTCTAATTCAAGACTAAGGATCTAGCAAGAAATGGATATTAGATTTCTCTTATGTGGTTACAGAATGTTATGATCAGCTGTTGACTGTTACAGAAAGCAATACTCCCTCTTCCTTTTTGGACCTAAAAGATAAAATACGGGGGAGGGGAAAAGCTGGGTTTTTGAACATATACAGAAACACAGGGCTACCATTCATGTTTTAAATTCCCTAGTACACTCAGAAAAGGCAACCTAAAAAATTCAGCAAAGCCAGCAGCCTAGATTTAAGAAGTATCACAACCACAAACAGAATCATACAAGTTAAAAGATTTGCCAGCTGTACATTGTTTTTTAATGGAAAAACATTAATAACTGATCTTCTGCCAAGGGCAAGGGCAGAGTTTTCTGACTTCCAGCATAACTTGTGCTGATATGGCAGCAATTTAAACACTTGTAATTAGTTAATCCCATGAGAACAAGCACATTTCCTGATTCTACAGTGGTAGTCATACAGAATTTTGAGCTGGGAAACAATTGTCAGTGATTGGGTAAGAGAAAAACCCAGTTCTGCTTCAGCAGTTTTGTCATGTCACTTAATAGAAAGATTAATAAGAATTAAGTAATAAACTGTAGTTTGAGTATGTCTAAAATTTATGGATATTTATTTAAATATTTATGAAGTGCTGGAACTCTGCAAAATGCTGTTTCCATTTAATACCCTCCTGCAACTTTTCACAATATTCTTTAAATGTGTGTCCTTCACATGGCCGTATCACTTACATCACAAGCAAGAAAAGATTAATTTCATATAAAACAGACAGTCTTGAAATGAAGGAGCCAGAAAGACATGCAAGATATCCCTTGAAGTCCTGTGTGGTTGCTGTTACAGAGAGGTAACAAAGAGAGGGATTTTAAATACATTTAGTTTAAAATTCAGTGGTAGTCAAGCAAAACTAACACACAGTTGTGAGCATATTGTAGCACCACTGGAAGTTTAGGTGTGTAGGTACAATTAGCTGTGTTGCAGTAATAGCTGCCAGTCACAGCAGTAGTGTGTGTGCATGGATGGGAAGCAGCCCAGTCACTGAGGGACACGTCTCTTGCTCTAAGTCTCATTTGAGAGTCAGAATGTTTGCAAAAGCTCCATTTTTAGATACAAAAGTGTTATCTCAGCAAGGCAGAAGTTACACTGTGTTTTGCAGACTCAGCTAACTATCCTACATTAGAGTTCATTCACTATCAAAAGGCATTAAAAAATACCAAAGATTTATGCTTTAGGTTGTAAAGCATCTAAAAAACACCTCCAAAGTTATCTGACAGCTACAAGGTTGTACTTAGCAACTCAGTTTAGCCCATGTAAGAAATGAAATCATGTGATACCTTCCAATTAAATATCCTCTGCATTTCCTGAGAGGAGAAAAAGACAGATGCCAAAATCCCAGACAATTCATACTGACTTCCAATCCCATCTTATATAACAGCTTTGAGAAGCTTTTGGGACAGAGCTGGGAAGTCATCCACAGTGACAAATTACAGTTGCTACTACAACACTACCATGACAGAACATTTTAAGGATAATTTACAATAACTCCTTCAGAAGATATTGTGCAAAGAACACCAAAGCTTGTACTGACCTATTTTTAATTCAGGTACTCTCCCTACTCCATGATAACAAGGTTTTAGAGAATATGAAAGCACAGTCCAGGGGGTCCTCACAAGACAGAGCAGATTTCAGCCTTCTCTCAGATTCCTATATTTCAACAGTTGCAGAAGTGCCATTTGTGTAGCCACCTTTAGACTTCATGTGGTCCTGAATTGACACAGCCTAGGAAAATAAAGCTTATTAGAACACGCATTTTATAAATTCTGGTTGCCAGAGCAATTATTAAAGGCATCAATTTGAAAGGGCAGGTGGGCTGTATGTTTACAGTGCTGAGTCCCAGCTGTAGGAGAGAGAAATAATAACTAAATCCAGGACTGTTAAATACTATTTTAAGTCAGTGTTTGACACACCTTCTGCCTTAAAAATGCACTTATTCTTATATCCCTCACCCTGGCACAGCTTTGACTTCAAGGCAATTTGGTTCTAGTATCAAATGCATCCATAGAATCTGTATCCAAAAGGTTCTCATTGTGTGTAAAGATACTGAGGAAATGAGCACTTCCTGCTCAGTGTATCTCCCACAGTATCTCGTGTTTACAAACCAAAAGACTGTTCTGCTCTGATGCTACTCTATTGATTTAAAAAAAACCCTGAAGAGTATTCTCTCTCTTACAATTATCTAGCATTTTATTATCTACTTGCTCTGCAGGTTATTGAGGGGGGATCTGTGCTTTTCCCAGAGGTGCACACTTACTGAGGAATAGTCACTACTCATCTCTCTGGCCCCGACGTGCGCGGTGTGCACAAAGTTCATTGGCTCTCCTATCATATTCCGGTCCAGTCTCCGACGCCTCTTCTGTGAGAAAATAAGATAGCTTGGGTCTCTATTCAGAAAACATCATCAGCTTTCAGCCAGAAACAAGTAGCCAAGACAAAAATAGCCAGGACTGACCCCTAATGACACCTCATGGCAAGCGGGCTGAAGTTTCAGGCTCTTCGCAGTAAGACACACTCAAAGTCACTTTTATTACTGCTAATTGAATTCCAGAAAAAGCTTTCTTTACTGCTGGAAAGTCAGGGCCTGACAACTGCAAACAGTCTCACTGTCTAAGTTTCTGGCAAAGAACACACAGTTCAAACAGCTTAACAGGACTGGTTTTAGCTTTTGCATTATTTTGCCCAATCTAATCAAAACAACAGGATAATGAAAGTGTTTCCCATTTTTGGAAGACAAAATTTCAAATCCAATAAAGGGTGGCAGTTGTGCAGCTACCTACCGGTGGGGGCTGTTCACCATTGCACCAATTAAAACAAACCAGGAACTCAGTCATTATATTTCTGATGTAGGTAAAAAGGTCTTGTTAAGTGTAATTCTCTGGGAGTTCGAGCAGTACAGGGACGAGTGCAGCTCCTAGAGTGAGCTTAGAAAGGAACTGCTTGTGCAGGTTCACTGAGAGAGATCACAGAATGCATCTGATAAGTATACCTGCAAAGAGATTAATATTTAAATTTATATTAAACTATATCAAAGTTTTGTAACAGTTATTGAGCAATAGGCAGTTCCTAAGATTAAACCAAGACTGTTACATTCTTAAACATACCTGTAGAGGAAAGGAGCATCAATTTAAAATTACTATGTTCACATCAGAAATCAGGGTTAAGAACATGGGGCTCTGTGCATATTTACTCACAGAGAGTATTGGAAGGTCTTTATAGAAATGTAATAAAAACAATGCCAGAATTAAGTCAAGTCTTGTTTAACAGTCTGTGATCTGGTTGTAAGCAAAGCTAACCAATACTTATGAATTATTTCCTGTTTTGTAAGAAACCAGCTTTGAACAGATTGACCTGTTAACATTTACAAACTGAGGCCTTGCATATGATATGGTTACTCTACTTAGACAGGGAAAAGTTCACAGCAAAGAGCCTTCTACAACTCCAAATAGCCCTTAAAAGAGAAGAGCCTTGCATACCAGCAAGAGAAACCATTCATCAGAGCCTAGAGCTTCCCAGAATGTACAAAAATATTAACATAGCAATCCTGAACACAACCAAGAAACTCACTGACTCTAAGTACCCTGAAGCCAGGAGACAGTTTTAGTAGTTACTGACTTCTTTTTTTTTTAATTTATCTTTGTTCAAAGCAAAATTTGGGTTATAGATTAGCCTTTGCTATCAACTTTTTCATACCCCAGATCATTAAAACAATATCACAACATGTTCATTTAAAGAAAGTTTTGTTATTTTTTTGAAGCTTACAGCTTAACAGAAGTTAAACAGTATAGTTTCATCAATTCAGTCTTTCTGAACCCTCACTAAAGCTTTCACAACAAACCAGCATAAGCTTCACAGGCATTTCCTCCTTCACAGGCATTTCTTATGTAGTCCCACAATTATGTAATTACCACATCTATTTCTTTCACCTTTGTGGTTTTCTAGCATTTCATCACATCTCACTTCAAGCAGATTTCTTAAATTTCTACAGTTTATCTTTCAAAGCATTTGTTATGTCTGCCCCTTTGTTTTAAGTAGTCTATATGATACATTTCTGCAGAATGTCTTATATTATTCCAGTTTGTCCTAGGTGGTTTTAATACCATCTGCCTCAATTATAATTTTTCACCCGATGCCCTCACAATGGTCCTTATCACCACCGGAAGGGATATTTTATGGTCCCCACAACCATAAAAACATGCAGAAGTCAAAGCTTTTGCCAGCACTTCACATTAGTTGTGGATTTTTTGGGTTTGTTGCGTGTTAATGAGACCATATCAAAGCTAAGGTTTCCTTAGGAGTGTCACCGCCCAGAGATCGCCTGTTTGGAAAGCAGACTGCCTGACACGACACCGTGCCCATCCCAAAGCATCAGCCGAGCGCCTACCGTGCTCCTGCCGGACCCCCGCGTGTCCATGTCCCTCCGCGGGGCTCCGCGCGTACCTCGCTGCTGCCTGCTGCTCCCGGAGAGTCCTGACAGGATGGTGTGTCCTCATTCAAGCGCTGGCACACACCCAGCTCCCGTCTTGGCAGCTTCAGCACATTTACAGTTCATATTCCTGGGTTATAATTAGTCCTGTTGGCTAAGCACGAACGCTCCGCTGCGCTCCCATGCCCTGCGGCGGCTCCTCCGCTCCGGGAGGTGCTGCACAAAGTCTCTTGTGCACTTCACGCGTCCCTACAGGTGTCACAAACGCAGAGCGGAGACCAAAAATAGAGCCCTGGTTTGGCGTCAGATTTGTGCAGCCGTGCAGCTTTCTCAGCACTCCCCATGCAGCCTGTGGCTCACTTCCACCCCTGCGGCAGCTCTGCAGGTGTCCTGCTGGCACACAGCGTGCTGAACGCCTTCCTGTTGTCTTTTACATCAGAACGCTTCTTTTCCCCTGCATGGCTCACAGAATCATCCCCCAGGACAGCAATGTTTGTGCCCGGGCATGGGGACACCACCTTGCTCCCAGACACTCAAGGTTTCCACACTAACTAGAAGAAATTTAAAAACATCTTAATGTTTTCAGGCTCACCCAAGACAAGTAAAAGCCAACAAGAAGCCTCGAACCAAGGAGAAAACAACATTTTGTCACAGTTGGCACGCAGATCAGAACGGGACAATATCCTGTTGTTCTTTCTCTCTGTTTTTCACCATGGCAGCGCTATCATCGAGGCCAGGAGACAAAGGGCCTGGGAATGGCTAGCACGCGCAGACACTGGATGTGCTGGCAGGATGCACAGCCCTGCTGGAGCCCGGGGCCTTAAAGCACCCCAGAGCTTTGGGAATGTTGAGATAAACTTCCCTGAGTGTAACAACCTGTTTCTTCTACCACAGCTGTGTATTAAAAAGTATTCAAAGTTTTTTTGTGTTTTACCTACAAAGTATCAATGGAAAATATTGGCCCGAATCAAACCAAAAGAACCGAAAGTCTGAATCTTCACATAGACAAGGGAGACACATGGTAATGTTGATAAATAACATCACTAAATATATTTATTCCTCCAAACTGGCCTTCAGACTCAAGGTCAGATCATGCAAAATCCTTGTCTGGAGCTGTTAGTGAGGACAATGAGGTACAGTCAGTGAATATTGTCACAGGCTGCCATCCCCCTGCTCCAATCCCAGTTAGACTGGGATTACTGCTGGGCCCACTTGTTGTCATTTTCATTCCAGCTCTGTCAATACCGAGCTCATGCAAGGAGCAGTGTATTTCAGCCTAAATGCCTTTCTAAAAACCACCATGGTGCTAATCTGTTCATTATCCCTCCTTTGCTCATTTGACGTCAACATCATGTTAAAATCCCCAAACAGTTGTATGTTTACATGTTTGAATGACAAGGTGTGGCAAAAGACAGCAAAACTTATATTAGTTTTGAGTATGAAACTTGGAGAGTGCATCTTGCTTGGTAAAAAGGTGAAGAGTACAAAACAATTACTAAGACTTTGGAAGAACCTTGGGGCCAAACAGCTAAAATCTGCTGTAGAGTGAGCTTAGCTGCTTGCAAGTAGCATCCTGATTTTACCAGTGTATGTACAGATTACAGGGATGCATTCCTCAAACTACATAATAATGCTACTATGTATCATAAATGTATATATTGGTCTGCCATCCTGGAGCTTCACAGAAAACTGAGAATAAGGTTTTACCTGAGCCCTTCAATAATTCAGGTGTGTAGAATTTTTAACCTAAGAAATTGGGGTGTACTCTGTGAGGACATCCTTCTACCAACCAACCAACCAACCAACCGAAAAAAAAAAAAAAACCAACAACAACAACAACAAAAAACACCAAACCCCACAACCCAACAAAAACCCCCTTCATACATAAAAACCCTCCAAACCACAAAGGCAGCTCCTCTGTTTCAAAGTAAAAATGAGCTAAATTACCTTAATCTTGAAAATAAAAATTTATTTTCAACTAAGCATCCGTTCCCCTTCAAATAAGAAGAAAAAGCCAAGAGACCAAATTATGTGTTGTGCTTGGAAGTTAAAAGCAACTGCAAAAGAAATCAACAAAGGTTTGCTTGCAGTCTTACCAGAAAAAAACAGTAAAACTCATGAAAAGCGAGCAAATGGTTGGCAACACACCCACCACCAATAAAGCAAACATGCTGAACAGATTAAGTGGCTTGTAAATTATGAAATTTAATGTTACCAGAAAAAAAGCTATGATAAATTTCTCTTCTTTACAGAAGAGAAAAAAGCCTTAACAAGAACAGTTAGAGCTCCTCAGGCACAGCAGAGGAGCAAACATGACGGCCAAGGAAAGGCATATGAAGGAAGCAGGAAAAGCAGGAATTGCTCTCATTCAGAGAGGGATACAGAAGAGAATCCCTCCGTGCCCGTGTCAGGTTCGCTCCGGCCCGAGGACACGCCGTGACCTTGACCGCAGCGACCCCCGCGGGGCTCCCGCGCTGCGCCCGCGACAACGGCAGGGGGCGCCCCGCGCACCCCGTGCTCGCGGCCTTCCCGCCCCGCCGCTCCCTCAGGAGCCTCGCGCGCCCTCACGGGGAGCCGCGGCCGGTCCCGGCCCCCGCGCAGCTCCTCACTGCAGAACCGGGCCGGTGTCCCCGGCGCTCGGCACTGCCGCAGCTCCGCCCTCGCGGGAGGGGAGTGCGCGGCCCGGCGCTGCGCCCCAGAGCCAGCAGGGGGCAGCACGCCCCCACCTTTCCGCCTCCGCCTTTACCCGGTGCGGAGGCCGTCCAGCGCTCCCTAGCGGCCGCTTTGTAACACGGCCGGAGTGAGTGAGCGCGCCCCAGCCAATCGCCGCTCGCCGCTCGCGTCACGCCGCTTCCTACTGGCTGCGCGGCGGAGGCGGCCGCCCAATGGGCGCGGCGGAGCGCGAGGGGAAGGCGCGCGCGCGCGGGCACCGCCCCCCTTTGCGGAGCGCGCGGCGCGGCGCGGACCGGCCCTGCTGCTGCTCTGAGCGACCATGGCGCTGCCCAGCAGTTGACGTTTGGCTTTTCCCCTCTCCACCTTCTCCTCTCTCTCCGGCCCCTTCCTTCCCCCCGCCCGGGTCCCGGCTCAGGCACGTAGACGGGCCGGTACCGGAGACACCGGGTCCCCCCCGCCCCTCAGAAACAGGCAGTAGAAGTCGGGCCGGGCGGCCGCCGGACGCGCCATGAACATCATCATCGGCATCGGCGGGTGAGAGCCGGGACCGGGCGGGGAGCGCGGCTCGGGGCGCGGGACGGGCGCGGCTCTCTGATCCCGGCCCCTCCCGGTGCCGCAGTGGGGGTGGGGGGTGGACGCGGCCCCCACGTGGCGGTTCCCGACGGCCGCGCTCTCGCCGCAGGGTCACCAACGGCGGCAAGACCACCCTGACCCGCCGGCTGATGCGGGCCCTGCCCAACTGCAGCGTGGTGCACCAGGATGACTTCTTCAAGGTGAGCGGGCCCGCCGGCCCTGCCGGCCGCGGGAGGGCGCGGGGTGACCCCGCGGGCTTCCGCCCGCGCTGCTGGCGCGCTGCCCGCCTGCGCCGCCCTGCCCGCGGCTCCGGCGCTGCCTGGCGGGGCCGTGCGGCGGCCGGATAAGCTGCGCTATAGCGGGTCCCCATGACTTTGCGGGGAGCGCCGTGCTCGTGTCCGTGGGAAGATAGAGGCGGCTTTATCTGAGCCTCGTACCGCTCGTTTTATCTGCATGCAGAGGAACCTGGTGGAGGGTTAAGATTCACCTTTGTAGCTTCTGGGTTTGGATCTTGAATTTTGCTTTGAAATGGGTATTGAGCTTCTCAGTAGTTGTCCTTACCAAGCAGGTTTGTTTTTTTTTTCTTGTTACTGTTTCAGCCCCAAGATGAAATAGAAGTTGAAGATGGGTTTAAACAGTATGATGGTAAGCCTTTGTTGGTGTTATCAAAGCATAACTCAAAAACTTAAAATATTTCGCTTCTTTATGTGCACTGTTTTGTACTGACTGTATCACTAGATGATATTTAATTACTGCTTAATGATAGTTGCCTGTTTTGTCTTAGTGATTAGTGCACTAGATATGGAAGCTATGATGAGTACCATAAATGCTTGGATAAAAAACCCAGTTAAGTTTGAACGCTCTCATGGGATCAACAACACACTGGATGCCCAGATCTTGGAAGATAAGGAGGGAGGAGATGAAACAATCCACATTCTTATTGTTGAAGGCTTCCTACTTTACACCTACAGGTAATCAGTTGTGCCTTCATGCATTTTGATTTTTACATTATTTTATGTAATGGGCAAACCTCCAAGGGAATAAAAAGACTTGTTCTAAACCAAGAGTTAGCAGCTGGCATTGACTTCTGTCAAGTTTAGGTGTCACAAGTCTAAAGGTTGCTCTAAGTACAGGAAATGGATATAGTTTTACTTTTCTGGCCTTTGCTACTAATTAGTCAAAGTGTAACCAAACCGGTGTCTCTTCCAGGCCACTGATTGATGTGTTCCACCATCGGTACTTTCTTTCCATTCCATATGAAGAGTGTAAAAGGAGAAGAAGGTAAGTTTGTCCGAGTTCTTTGCTAGCCCAGTAACACCTTACTCCATTCAAGACTTTGTTTCTGTGAAGCTTTTAGATGAGAAGAAATAAAGGCAAATGTAGCTGCTAAGTTAGAAGACTGTAGCTTCCTTCACCAAACTGACCTAAAACTTCCCACCAAGCTATTGTGTTGTGTATGTAATGCTCAGTTTCTGCACACACCTTTCACTAGGCTTTTTCCCGTGCTGGTTTTCCAATTACACAGTTCCCAGGTCTTGAACTATCTGAGGTTTTACATTTGGATGTATTGTTGCACACTGTTCTTACTGCAAATGAAAACTTGAATTGCATTTCAAGAGGAATAAGCAGGCAGCTATTTTATCCAAAGTTCTGCTAAAGCTTTTATGAGTTTATGAATCAATATTTAGATCAGTCTATCTTGGGAACTCCTTTTGCATTTTAAACACTTTGGACCTGCATATCAAATTTCAATTTATTTGCATAACTTTCTGCTTGCAGCTCTTGTTAACTACTCACTTTTGATAAGCTCAGAAACCAAACTGGAGTCAATGGGCTTAGGCTAATGTGTAGAGAATCCCAATGAAGGATCTGTCATTTCCCTGAACTGTTATTAGACCATTTGTGAGTAACAATGCTTTAATTTACAGTTCAAGGAATTACACTGTACCGGATCCACCTGGATTGTTTGATGGCCACGTTTGGCCTATGTACGTAAAGCACAGGAAGATCATGGAAGAACTTGGAGTTGATGTGGGTAAGTCTTTAATGACAAAAGCACTTTATGAGATTGCTTTTCAACCCTGTGCAATACATACTGGTTAGATGCATGAGAGGAGGGGAATGAAGCAGGTGGAGGCAGTCTATTTCTCTGATACCAGCTAGCTGCATGCCTTTAAAATTAGGATCTGGCAAGCTTACAGGGACATTCTATTATAGTTCTCTTCTTTTACTTTCTTTAAGTGCATTTGAATGGGACAAAATCAAAGGAGGAGCTGTTTAATGATGTCTATGGGCAGATCCAGAATAAGATTGAAGAATTGCTTAACACCCAGGTATATGTCCAGGTTATGTTGCAATTCAAGGGCAAAACTTTCAAAACCTGTGTTAAAGAAGCATAAAGCTGTAACTTGAAATATGTTCACATCTATTTTTCTGTTTAGAAATAAGCTGCTGCTGCTGATTCTTGTGATTGAAGATGATTCCTGTTTGCTCCACGCTGTCTACCCGACTGCCTCTAAAGTTCCAGCTTCTGTGAAGACTCAACTCTCAAATTCAACTTTGTTCAACCTTTCCCTTGAATTCTATATGGTCATAATTAAAAAGCACTTCCCCCTTGTCTGTGACCCTAAATTGTGCTTCAGTCTAGTATGTGTTCTCAGGTGACTCTTTTTATGATGTTCTTAGTGTCACAGGTTAAAACATTATAGTGGAACTGATGTGAACTCATATCCTAGGAGAGTGTGTGCACATCCATATACACAGACACTGCTTTGACTGCTTTCAAAACTCTGCATGCATTCCTATAATAATTAGGCAGCAGCTTAGAAATCAGGATTGATGTTCTTCTAAACTAGGAGAACAGGAGATTTTTCAGGACATTTTACTAGCACTGAATCACTGTTAAATCCAGTGCGTGCATTGATCTTGGATGCAGACAAGTCAGTTTAGGGTCAGGAAGAAAATTTTACATATACAATAGCTTTGAAAATATTGATTGTTCTAGCAATTCCTGTAGTAATTTGTAGGATAAGGCAAGGTCAGATTCCTGTGTAAATACAGAAGTAGTTTAGGGCCTCAGTTTACATAAAAGAGCATTATGAAGGCTTTAATCCATAGTAGGAGGAGAAGTGAACCAAAGCCTGATGAAAAGAAAAATGTCTGCCAGGTATTCAAGAGTGATATGTATTGATCCAGTGTGAAACCAGTTCACTTCTTTAGGAGGTTTTAACCAATGCTGAGAACCAGCAGTTACTTCAAGCCCAGATGCATAAGCTTCCTGACAGGAGCTGGTCCTCCCCAGTATCCCCTGGAAAAAGAGAAAGTTCTTTCACATACTGTCAAAGTAGGGCTTGGGGAATCTTTTTTTTTCTTGATACTGTATTGTGAAGAGATGAGCATTAGGGTGTTCTGATCACAGCTGAGGGTGTATTTTGCTTCTATTCTAGCAAGGAACTAAACCAGAACAGGTGTCTATACCTGATTGTTTTTCTTCAATACTTACTTCAGTAGTGCATGCCAATAGAGCAAGGGCATCATATCAGCTTTCATGTGGTACATAGTTGTTCTCTCCTTACTCTGGTCAATGGGAAAGGTCTCCAAAGGCTGACCTTCGTAGTCAAACTCTGCCAGAATCAGCTTGTTGTAGCCTGTTATTAGTGGGCAGGAAGTGTATCCATCATACTGCAATGAAAAATACCCACTTCTCATTATTCTGACCAAAGCCTATAGGTTGAAGGTTTTACAAGCCATGGTTAAGATTCACATTTCAAAGTAACTTCCTAGGAGGTTTCTGCATTTACAGTGTAAATAGCAGTGAAGCTGGAAGGCTGCTAAGCCAGTTCTGGTTTATTAACCATAATACTAAGCCACTCTCTCAAATGTAGATCTGCTTAACAACATTGCTTAAATTAGACCCAGCCTAGAACAATAGGGCATAATGTCATTAATGGTTGGTTATTGTAGCTAGTGGAACAGGTGACCGGCAGACTGGGATGAGAGCTGGTGTTTACTTCAACAAGCCAACAGGATCTTTAGTGAGAATTTCCAGAGAATTGCAGGATATTCAGGTTAGTGCCCCCAAGGAAGCCATGTGTAAAATAAAAGTAAAGGCTCAAGGACAAATTTGAACATATTTATAGGCTTAACAGCTGTAGTACAGAAGCTTCAGTTTAACTCCTTAAAAGATCATGTCCTACACAGGAGAAGCAAGTTTGCAAGACTTTTTCTGGAGCAGGTATGACCTCAATAGTGTAAGTAAATCACTTGCACTGATGAAAAACCCTGACTGATCAGCCTCTAACCTTCTCCCAACTCTGAAGTCAGGGAATCAAAGAGGTAATACTTTTAATGACAGTATCATGAACTGTGCAATTCTATTTCTACTCTGACATGCAGCAAGTAACCATTTAGCACCACAACTGCAGAAGCAAAGCCTTTCCTGCCCTCTGGTTCACACACACGGCTGCTTGCAAGACTTCCTGCATAAGAAGGGAGAAAACATTCAAGAGAATTTCTCCCTAAGACAAGAACTGTAAGTACCTTTTTAACTGGCATCTTCTTCTTCATTACCAGAGAAATAGTTTTATCAAGGACTCCAGACTGTGCAGCTGAATAACAAAGAAATAGAAATGTACGAAGACTGTTTCAGCCATCAGTTATTGTCATTACTAAAGCAAACAGTAGTAGCCAGGCATTTTGTTGGACAATTCAGCTGCAATTGAACTTACATGTAAATTTACTGTCCCAGCTTAAAAAAAGAAAAGGACTAATATTTCGGCCTCACTGTTTCAAACATGCTAAAGCTTAATGAAACTTGAGCTGATATTTTTAGCCTACACCCATTCTCCTATGATAAATTATACTTACTCAGTCTTATCAAACACCAAGGTTCTGGCACACTGAAGTTCTGTTTCATTTTGAGTGCTGTAACTGTAGACCCATTTACTGAAGTAGTTAAGTACCCCACTCTTTCATTACATCAATAACACACCATATACCCTGGGGCTTTTTCTACTCTTATTTGCCTTTTATCAGTTGTGAGACCATACATTTAAAGTGTTTTAATTGTGGAACCTGTGGCTACAAGGCCAGAACATGTGATTTTTTTGATAGTTACTTATCAGTTAGGTGACACATGCATGAGAAGCTAAGATAAAGCAGAAAGGTTCATTACTGAATGATGATGTAATACAAGAATAGTTCATTCATTATATAACATTCTGTGAACACAAAGAATAGAATTAGTTAATCTGTGAGGCATCTGGAACAACAGAACTGCTGTTGGGTTAATGGCATCAACATGGTCTGTAGCTAGCTAGTTGGCCCAGGAGACTCTGGTCTTTTTAAAAGCTCAAAGTTGAAGCAGTGACCTCAGGAGTAGCAAACCAAACAAAAAGCTTACTCTGACTCCACTTTACACACAGAAACATACATATGCAACTTTACCTACAGCTGCAGCAGTTTTTGATGTTGGAAGGTTGGTGCAGTCTCCAATACCAAAGACATTAGCATACTTCCTATGTTGTAGAGTCTCCTTATCTACATCCACCCAGCCGCCTTCATCTGACACAGGACTGTTGACGAGTACAGCAGGTGGCCCCATTGGGGGTGTGACATGAAGCATTTCATACTGAACAGAAAGAAAAGACACTCAATGGTTTGTTCATCAGAGCAAACTCTACTTGTTGGTATAAGGCAATAAGCAGCATGGAGTGAGGGTTTCTTGGCTTTGTGTCTTGTTTTGGTTTTTAAACACAAGTATATAGAATGAAAATCTGCTCTCAAATTTCAAGTGCATCCTTTAATTAACATAAACTTTACCAAGCAACTCCATTTGGAAGCAATTTGCCTTCCTCCATACACACATGAGACATTCCCACAGTATACGGGACTCCAGGCATAATTTATGAGACATTTTTTCTTCTCCCCACCTTGGTTTCAAAATTCTTAACATTCTGCTAAAGTTAGAGACAGTACTCTCAGGGGGAACAGCAATACACAACGAAGCAGGCTGTGTTGTAACAATGTAGAAGTTACTCTGCAGTACACAAGGAAAATAAACAGAACCAAAGGAGGGGTCTGAAAGCTCCTGACCTGATGAATTTCAGTCACTCCAGGTTTGTCCAAGTTTTCAAACACAGCTTCTTGCTTGTCTGCTCGAACTTCTATGAGGTTGCGCTTGTAGTTAACAGCAAGGTTCCTGTCCTTTATTATTTCAAGCAATGCATCAGCATATTTCTTAACAGCAAAAATCACACCAAGTGAGGTGTTGAACATGATGTTTGCTTTGGAACGCTTTCCTGTCTGCAGGAGGAGATCCAATTAGCCTTTTCTATTAAGAGACTGTGACAAGAAGAGACAAAAGAACTGTGCTGCACTACTAAAGAGCTGATAGAACTATTAATGCAGTTTAATTATTAATGAATGTTTAATTAATATTTCACAGCATGTTAGAAGGTAGACCCTTCCAGCATGAGGTACTGAAGATACCTCACACAAACAACTTGTGAGAAGAGGTGGCTGCAAGGCAGTGAGGAATTGCTGTATGCAGGTTAAATCCTTGAAGCAGTTTAGTGTTATAAAGGTTTCTGAAATCTTCACTTTCATGCATAATTCAGGTACTCACCCAGTGGGTAGCTCATGAAACTTAAACACACATGAAACTTTACACTTCCACCTGAAGTTGACTTTTGCTTCCATTAAGCTTGTTTTAAGAGGCTGGCTAAGACTCCTTCTGATGCTGAGACAATACACCCCAAGGAGCAAACATAGCCACTTTTCATACTAGTAGGAAAATGGCAACAGGTATTAAGTACTAAAATAACAAGAATGGCTTAATTCCAGGTAGTGTTATTTTGGTGCACCATGTGAAATTATAAACTAGGCTGAGAACAGTTGTATCTGCAGATCACCAGAAACAGGGCAAGGTGTTCTTTCAGTATGAAATTCTGAATTAAATTTCTGAATTCTTCAAGTTTCTCTGGTATTAAGTATATACTAAATATTTATATACAATCCATTTACCTGCATTCCTTACACATTAAAAATAGAAAAAGCAACTCAGTCCCTTTAATAATCCTGAGTCACAGCACTCTCGTGCAGGTTATATTTGTTTTAAAGATAATATGAAACCCTTAGAACAAACCTTCCTTCCAACTGTGAGAACAAGCGCTTGCAGAGAGGGTAAAAGACTTACTTTTCTGAAGTATGCATCTGATAAATACATGATCTTCTGAGGAGCCCCTGCACACTTCACTGGAGTATTTGGAAAAGTGAAGATAGCATTTCCTTCCTTGAAATCTTGTAAAGCTCTCCATGTTTTCTCTACTGTCTGGACTGAATAATTTGAGCCTATTTTAGGGTGATTAAAACCTTCAGGCAAGCCTTTGATCTAGGAAAAAAGAAATTAAGGTTTGAAGTAGCGATGGCAAAAGTTTTGTCATCATTGACAAGTATTAAATACAGACTGAGAAATAACTATATAAGAAGTTTCTATCAATAAGAAAGTCCATACCTACTTGCTAATAGTAGTTGGTATTTTTAAAATTAGGCCTAGCAATAAAACAGGTATTTCCTTTAGAATTTAGTATACGATTTAGTGGATGTAACATTTAGTGAAATTACTTTGGTCTGCAACATCTGAGCATAACTCTTCAGTGCAGACCCAGACCCAAGTTTTTGTAGACTGAAATTCAGAGTAAGAATATATAAAGTCACTGCCACATCATCACATGTAAAAATCATGTAAAAAACAAACAAACAAACAAACAAACAAACAAAAAACCATTATGAAAATTTTTAAGGTGAATGAAACTTTTCTGTAGTCAGTTGCAGATACCTGTATTTGCCTAGGGTAATTTTTTTTTTTTAACTAATCTGCACCCAATAATTATTTCCCTACTATTCTTACCCTGACCTGAGCATCTGCTTCTGAGAAAGGAAGTGGTACCCATTTCAAAATAATGGATTGTAGAAATTCTGTGGGAATATGGAGTAATGTTACATGCACTGCAATGTGTTTGGGACGTTCCAGTCTGCACCAGAAGTACACTGCTGGTGAGGAGGAACCATCCCCCTTTTTCAAGTGTCCACTTTTGTTTTAAAGTTACTATGAGTTTTTATTACAAATTGTGATTAACAGTTTGTAAATAGCTGTAGTAGAGAAGATTCAGTTTAACTCCTTAAAAGATCATATCCTACACAGAAGAAGCAAGTTTGCAAGAGTTTTTCTGGAGCAGGTATTACCTTAATAGTGTACGTTCCATGGCTTCTACTAGTGAACACTGAATTTACTTTTATCAGCTTGTACTGAAGCAATAGATATGAAGACTGAGAGGAGGGTCACTGAACATGCTGCAACTCTTCATTCCACTGGCCTAATCACCAGAGCTTATTTGTGACTGTAGCTAACTGAGACCAGCTCTTGCTTGACATATATCTTAAATATCTCTTTGAAAAGCTTTCAAGTATATTGTCAGGTACTACATCATATTCAGGTCAGGGTAAAACCACAAGAGTCAAATTGTTCAGACACCTTGCCTTTGTGTTTTCCTCCTCCTACACATCACTGTGGTCATTCTTGCACCAACATTTTCCTCTCAGTGCCACTGTGTGAAGTGTACAGGAAACATTTCACAAGGGAAGGGCCCCAGGGCCTATTTAAACACAAGCCTGGTAACTCAGCTGGCTCCTTTTGACGTGCATCCTTTAAGAAAGGTAAGGGTAGGTGAAATTAATTCTGCAGGTCAGATTTTACTGACTGCTCTGTGTTCCTTGTTCTGTTTACATTAGAGATGCTTCAGACTACAGTCAGCACACCTTATTATCTCAGTATTACAGGCTGCCTTAAAGTTCTAGATTTAACCTGCTGCCCCATCTGCTCATATTGCCACAGGGATGCAACAAAGTAGTTGTAAAAGGCTTTCCCAAGGGTAATATGGGTTATTACACAGGGATCTGTGGAAGGAGTAAAGTTATTGGTCTGTCTTATAGCTCTTTAATTCATAGTGTTCAATACCTTGCAGTAAAAACAATACTGAAAAGCCATTTACTTTAATGAATATATGTGATGCTATTAAAATCAGTAAAAATATGATTACTGTAAAACAAATACCTTTTCATAATGCAGACTAATTCCAAGAGCAATTATCAGATACTTGTAAGATACCTGTTGTGTAAAGAACAAGAAGTATTTTAGACAAAGAAACCAAAGCATTACCTCAAAGTAAATTTCAGTTACCTGACAGCAACAGAGTCACAAGGAAGGAGGTATAGGGAGCATCAGTAACATAGGTTAAGCTCTAAGACTTCTAGTTAATATGCTAATTGCATTATGAGTTACACACACAGCCTTTGTTATACACAGACCCAGGCATCTGGAGCAAAATACTCTCTCTTTTCTGTTCAGTTCACCATAAACAGGGAAAAGGCTTATGATAATAGTATTTTAAGTTGATGTTATTCTAACCTAGTTATCTACCACAATTTTTATTAGAAAAAGATTTTAGGATCAAGTACATAAGAGTAATTGGAATTTCCCAGCCTCCTAGATGCTGGAGGCCTTGCTCAATAGGCAGTTCTAAGGGGATCTGCAGGAAGAGGACAGAACTCATGAAATAAAATTAAAAACCTTTTTTTCTTTTTTTTTACATTATTACCTTCTTATCATTCTCCAGCCAGACACAGTTCTTATCTGGATCCAATGCTATAACTTGAGATTTGATCCACTCAACACCTTCAGGTATTACACTTCCCATTGGACGTGCAGTAGCTGCCAGCTGCTTTGCACCAGCACCAACCAGGGTCCACAGTGGCTGATAGTAATGAGTCTGAAATCAAAGTTCAAATGGACCTTTCAAAACTGTTTAAAGGGACTTAAAGGCACATCACTCCAAATGGGAGCAATGTACTCTTAACATTCTATTATTCTTAACAAAAGAAGCTGTATAAATAACCAAGATTTTTCCATGACAAAGCTGCAGGGATGCATAAATCTCATGGAGAAGAAAGTATTACAAAACCTTTTGAAAGATGGTTAGTTGGCTTAATTTGCACAGTTAAAAACATGTGGGGCTGGAGAGGGATGAGAATCAGACCCATGTGGTCACATGTAAAATGCTTACTCCTTTACAGCAGAGGGAGACTCACCTTGCTTGGCTCAATCACAGCTACATTTTCTGCCCCTACTTTCCTCTTCATCCGAGAACTCATGGCAATTCCACCAGCACCTCCACCCAGCACAAGTACTTCATAATAATTCCTGGCAGCACACCTGGCTGCTGTGTGTAAGCCAAAGGAGCTCATCTTCTGCATTCCTGGTTTCAGCAACCACACACCAGAATGGAGACAGAAGCAGGAGGACACTGCTCCAATTGCTGACATCTTTCATTAAGTGGGAAGCTAGGAGATAAGGAAAGTCACCAGTAACCATTACAGGAGGCAGAATGTATATTTACTTAAATGCCTGGGTCAGTTTTCAAGGCAAAAATTATAACACTAAATTTCTTGAGTAATCAGGCAAGAATTACAGTTTTTTAATTTGTTTACTCATTTATGTTACTTACAGACTGGAATTTCAAAATTACACCAGAAACCTCAAATATTTTCAAGAAAATCTGCCAATGGCAGCTTCAAAAATTCTCCACTACACTAGATGTAGTTAAGCAACTCATTCTGCACCTTTATGTGCTATCTTGACATCCCTCATGTCTGTGTACCCTGAATCCTTTATAAAATGCCCCATTATTAATTCTTACAGTTACAATTTAGGACAGAGAGGCATCCACTGTAAAACAAATGTTAATAATTTTGTTTTACAGGTTTCCAAGATGCAAGCATTTTCTTCTCATCCCCTCCCCAGTCAGAACAAAACACACAACTCCATGGTAAGTTGGTTTCACTCCAGAAGTCTGTTATCATCTGCGCAGGCAGATTTTTGAAAATGCTTAGCTCCATTTATAGACCTCTTTTCCCTTTCACTCTAAGGCTATTTGTTTGCATGTTTTTAGAATAAGTATGTTTAATACTGAAGAAAAGGCACTTTAAAGAAATCATAGTTAAGACTGAGCAGGAGAGCTCGGTACCTCGGTATCTCAACTAGAGCCTAGAACAAACACCGAAGCACGGCAGCACATGCACAGACAGGACAACCGCATTTTCTTCCGTTTCAGTGCACCTACCGTCTGCTGAGCTCCTCAGACTGCCTACTTCATCGGACCAGTTTATTGAAGGAACTTCGAGTAAATAAAGTTAGACAAGTCCTACTGGCAAGAAGTACAGATCATTCCGACTATTCTTTAAACAGTTGGCCACGGACCAGCAGTTTAAGCATTCCACCCATGCGCGTGGGCAGCTCCCCAGCCGGCTGCAGAGCTGCGAGCCCCTCAGCTCAGGGCACAGCGGCGGCCCCCGAGGCCAAGGCACCCGGCCCTGAAGGGGGAGCAGGGCCGCGACCTCGGGGCTGGGGCACGACCCCGTCGGCGCTCGGTGAGGCCGCTGCGGCCCGCGGGCTGCCCCGCCTGCACGGCCCCCCCGCCGCCTCCCTGCTCGGCCCTACCCGGCAGCCCCGCTCCCTCACGGCAGGACGGAGCCCCCGGGCCCGCTCCCGGCTCCGCACTCACCGCTCCTTGCGCCGAGCAGGGCGGGGAAGGACCGCGCCGCCGGCCCGTCTGCGATGGGCGCTGGGTGCCGGGTGCGGCGGGGCGGAGCTCGGGGTTCCCTGTGCTGCCCGGCCGCGGGCAAAGGGCGCGGTGCGGCCGGGAAGGGCAGGGCCGGGTCGGGTCGGGTCGGGTGTGCGCGGCCGGCGGTGGTCGCGGAGCCCCCGCGAGGGGCTGAAACGGGCGCTCCGCTCCGGGCAGGTACCGATGGCACCTACAGCTCCAACCCGTGCTTCCCACCCGAAACCTGGCCCCCTGCCGATGCCTGAGCGAAACCCAGCTGCGCACTCGGCACTGGCCTCCAGCCCAGGCAGCCGCCCGGAGCCCCACCTAGACACGCAGTACAGGTCACACACCGCGCCACCGGCACCACGGCCGCTATAGTACCTGCGATGGACTGACCACTGATACTTCAATATCTGAACTATAATCTAGGAGCCCTTTTCTATGGACAGAAACCCAGCAAAATTATTAAGCTTAATAAATATAACACCAAAACACATACTAGATCAATAATTAATAATAAATGAGCTCTGGTGGAGTGCATCCCCCAGTGATGGGCAAAGGCTCTCTTTTCAAAGCTGCTGAACACTCACAGTTCCTGGGTTTTACTGGACAGAAAATGTACTGAAAGAAGACACAAAGCAGCATCTTTAAAGGTGTGACATGGAGATCAGACTTCTTCCTTAATACAAGAGACTTCTCTAAAGAGAAAAAAGCCCCAGGGTTTATAGTTACATCCTTTAAAACACCCAAACTGCCCATTTTAAAAATTTTTATGAGTTTCTCAACTTCCTGTTTCCAGCTGCATTTGTATAATCAGAGTGCAGCTTTTTTTCCTACACTTTTTGTTCTAAGAGGTTGATCCTCATCTCTGTTCATGAGAAAATTGTTGGGCTGTTTTTTTAAATATGTATTTTTCGGACTGCCTTTAAACATTGCAGTATTTTCTTTCAGCTCCCATGCATATTTCCCCACAGACTGCTTACAGAGATAGCCTGCAGTTTTAATTAAAAACATTACTCAAATGAATTCCATAATTCAGAAACTCACAAACCAAACATGAAGAAACTCCTCACCTGTAGCTCCAGCAGCTGGAGGGAGCACTGCCTTAACCCTTCCAAAGTCCAGGCAGGAGGAGAGGGTGGGAGCTGCTGTGTGAGGGCTGCGCACACACTGCTGAGCCCTAACTCTGTACTGCCACATTTATCTACTCCATAAGTAACCTTTTATAAAATCAAACAAGACTAAGTGTACACAGCAATAGAATTGCTTACTCAAGCTGTTCATGATGATGCAAACACACGTTTTTAGACGTCAGCATTGTTAAATTCATCCAATGTCGCGTTTACTTTTATGCATTGAGATTTACAAGACTACTTGGTAGAACATCCTATGAAAATAATGAATCGTAGTTTTCACTGAGGTAATTAAGAACACATTCATAGAAGTTATGTAAACTGAACAAACTTCATCCTATATATTTTTATTAATTTTCCCCCCTTTATTACAGAAAAGTAATTTAGTCAAATTAGGTCCTTATTCATAGAAAACCCAGATCTTACCATGCTTTTAACTTTAGGAAAAGTTAATCAATTACATTTTAATGTATGTGCATATGATTCCTCAGGTAAGCACTGTCAGCTTTTATTCCTTTGACTGGAAATTATTCCAAATGCTGAAATGTACCAAATTTCAAAAGTATCAATTTCTATGAATTTCTTAGAATTCTCTAGTTTTAGTTAAAATAGCCATGATTTTTTTGAAACAAAACAAAACAAAACCCCACAAAACCACAGTTCTTTGGAAAAAAACCACACAGTTCTTGACAGAGAGAGAATACGACTTGACACAGTAAACTGGATTCTATATGAGGGCATACAAATCAAGAAATATCAAAGGAATTCAATCCTGATTTGGATACTGAGGCATCTAGTTTCATGTTATAGTTTAATATAGTTTTAATTCCCAGAATCTGATTGTGAAATTACATTACAAAATAAAATACTTAGACAACATTTAGTTATGTACATTCTGCTCCAAAAAATGGACTGTTGAAATTCTTTACATTTCTCTTAGAAATACATACAAACCACAGCAGAGGCCAACAATCCACTGGTGATTAATAGCCATGAGTCAACTTCAGGGAAAAATACCTGTGGAAAGTTTTAATCTAATACTGCTTCACTAAAAGCATTTCAGTGACTCTTCAGACTGCTTTAAGTAGTTTGTTCTCGCCCCAAAACATTACCCCAGTTTACCTTGCATGATGCCTGGGTACTTGTTAGAGTGCATCTTTCACAGAAAATGATGACAACTATTAAGAATGGGAAATTAGGAGTTCAGAAAATTACAATACAGAAAGTCCGGGCAGGTGTACACTTGTGAGTCATCTAAAACAGAAGGAAAAGTAAAATTGAGTGTGCCCCTGTGATACCTTCTTATACATATTTTATGGAAAACTTTACATAGCTTACCCTTTATCTTACTTCAAAACACATCATTTACATTATTACTTAAAAAGAAACAGATATACTTGAAAAGAAGCACAGTTATAAAATAACTAGTTTGTTAGACTGTAGGAACAAATAATTTAAAGCTCTTTTATCAGTCTAGACAACTTGTACATTCATTTGAATGGAGTTCACACCAAGTGCTGCAAGATAGGAATTACATTCAGAGAAATGGGTATCAACCTCCATTCCAAACTTTTCATCAGTACACACTAATAATCATCAATCTGGGTGAGGAATCTCTTGTAAAAAACCTCTTATATAGCCTCGAAGTGCAAATGATTTATTTGTTAAGGGAAAAAAACACTAAATGCAGTAGTTTTCTTACAGGTGGCTGAATTTCACATGAAGTGGAAAATTTTAGTTTTCGTCATATTTTATTTTGTCACACAAGATGAAGAAATTACAACTTCTATTCCCACAAAAATATGCTTAGACCACACAAGTCTTCCTAATAAACCATTACAGAAGCAACAGTTTCCAGGTTTGACTTAAATGTTCGTGGAAGCACAAATTCATTAATCTTTGCATTGTGCACGCATCAATTTTGACAATATTTAGTGTTCTGCTTCTCCCCTGCCAATCATTTCAGCTGGGAACTTATTCAGAAGTTACTTTAAAGCTGTTCTTAAGTTACTTGATGACAAAAAGAAAAGATTGCTGCAATGAACTTTTAAGCAAACACACTGCTATTTTCTTCAGTTCTTTAGAGAAGGAGCAAACTGGATGGATCAATAGGCTGCACAAGAAATCAGTATTTATGATCAAAGACAGATCCCAACTGCATGAAACAAAGCAGTTTCCGTGAGAATGCAGCCACTGAAGTCTGTTGATGAGAACTGAACTTTAAGAAGTATTCTGCATTTTGTTTGAAAAACATGTGCCAGACATCAAATCTCCCAGAATTCTAAACACCAAAAGAAAAGAGGAAAACAAAAATTGATAGGTACTTAAAACTATGATGCCTAGTTCTCCTATATACATATATTTATAAAAATTAACTTACATTATAATAATATCAAACTGCATAGCATTACAAAAGAAGGCAACTTGAATGGCTGAAATTAAAAAAATGTGAATGTCACCAACTCTATTATTACCATTCTGGAATTTATAATACCATAGAGTAGGCTGTTGCTAGCAACAGCTATAGCCCAATTTAAGCAAAGTCTGCCTTAATTCCAGTGAATGAAGAAATCATTAATTCAGACAAGTTGTTGCATGCTCTGCTTTCAGGTTCTCTTTGCAG
The DNA here is from genome assembly GCA_013396995.1 of Dicaeum eximium. Classification (NCBI taxonomy): domain Eukaryota; kingdom Metazoa; phylum Chordata; class Aves; order Passeriformes; family Dicaeidae; genus Dicaeum; species Dicaeum eximium. The sequence goes on from VWZP01001966.1 coordinate 2,242,425, forward strand.
GTTTTGCTGTTAACTGTTTCTCTCTTTCAAGTTCCTTCTCACGTTGCTGCTCTCGTTCCAATTCTTCCTTCTGCCTCTTTTGTTGCAGCTTAAGTGCTCTTTTCTAAACAGAAAAGACAAGAAAATAAAAATTGTGAGTTTGACAGATATATTTAAGTTGGAGCAACAAACAAACTCCCTCCCATTCTCCCTCTCTCTAACTGACTAAATGTAGCATAAACTGTTCATTTTTGCTTCATCCCTCCCTCTTTCAGCTTACTGTTCAGAAATGGGAATCTTTTCACAATCTGTAGATTGTGATCTACACTGGGAAAACAAACTGGAGCCCCTTCAGTCTCACTAAAAGTCATCCTATGGGTATACCTGACAAGATTTTTACCATACAATTTATTGCCCCCAGGAAAAAATTCTCTTGTTGAACACACTGAAGGACTAATCTTGCCAGAATATATCCAGTCTACATAACATGAAACCAGTGAACTTATGCCACTGTTAATGGTACATTAAACAGAAAAGAAATTCTTACATTTGTGACAATCTAGTTTCCATTGAAATGAAACTGAAACAACAAAGAGAACTGCTTGGAATGGAGTGGACTAAGCAACAGAACAAGGCATGATTCTTACACCACCAAAACATGAAGATGACACTGAAAGAGTAGTTCAGATGTGTAAATTGCTTGAGCACCATTAGAAGCAAGTGAAAGGTTAAAAACATACATGGCTTGGAGCTACTGAAAATATCCTTTTAAGATAAAATTCTATTTTAATCAGAATTTTCAGCATGCATCTAAAATAAAAGTTGGAAGTCAATAATACATAAGTAAATATCTGTATTGGAAAGTAAAAATATTTATCCCACTTACTTTTAACTTTGATGTCTTCTCATGCAGCATCATCATTTCATTCCTAATATTCACTAACTTGTTGTGGTAGTGTTTAGCTTCTGAAAACTTAAAAACCATAACTATTAAAGCATTGACTGTCAAGTCAGAATAGTTGTTTTATAAAGCTATACAGCAAAATAGAAATCAAAACCAGTGATTACCAAAACAGTTTGATAATGGAACAAACGTGTTCAAGTTTATATATAAAATTTACACATCACATATATTAATATAGACAGTTACACACAGTAATATACTGAGTTAAGATTCACAAAACAGAACAAAAATATTACAACTTTATGCACCATACAGGAGTGTTTCATGCACCCTTCCTGCTAGTCCTGGGGGGGTGCACAGAGCCCAAACTGGACCTCAATCCTACTGAAAAAACATTTGTACATTTGTGTCCATTTGCTTTGGCTGCTGGCTTTGAACAGCCAGCCTCACCAATGCTGCCTGACTGAGCCCGCGTGCTCTTCCCACTGCCCTTCCTCTTTAAGGGAATTATGCTGGTTCCCACCCTCTCCAACAGTTTGTCCCTAATACCTGAACTGCTTTTCTTTCTCTAGGTCACTAAGAACAAGGCAAAGACACAAGCTGCTAGTAATGCTTCAGCAAGAAAATCTGTGCTAATCTAGAATTTAAAAGGCATTACTAGTACTTACCAAAGCATTGATATCAACAATGGAGTTGCACTCTTTGAATTTTGAGATTTCTTGTTCTAATGTTTCTAGCAGTACCACCTGGTTCTGTCTAAAACAAAAAAAATGCATAAACCCAAAGTAAAGCACCACATATTCTTTTCAACCAGCCCCTTAAGTAGACTTTTAATCAAAACAGTAACAATACACACTTCCAATACCAGATTCTCTTACGCATTGCTAGGTGATTTCAATAAAAACATGAGTAAATGACTTTAGAAAAATCCAAGCTGCTATTTGTTGCACAAATTCAGCTGGCATCATACAGCACATGGATATCCAGGATAAATATCCCAAAAACCCCAAAGAGGCACTCTCCAGGTTGCAGTGGTTGACTGAAAGGAAGAACAATTGACTTTCCATTTGGGTGCCTCTGCGTCATGATGCAGGACTAAGTTATTTCTGTACGGAATTCCTGTGCATTCCTGGTAATTATTAAGGATCTCCATCCCACACAAATCAGCTCAAGTCTTTCCAGACAAAGGCTGTCCATGGCAGGAGCATAACCACATCATGCAAAGTGAAACCCTAACTAAGGTACCCTGCAAAACCTGAGATGGATTTGTGTAAAGCTCTTTCCAGTATCTCTGTATCCATGGCAGATCTGGTCTGCATTTGAAATCGACTGCTCTCAGTTATCAGTGAGGTTTCAGTGTACAAAGTGTCTTATCTGTTTAGCTTCTTACTTCTATTTTTCAAATGTTTGGCAATACAGTTTAGAGACTGAACAACAAACAATATATCTCATTACAAGCTGCCCTGAACACAAGCTGCATGTCTCCAAGCAAAATAAATCCAGCTTTTAGCACACTTTTCTGCTACAGAAAAGCTCTACCTGGCTTAGGGGATTTTAATCTTGTAGTGTTACACATTCTTCAGCCATAGTACTCACAGGCTAAACTGCAGCTTACACTGCCCCTGGTACTCCCACAGATCACTGAATTATTCAGGCTGCTCGAGTCAGGATACAGAAATGCTGTAATAATGCTGATAAACTATATTCCAGTTAAAGGGAGCTGGCACATTATAGTGAAAGAGCAGCAAACCAAGTATGCATGTGTATGAAGTTGGTTTCAAAAGTCTGCTTACGTAAGTTCCTGCAGTGCTGATTTTGATCGCTGAAGATCGGGCAGATAGTGGGAAATCAATCCTTCAGTTAGCTGCTCCACAGCTTTCTCATCTATTAAAGGCAGATCTTCTACAACTCCTTCATCTGGAGACACATCACTGGGACCTACATCAAAGAACAGCAAGGCTGAGTGTGACAGGTCAGCACACACTTCAAGTTTCACCTAGAGCAAGTACATTTTCCTTTTCAAAATTTAAATGCGTTAAAACACATTAAAATTCTCTGCACTTTTTCAACTAAACTGGACTTTCGTCTTCCTTCTCTTCTTCATTCCTCCTTTTTTCCTCAGTCCTATATCACAAGCTTCCTGGTAAACCCTTTTACGGGAACAGCAGCAAATAGAAAGAGGAAATTATAACTGTTCCATAGGTATCTTTAAAAATTAAAAACCAGAGTACTCCACCCTACTGAAAAAATAAAAAAGGGCAACATCAGTGTTCTGACTAAGCATCAAGAGTGCCTAAAGATCAATAGCCCCCAACCTTTGCTTTCAAAGTCTGAGAACAAGCCAGGCTATGAAAAGTCTTCACCTGTCACTCAAAACACCAGAGCTCACACTGAAATCCAAGAACTGAACTTCACAGCCTGTAAGTTCCGTATGGGCACGCTATGATTATTTTTTGTCCGCAGCGCTCGTGGAAGACAAAACCCTTTAACCTACAGGCCCCCGCAAAGGAGAGAAGGATGCGGGAGGCGGCCCTTGGCCTCCGCGGAGCCCGGCCGTAACACGGGGCTGGCGGAGCCTCCGGGCAGGCGCCTGCTCTGACCGCCCTGGCGGCGGCTCCCGCCTCTCCT
>VWZP01001966.1:2250460-2511050 GCA_013396995.1 Dicaeum eximium
CCGAGCGCCGCCGCTATGGCTGGGGCCGGGCTCTGGACCAGCATCAAGTCTCTGCTAGGGAGGAGCGAGGACCCTCTGTTCCTGAACGACTCCAGTGCCTTTGACTTCTCGGACGAGGTGGGGGATGAGGATTTCCCCAGGTTTAACAAGCTGCGCGTGGTGGTGGCGGACGACGGCTCGGAGGCGGCCCCGGAGACGCCGGTGAACGGGGCGTCCCCGGCGCTGCTGTCCGACGACGAGTCCCTGCTGGACCGGGACATCGCCCTGCGCAGCGCCCGCGCCGGCCGGCCGGACCCCTGCAGCGGCTGCAGCAGCCGGCGGGAGCGCTCCAAGCAGAGGAAGGTGAAGAAGCGGCTGACGCTCGCTGCCCTCCTCTACCTCCTCTTCATGACGGGGGAGCTCATAGGTGAGTCGGGGGCCTCCTGGGCCGTCCCTCAGGCACGGTGCCTCGCAGCTTGTTAGGCTGCTCTGGCCTTGGCTTTGAGTATTTACTGAGAGAAACCGTCAGTCCTTTAGAGAGACCAGAGAGATGAGCTCCACGTGCAGAGAGTGAGAGGGAATAAAGTCCACCTGTATTTTCCTTGAACGAATCTGCAACTTCCCTTACCTGAATCTGTCATAAATTTCCCGGAATGGCATAAGATATACAAATTTTTCCTCGTCTAATGTATTTTTATTTCTCACTGTAAGTTTTTAAGTTGTTCTTAACAAAGGAGAAGAGGCATGAGCAATTTCAATTGCAGTATTTTTTAATCAACGGCCATAAAGTCTTGCTGTGTTTGCAACAAGAGAAGAAGAGGAAAATACAGTTTCAAATGTGGCATTTACCATAATAATATAAGTAATACTGGGAGGTTTGTCCTTATTCACCAGGTACAGCAATACACACTCTTACTTAGAAGACAAGTCCTGAGCTATCAATGGCAATCCAGTGGAGACATCACTCCCTTGAGAACTTCTTGATGTCCTACTGTGCTCTGGAATAGCGTGTGCTCCATCCAGACATAAATCATATGAGCACAGTCATTTAAAGTGCTAGTTATTTTAACACTTTCTGCGACAACATATAAGAATATCAAATAGTTGCATTAAATTATTTGTGGTTTTTGTTTGTTAGACTTGCAGAAGTATAGTGGGGTTTTACCTGAAAATGAGTTCCCATATAAGCACCTGATTGTTGGTCAGAAGAATGTACCTATTGCTCAAGTTCAGCTTTATATTGCTCCCTCCTAACAGCTGTGCTGTGCAGGATGAGGAGAACCTGTGCATTATACACCAGTCTGTACTGAACAATGCTTTATCAATTAGACTATAACAGCATAACCTTGAAATAAAATGTGAGTGTCCCTGAGATGCATAGATTAGCTGTTAAATGTTATGCCTTTGCCATTGTCTAATAATTTTTACGAAGTTCAGTATTTATCTTTTAATCTCTGTTCACTTACTGTGTCACGTTACTATCTGTATTTTGGATACATCCATGCCATGCAGTGCAGGTGTCTGCTGGGTGTGACTCAGCCTCATGAAAAATGCTTTAATGCTCTCATCCACTCCCCCCTGATTTGGAGTTGTGGGGAGCACTACACAGTGCCAGTACTTTGCCAGGATGTTGAGCCAGGTCTCTCCATAGCAATTAATTGCTTTTAAATTTCTTAAATTTCAACATTCAAGTCTGAATCAGAACTAATCAGATTAATTACTTGCCCTAATTCAAACACACACAAAAAATCAAATAGTAAAAACTTTCTGGAAGTGAAGAACAGTAGCACAGGACCTACATCCTCCTCCTGACTTCTGCAAATCCAGTCAAGTACTTGTGTGAAGTGAGCTCATGCTCTTGGATGCTCTTGCTAGGACAGCTGTGAATTGTGTTCTTAAGACAAACTTGTGCAAGATGGATAGGGAACAAAATAATTGCTAGAGGATAACTAATGCAGTTTGTCCCACAGATGTAGGGGTAAAAAAACCCTACAAGAAATGTTCAATTTTTCAGAGAGAGACCGGAATATTGACTGACTATGTCTGCACCAGTTTTATCTGGGGCCTTATTTCAGGAATGTGGGTTAATGGGAAAAAATGGGTTTGCCTTTCAGCATGTCTCAGTGTGTGGCTGGTCATTAATAACATGGCTACAATACATCAGCTTATTATGGCTAAGGCACTATGTGTCAAACCTGTGGGGATTTGGCTGAATGCCTCCTGGCTCCATGTGTTTTTTCTCTGGCTGAGATTTTGGTTCAGCATGAACTCAGGTAAATTTGATAAGCAGTAGTGTTGTGGTTTAGGCTTAGACATCCTTTAACATGAGAGTGATGTAGTTGATTGTATCAGAGTTCTGATGTACACTGGATTTAGTTCATCTGAAGGGCCTCTTACTGAATAATGTCCGAGCTGTTGGCAGGCTCCAGGCTCAAGTCACCAGGAGCGTTTCTGTTTGGGGCTTTGGATCCAATTCATGCTGTTGGAGACCTCTCCATAGCTAGTGCAGGGAGAGATCTAGAAATAATAGATGTTGAGAGTAAAAATACTCTGATCACTGTCACATCATTAACTGACTTCCTTCTATGATCTTTGACAGATTTGAGTTTCTGAGAAAAAGGCAGAGGACTCTATCACACAATTAATTTTTTCAGTAAAAATCTTTCTGGTGTCTGTTATCAATGTCAAGATGAAGGAAATCTTGTTTCAGCAGTTTTGTGAAATCTTGATTGGCATATTTTTTCCAAACTCATAACTCCAGCCTATCTCAGTGTTTGTTGCTTGATTTGATGACCAGTCAGATAACAATTTACACTTTGGGGAAGCCATTGTGCATCAAGAAATGAAAAACATATTGCAAGTCCTAGTTAGCTTTTCTGACAGGGTTTTGATGTTTTCAGCTATGTTTAGAGATTTTTAATTGATCATCCATGAGGAGAACTGCTGTCCTTCACGGGTCACTGAAAACAGTGGTGAGCCATCAAGCTGTCTATTTGTAAAGGTTATAGATGTCTTTTTTCCAAGTTGCCAATTGTATTTAAACAGCCTCTAGGCAGTACCTTTAATCAAGCAATGAACTAATACCTTTAGAAACAGAGAACCTTTGATTTCAGGATTTCATAAATGGCAATTATGTTTTCTTAATCGACATGCTGCATTATGTTTAGCTTCAGTATCTGAATTCCTTCCTTGTAATTTTATTTTGAAAGTCTTTAAAAGTGAGAGGCTAGCTGAAATGGAATTGACTCTTCCTGGACTGAATTGATTCTCAAAATAATACATATGAATCAAAATACATACTGTAAATAATGATATATGTATACTGCTGAACTAAATGTCCTTACATATAAATTATTGTTTCTTATCTGTTGACTATAAAAGGGGTTAAGTTGTACTTTCTAAATAAATTTCTTTTTAAATTATGGGAGAACACAAATTAATTCAGAAAGGAAAGGCATAACTCATTTTACTCAAAAAGCTGCTGAATTGCTAAATCTTAAAAACTCATTGTTTTTGAGCTGTGATGGCCTTTTGGAGAATTTCAGCCTCAGAAGAATTTGACACAGAAAGTTCTGAACAATTGAAGAAAGGGGCTGAGGAAAGGAGCTGTTTGAAATGTAGTGCACTGGGTAGCTGCCCACAGCACAAACAGTACTGCAGTACAGCTGTGCCCCGTTTGGCTGGGCAGGAGAGAGTAGCTCTGTCTGCAGGTGTGTACCTGAGAACACCTGCAGCCACACACACACACACACACAGGTTTTATGACCAGTCTTAAAAGCAGTCAGCCAGTTGTGAATTCCCCTTTGCTGTTTCCTCTGGTCAGCCTCTTCACTTAGACAATTTTAATTGTATATGAAGATTTCTTTATTTGAAATGTTAGTTGGAGCTGAAGCCTGCCAAATGGCACACCAGCTGCATGCTTTGCTCAGTACAGTTTGCAGGCTGCATGACAATCTCAAGGTAAAAAGAGAAACCAAATCATAGCTGAGCAGACACTGAAGATGTGAACTTTTCTGAGATAATGGGCTTACCTTCAAGCATATGGGAGACAACACAGTCTGTCCTTGGTTCCCCTCTGTGTAAGGGATACCTAAGTGAGAGGTGCATTGTTTAAATCTCTCACTCATCCAATAGTAGCACCAGTAATTGAATTGGAACAAAGATATTAACCTTTGATCTCAGGTTATTTGTCTCAATGCAGCTCATTATTACAAGAAAAAATTATGGTAATAAATAACAAAGAAAAATGCTGTACAAGTGAAAGTCATTGTCCGCAATAGATATTGCCAGAACTTACATGCTCCTGCCAGGATGGGAAATAATTAAGGTTAAAAGACAACATAATAAAAATAAAAAGGGGACAGGGTAAATTTCCTGGTCGTTGAATCTTTGGAGTTCTATTCCTGTTCTGTTCTGTCTGTTATGTCAGAGTGTTTAACAGATGTAGTTTAACAAAAGAATCAGTTGATTAAACACATGTGCAGTAATATGTAGAGAAAAGATACAGAACTGTTTTGAACCTGGTCTTGCAAACATTATGATGCAAGTAGTCTCTGTGAGAATAACAGGAGTGAATCCTTTCTGTTTTACTCTTAATAGAAAGCACACTTGACTGCACTTTTAACTATGGTAGCTTTAAATTATAGTATGGCATTTTGCTTATAATGGCAAAACCCCCTCCATGTTTAGTGGGTATAAGAAGGGCTCTCATGTACTTGTTTCAGTATTCTGAAAAGAAATAACTGTAAGCTATGCAAGAGGATATTATGTAAAATAATTTAAAATGTCATGTGTCCTGACTTTTCCTGTTATGTTTTCAGGTGGCTATGTTGCTAACAGTCTAGCAATTATGACAGATGCACTTCACATGCTAACTGACCTTAGTGGTATTATTCTGACCCTCCTCGCTCTCTGGCTGTCTGCAAAATCTCCAACAAAGAGGTTCACTTTTGGATTTCATCGCTTAGGTATGTAGCTATCAGATTTTGCTATTAAAGAGTATTTTAAGCAACAACTGTAAAGAACACCTAATTCTAGAAGAACAGGTAGCTAGAAGGAAAGTAGCAACAAACCTAAGAGTTGCTTTAACTGACTTTCAGTGTCCTTTCACTGGCCATTGGGGATACACTGCATAGGTTGTATTGCCACAAGGAAATAGATTAAAAAAAAAAAACCAAAACAAAACAAAAAACCAAACTTGGCCAAAAGTTTGACGGCAGAATTTCATTCACTGGGAGCAGGGTGAGTCTCTCCATCTCTGTGGAACTGGCACTTAGCAGATTCAGAGTTAAATTCTGAATGCTTGGTTCATCTTCCCTCTTGAAGAGGAAGGCTGGGGAACTGAATTCATGATGAGGTTGTTGGTGCAGGAGCTGTGCATGTCAGCCTGTTGTTGTTCACAACAGATATTGCCAGTGCCCAGGATTTACAAAAATCTTGTTGACTTCAGCAGAATTGTGATACTGGAAAAAGGTCCTATTCAATGTGAAAAATTACATTTTAATCCACAACTAAGAAGTTGTGTAGAACATATTATTAGAGAGCTCTGCCCTGCCAGAGCTCATATAAATCAGTATTCCTCTTGCATTCCCCAAACCACAGAAAGCTGAGGTCAAAATGCCCCATGGTTTGCAAAATACAGCAAGTTACTTAACCTCTGTCCAGTTTAGGTGTCTCTAAAAGGAAATATAAACAGAATTATGGACTAACCCTTGGAAAAATATTTTCAGGATTTATTACTTCATGTTTGGAAATGTAATAATGATAAAGGGTATTTTCATGTGGTTGCTAACTGGATATAATACACAGCTGCAGACATTAGACATTTTAGCAAAAACTTCAAAGTATCTTTTTCATGATATAGAAACAGAATTTCTAGTGTCCCAGTTTTTACCTGTTTTCTGGAACACTCTATAGCATACATTTTTCAAGGAATTTCATTCTTGTGTAGTCACTATTTGCAATTCTTATTTTGGCTGCTAGAACAGCAGTAGAATTCAACAACTCCATCACCCCTTGTCATTTGTCATCAGTTAGTCACTAGTGCATGAATGCATAACTCTGTACACTAGCTAAGCTCTTTGGGGCTCCAGCAAGAAAGCATTAGCAATGCCAGCATTTCCCATTACAAACTTTTCTTTCATGAGGTTTTAATTTTGTGAGGAGCTCCTCTGATACTGAAACCTGACCTTGCAGGTATGCCCCTGGCATTTGCTCATTCTCTCCAGAAGGATGTTTGTTAGCATTTATACATACTTTAACCCTATATCAAAATAATTTGGGTAGCTTATATGTCTCTGTAACTTTTCTAAAACCAAACAGCACATACCTTGAACATGCCATGGCCTAGCTTAAAACAGGGGCTTATCTTAAGAAAAATAAAAGGAACTTACTTAACCATTAAAATCCTACTCAGTTCTGCAGATTTTCACTGATTTTTCAATTACTGGGAAAGAAGAAATCCCTGAGGATTCCTGCCACCTCCTTTTTTATATGTTATTTTCTTTGCAGTTTACTGCCAGGAAAAATACTAGTCAAATACTACCCAGACAGATCCAGTGGTGGTCCATGGGCCAGATGTGGCCCTCAGCAACCCACTGTGGCTGACCCTCCTTTGAGCAGGAGTACACAGTTTCCAGGGGTTCCTTTTTCCTTCAGCCATCCTGCAGGAGCAGCAGCAGTGCCGCTCTCTGGAGGAGGAGGAGGAGAGCCTGGGGCTGGGTAGAAAAGTTTCTGTGTTTCAGGAAGGAAGAGGAAGTGAGTCGAGGCCTTGCCAGGGACCCTCAAAGTACAGAAGATGAGATGGTTCAAAATTACTATACACAGACTTTTTAAAAATCACATTTGTGAAATTTATTTGCCTGATTTTAGGCACCCAGTCTGAATGCTGTGGCCTGAGGGCCCAGTTTCACACATCAGTGAGTGCTGGCAATGGAACAAAGCAGTTTCTAGGGTATATTCTCATTGTAACACATTTTTCCAAGTAATCTATATGTAAGAAGCTTGTCAGCAAATAATATCAGTTCAACGATAGCTTAAACTTCACAAGAGAGATGTTAAAACGTGTCAGGATGTTAAAAGTAGGGTACAGACTGGGCATCTGTCACAGAAGAAGATGTGGATTACTTGTTTAAAGCTGGGAATATGTACAAGACCTGTCTCATCACTGACCTGCTCTGCATTAAGGTTTAAGATAATCCATACATTCAGTAGGCATGAAAATGTTCTAATGAACAATGTTTCTGGTATTTGTTATAATTTTTGTTTGCAGAATGATGAATTTTCAATTATTCCCATAAATGTTGCTTTGTAAAAGCATCAGACCTTTAGTTATCTAGTCAAATTCCAGAAGGAAGTTAGAACTAATTTTCATTTATTTGAATTCTCTTTGAATACATAATATGTAAGTTCCATCTTCAGTTTTATTTCATTTTCAGTTGTGAAAAGGAAGCTGACAGATTCAGGAATGGGTTAGAAAAGTGAAGACAAAATAATGGAAATTGCAGTCATGTCAAAAAAGAATTAAATTCTTGAAGCCAAAAATAGTTCAGTTTCACCACCAAGTGCAGATACCTCCTTTTCAGCAAGACACTGAGCAGATTTAAGCATAGATATGGAACCTGGCACTTGTCCATTGCTGCAGAGACAATGTTAGTAATGACAGAATCAGCCAGTCCACTGAGACTGTGCACAGTTCATTTCACAAGAAGTGAAAGATCTCAGCACAAATCTACAGTGCTGACATGACAGTGACTCTGGAAGAAACAGCAAGGAAAACACTGGTTTCCATTGCAGAAAACATGGGTTTAGATTGTAAAAGCACACTGTATTATTTCACTGGTAAATGCTAATGTGCTATGGTTTCACAAGTTTTTTTAAAAAGCTTTCTTGAAAACCTTCTCAGCAATGTATTGTGTATTTTTAAGACTGTTGCCCTGAATAATCTGCCAGATTCATAAAGATAATTTCAATTTCTGTGGATATTTCCAGGATTTTCAAGTTGTTCTGAAATCATCTTAGATTATGACAGTTGACTTTCAGAGCCTTGTTACTGCCTGGTAATGCTGTTCCTCATCCAGGCACTGACACACTACCCAGCAGCTGAATATGTTGGTGTGAGCTTCTTCTCCCATAATGATGTTAATAATTCAGTGCATGGATTAACTGATTTTGGTGACATTAAAATGCTGATAATGCTGCATGGTTTTTTTTCTGTAATAATGAATAAAATTAAAACACTTCTGTGTTAGAGAAGACATGTGCAGTAACCCAAGCTGTACTGCAGACTGACAGATTCAAAGCAGAGGAAGAAGAGAGGCAATTCTCAGATGAGTGTTCTTAGAGCTGTGGTATAGCCAAGGGCAGAATTTTGCTCTTACTGGGGAATAAATCAGGGCAACATGTGTGGAACTAGGGGGAAGAGCAACCATTACAATTCCAAGTAAATTAATTCCACCTCTGATCTTGGAGTTCACAGAGGAAGGCTGAGATCCCAGTGATCCATCTGGCAAGTGACAGTAATGAGCATTACGCATAATGATTACAGATTACTCAGGCATGGCTGCAGATTTATATGCAACACAATGGAGCAAACATTAAGGTTTTCCCAGGGCTTTTTGTAAACCCTGTATTAACTTGCTTATAACTGAGACAGTCTTTAACTGGCCTAATGTTTTCTCTGCCAGCTGTGTTGCCTTTTTTTTTAAAGTTTCAGCTGCTGCAGGCGATAGTTTTCAGAATATGAAGCTAGAGGATAGAAGCACATTTTTGACAAAAGCAATCTAGTGGCCCATTTGGAAATACCTATTTTCTTTATACTAGGACCTTAAAACTGTAGTGTGGACTTATCCTTCTCAGGTTTGGGCTATTACCAGTGCAATTTCATGACTTGGGTACTGAGGGAACACAAAAGTTCTGACCTATAAAATACTCAGTCCTGTTTACCTCCCATCTGAACAGCAGGAACCTCATAGAGAACTGTAACCACTTTCCACTGATGTAAATGGCAGCAGAAAGTATAGGACAATGAAATATTACTTTTTATTAGTTTTCTAATTTTTATATTTATTTAGATACATGTTTCCTTTTGAAAGTCCCTGCTGATCAGATAAAATTCCTATGCCAAAATTATGGTTATAATGCTCTTACTTTTGTGAAATAATAATATTTGGTAAATATTAGATAATGTTAGAATGCATATCACAGCAATACAGAAACTTATATTAATCAAGCCTTTGTAGCTGAAGTCTGTCTCAGATTATAAACACATATGTCAAGGAGCTTAAGAGTATCGTGTGACGAGTTGGTACTGTTTGATTTATTCATATTTTTATAATTTCTACTCCATCCTGAATACAAAAGGATATATAAAAAGAATTTTTAAACCCAGCTTAATATTCTAGACACTTAAAATCAAGGTTTCCTTTATTTATGGGTAGGCTGGTAATGTTTGAGATCACCTGTCCTCCTCATCCCTGGACAGGGCCTATGCCTGTGACTTCTCAGGCAAATGTTCTAGGTTATGTGAATCAGGATCATCACCTGTGCAGAAGTTTTCAGAGAAAACATAATTTGAGGTATATACTGATGACAGAGACATGTGAAGGAGTTGATTAGAACAAACTCTGTTGGTTAATCCTATTTTACAAGTTTTATTTGCCACACAACTTGTTAATTTATATTAGGTAAGATATGGATAAAGTAGTCAAAACAAGGCCCTGTCTACATTCTAATTTGGAAATAGAAATGGATCTGAGACACATTTTTATCATGTTTTTTCCTTTCTGTTTGCAGAAGTACTGTCAGCCATCATTAGTGTACTGCTGGTCTATATCCTTATGGCATTCCTCTTGTATGAGGCTGTTCAGAGAACTATCCATATGGACTATGAAATAAATGGTGATATCATGCTCATCACAGCAGCCGTCGGTGTTGCAGTTAACTTAATGTAAGATCTCTCTCCATTTACACTCAATATGTATTTCTCAATAAGCTGCTAATTCATTCATGTAACTTTGTCATGGGATGTAATTTTGCTGGACCCCTCAATTTTCCCAAATAAGACAAGAAATTACACTGAGTATTACTTTTTCAATTATTTGGTTTAAAATGAAAAAACCCTAACAAATCCACCCCACTCAACAAACCCTAAATCCTGTTTCTTGCAGCATTTCTCTTCTTTCACTTTCAGAATGGGGTTTTTGCTGAATCAATCTGGCCACCTTCACTCCCACTCCCACTCCCACGCTCACTCTCACGTACCTCAGCCAAACTCTCCCAGCACAGCCCAGGGGCACAGCAGCCTGGCCGTGAGAGCAGCGTTTGTGCACGCCCTGGGGGACCTGGTACAGAGCATCGGGGTGCTCGTGGCTGCCTACATCATCCGCTTCAAGGTGAGGAAGGGCCTCTCCTGCAGGCACGGGGAGTGCTTGGCTTTTCAGCTCTGGTGATTAAAGTTAAAAGGGGCCTGGTTTTTATAAGTTAGTAAAAATATCTTTTTAATGATAAGTTATGATAAGCTTCATACATCATGCAAAATAAGCAAAACCGTCTCTACTGCATATATTGTAACTATTCAAACAAAAAAAAATTCATGAAACTTGGAACTAGAAATAACCCCGTTTTCTGAGTCACATTTTTGTAAGTGATCTTGTTTTCATACATCCTTTCACATTGTGAAATTTCCCTTTGCAGCCAGAATACAAGATTGCTGATCCTATATGTACATATGTATTTTCCATACTGGTGATTTTTACAACAGTTCGAATTCTGTGTGACACAGGAGTTATTATTCTGGAAGGTAAGATCTGTGCCAAATCTGCAGTACTTTACATGGAAAATACCAGTTTTTTTGACATCATGATCCCCATCTCTATGTGGATTGTACCTGGAGACATATTTGTCATGGTGCTGTTTTAGTCTGGTGGTTCTTTATGGCTCCTCTAAATTGCAGCAATTTTTAGGTGTCTTTTACTGTGGCCAGAACAACACAAGTCCTATGTCTGCACATCCTTTACCATCAGGAGATGTAGATGTGAAATGTACAGAACTTTCTGAACTTTCTTGTGTGTCTGCAGTGACTCTCAGCTAAATCAAGTGAACATTTGCCCAGACTCAGTTCTACACTCACTTTTATTGCTCGTACAGTTAAAGTGAATGCAGGTAAAAGGAGGCACCAAGCATAGGCAAATGGCTGGACACGTGGTTCATGCCTGTCCTGTCTTCCCCTTTCCCACAAGTGCCTTTGTGTTATTACTTGTGTGTATCTACTGTTCCCATAGGGGAAGCTGCAAGTTAAGAGTGACATTTTAAAGGCTACTGAGACTTTGCAGAAGAAATAATTAATTTTATCTCATGTTTGGTATCACAGGAGTTCCAAGGCACTTAAATGTGGATCACATCAAGGAAGACTTGATGAAAATTGAAGATGTTTATTCTATAGAAGATTTAAATGTTTGGTCTCTCACTGCAGGAAAAACAACTGCCATAGTCCACTTGCAACTAGGTAAACTGCTGGGTAGCATAAGTCTAAATTAAATCCAAGTTTAGGAAAAACCTCACCACTTCCTCTTCATATTGTTATTTAAATTGAACCAAGAAAAATCACTCTGGGGAAAGAAAATCTACTGACTCTGGTTTTGTACAGCAAGGAATAGAACACCTTGGCCAAGAAAGACATGGTGTAAATGAAAACTGTGCAAAAAAATATATTCATACCAAAATGTCCAATGCAGATTCTTCACGTAGGTTAAAAAAAACCAACACAAAATTTCTCCTCAGAAATTTCCTTACATGTTTAGGGAAAGAAAGGGTGAAGTTCTAATGTGGAACAATCTAACCTATGAAAAAGAAATGTTTTGCCAAAGCATGCTGATTCAGACCTCTAACTATACTATGAATATCAGTTCTTAGTAAGAAAACTCAGGTTTTTGGGGGGAAAGTGTCTGACACACATGGAGTTCTATCAAGAGAGGTGTGAAATGATAAAGAGAGAGTACACAGTGACCACAAGAACAATTAATAAAGAGTGTGAGCAAAAATTAGTCTCATCGGTGACACTGTGATAAGTTTGAGAACATTTGCATTGCCCAGGTTTCTTAAGGAGTGAATTTATTAATTATTTTCTTAATTTTGCAGTTCCTGGTAGTTCATCTAAATGGGAGGATGTTCAGTCCAAGGCCCGACAACTGCTGCTGAACACGTTTGGAATGTACAAGTGCTCTGTCCAGCTTCAGAGTTACAAACAGGAAATGAACAAAACCTGCACGAGTTGTCAGAGTTCCAGTGCCTAATTTCATATGTTTTGGGAACTGCTGCCTTATTCTTTACCTTGTGTAGTCAAAGACTGAGAGCAATAAATGCAAAATGAAAATTACCCAATAGTAACCATTAATATGTGGATTTGTACCATGGGACATGCAGCAGGGAGAACTGGTGCTGCAAAAAGTGCAGTGGTTGCCCTACAGAACGTGTATTTCACTCTCTCCGTCATACTGGTTGATTCAATTTATTATGATTTTGAAACAAAGCTGGTTTTGGATTATTGTTTACAAACTGGAACGTGGCTCTGCAGATACCTCACAAATTACAGTCCAATATTGTCCTTTAATCATTACATACCACAAAGTACCTGCACTCCAAAGAGAGCATCAGGTATTCAGTATTTCAGTCAAAAGTCTCTAAAGCTGATCCAGGTTTGCACAATACATCATGATCCCCAAATTCATTATTCAGTATTTTTGCAATAGTAATTTTCAGACAGTATCTCAAAGTATTAACACATACATGAAGTGGAATTCTTGTGGAAACTGTCTCTTTGGAGACACTGCAAAATACAGAATTTACTGTACCCAGACCAGAAAGTTAGCTTTAATCTGGGCATTCAGAGATCCAGACAGGAAGATCCTTGCCCAGACTTTTGGTATTTATCTAGAAACCCAACACTGGACCCAAAGTGTTTTAAGTGATCAGTTATCTTTAATGTATTTTAGAATAGGATTTATACATTAGAAACAGGTTATTTATTTTACAAAGTTTTGACTTATAAGATGAACCTTTTAATAATCTTGAATGTCTAAACCATAATTTGATTCACAAAGGGCAGTTGATTAGCATGCATTCTAATTGTAATTAATAAATGTCCTGTAATTGATCATTTTTTCATGATTGTTTTGTTTTAAAAGAAAAGTCAAATGATAGAAGTGATATTTGACTTGGAAATACTCTCAAATGCAATCTACAGATATGTGCATCTAACAGGAAAGTGGGGAGCAGAAGTTTTAGACATGCACAATTCCATCCATCACAATCTCTGACCTTTTTGTCTTTGCTTTAAGCACAGCATGGCAGCATCCTGACAGGAATGCCACTGCAATAGCAGTTCCCACTGCTTAGCTTATGAATAAAGCAAAATCCAAGCAAGCTCAGTAACCTCATGGTGTTGGACAACAGCATCATAACAACCTACAGTGGCAGAAAGGCCCTTCTGTATTTACAGAGAGGAGGCAACTGAAAAGACTGTGTATTCATCTGGACAGCAAAGTGGAGTCCGCAAAGTGGAACTGTTTGGCCTCATTGTGGAACCCCTGTATTTTGAATGTACACAAGATAACAAATCTTTACACTAAGGTATCATACACCTACAAGCCCAGATTTAACCTGCTTCTGATGTCATTGGCATTGAAGAAGCTAAGGGCAGCAAGAATATGATCTACAAAGTTCAGAAGATGGCAAGAATTTGGCTTCAAATATTTTTTGTTTATTCTGTACTTTCATTTTATGCAGAACTTCCACTGACATGAAAAGTTCTCCGTGTGGATCAGAAAGGAAAACTTTTGCCCAGTTATGGTTATTGTGATATTCAGCTGTGAATACTTCAGCTATTGTCTATTTGAAACTCGCTAGGGTTTCACATTTTCATAAGGCTGATTCGTATCTGCATTTGGTGGTAACAATTTTGGCTTCTTTACTTCCCTTTTTGGAGGTAGAGATCACATGATGAATTTTTATTGATGAAAGCTGACAGCACATTGTGAATTTGGACAAAGTGCACATAATACCAGATTGTGTTTGTATCTGTTTGGGCAAGAAATGGGAACATTGGTGGACAGCATGGGAGCATGTGCAGCTCAAAAGCAGCACTGTGCTTGGGAAGGTAATGCTGCAATACAAACACTATCATTAATTAAGCCATATCACAGTTCATGAAAAATGTGCATCCCATTCTTACAAACTTACTGGCAAAAACCACAAACAACAGGTGTTTTGCACATACTGATGCTCAAATGGGTTTTAATTAAATTGGGGTTTACAGTTGATGTAATTAGATGTTGAAGTACAGTAGACATGTATTGTATTTGCAGTTTTTTAATAATTTACTATACATTTGTTTCATTGAAAAAAGGTGTGTTGTTTTATTGTGGGTTTTATTAAATCGATTATTAAACTTCCCATTGTCTTGTAAAATATTTATTTGTATTTGTCTCCCATCATCTTCAAATTCTTACAGCAATCTGATTCTTAGGCAGCTGTGTTTTGAAACGTCTGATCAGCTTTAACTCAGTTTGCAGATGCTATGCATAGAATGAATTAAGTCTCTGTCTTTAATCAGAACAATTTAAGACCTGTGATTTCACATGCAATACTTGCAGTTTAGAAAGCATAAGGTAACAAAGCATGGTGAAGGATTGTCATAAAGCAACCAGCAAAACATTCCTGAAACTACATGCACCCTTGAGGGGCCCTTGTTACCAAGGTCTGTAGACTGGAAGTTCAGAGAAAAGGGAACAGAAGACAAAATGAGAATAAAGAATAAAAGAATCAGTAAATTTTTATAGATACTTCAAGATCGTTTTCAGTCTCAGTTTAGAGAAAAGGAGCATTATTATAAATAAGGTCTCGTGTTTTTCCAAGCCAGATTATTTCATGTGGCTAAGATAGTTTATACACTCTTACACTATTCTTATCCTTCTAACAAATCCTCTGCCTGAAATGAAAATGCATATACTTGACAGGACTTCTTTCTAAACAGAAAACTTCCAAGATCCAAGCAGATTTTTACAACCAGTATCCCTGGTTTCCAGAGCTATGCTGGAATGTTCTTGCTGACTGAACAGATGAAATCCCGAGAAAATTCTGCCTCTTCAGAAAGTCCACACTGTGAGAAAGTTTCTCCTTTCTAAATCTGTAGTTGTCACCCATCCTTTTCTGAAGCACAGATACAATTTTGATGACAACCTACTCATATGAGTCAATAAAACATTTTCATATGAGTAGACTACAAATCCTCACATCCTACTCTTGCCTTCTGAAGTGTTCTTATCCTAAGAAGAACATTATCAGAAACATATTTTGTTTCTGAATGTTTTCCTTGCTTAATTATGTGGTTTGGTTTTTGTTTTTAATTGTGTTGACATTTTGTCTTTTCAATACCAGTAGCATTTCTTTCTTCACCAGCAGAATTACCATTTAAAATGTCATACTTGAATCTGGTCTTCAATTATCTCACTACTGTACATATCTGCTATTTCTTGCAGAATCTCTCCCAAGTGGCAGAATGACTCAGAAAAGCAGAAGGCTGGCATTTAAAAGTAATTTTCTGACACAGAAGCAAAAACCCCAGAAGACACCCATCAAGTAATGAGTGGCAAGAATTCTGTTCAGGTATTTTGGTGGGATCTCATGAGGACACTGCACTGATGCCGCACAGGGCAGGGCTGTTAAAGCATTATTTCTCTCTACAAATAACTATAAGTGTAATAAATAAAGATGGGTAGTTGGGTAAAAGACATGGTACATACTGCGGCAGCTTCCTAGTCCAATAAACGAATTCATTGCCAGAGAAGGAGTTCCCTTGGGTTCTCAAGGGAAGGGGACAATCCCCTGGAAATATCCAGCTCATTTCTCTCTATCCAAAAGGGCATTGCCTAGGTCTTTTTTCTTGCTGGTTGCTCCCAACACATTCAGTTTTCCCAGGAGGGAGCACATGTAGCTCAAATATCATGTTTCACCAGTTCTTTGCATTATGCCACAGCTCTCAGCTTCCCTCTCTGTGTTCTCGCCATATTCTGTCCACTCCACAGTTTCATTAATAATGTTCAGCTCACACTCTGGGCACCTGCTGCTTACAGGGTCACCAGGAGCTTCTCTCGGTGCACCAGGTGTGGAACACTCCCCAACAATGGTGCTGTTCAAACACAGGCCTGCCTTTGCTTGAAGTACTTTCCTCTTAGATCAATTAAAAAAAAAAAAAAAGCCTTCTTACCAAGTTGGTAATTCACAGGAAAGACCTAATCTGAAAGCCTCTAGACTCCCTTTCTACCATAAAAAAAACCCCAAAAAACATCCTCCATATTCTCCATCCTTAGTTCCCTTTCCACTTTCACCTTCTCCTCCTCTCTGTACCAATCGTGCTGGGCACTGACAGTCTCTGTGCTCTGGAGCTGGAAAATCCCCTACTGTTCTACTCTTATTCCATTTTCCACAGCTGAATGCTGAAGGAAAGGACCCTACATGCTCTTTCATTCTCTGAAATACCTGACCCAACTTTGGAAGGTACTAGAATAAATATGGATCCTTTCCATTTACTGTTTTGCAATCACCACAGCAATCTGCTCTTAAAACACATGCGTAGCTGCTTTCTCTGTGTAAAGCTGTAAAATGATATCCTCATCATTATATTTGCTCTTTTGAGTATTTTTGCTCTTTTATCTCTGTTTTCCTTTTCTACATTGTTTTCTCTCAGTATTGCACAGTCTGAAAGCAACTGGTGCTAAATATGCAGGATAAAATAACTGCTATTATTACAGCTATGAAGCATTTACACCTTTTATGGCATCAATTTATGTAGGGTAAAAAAAAGCCATTTCATAAGCAAAAGTATATTTTTATACTTAAAATGACTGTTTCATGATTGCCTTATTATTATACATAGTAAAAAGATAAGTTGTTTCTCCAGGACCTTTATCAGCCAGTATATGAGGGTACATAAATCATCACTGCTGTCTGTATGTTTTGCATTGTTTTACATAGTAAACTCAGCACTGATACACACACAGATTTTTAGTTCAGCTGATGAATAAACAAAAGAACCCAGGTGGCAAAGAGACTAAAAACTTGCTTTTATCTCAGGTGCATTAAGAGCACCCAAGCCCCTGAAATCTTTCTATTTCTTTTCCCAAAGCACACACGAAGAAATTATTTAACAAATCCCTAAATAAACTGATGAAACATGAACTTATAAAACCAGTTGCCTAAGTCTAGTATCTTGCCTTTCAATTATAAAACAGAATTTTAGAGAAAAACACTGCAAACATTTTCATAGCTAAGATGATGCTCCATATTTCAACGTAGCATACAATTATTCTGCACTTTTTTTTTTTTTAACAGATTTCTCGTGTTCCTGCTTCCAAGCTCCGTGTGAGAACATGACACACCTGTACGGACAAAGATTCAGCTCACCTGGGAGCCTTCCCGGCCGTTCCCGGCTTTTCCAGACGATGGCGCGCCGCTCCCAGCGCTAACAACGAGCTGCGGGCTGAGCAGAGCCACGGAGACACCGCTGCCAAGGGAATATCTTCTGTTACACGCTCTAGAAACGGCTCATAGTAAGTGAAGAAACAACAACACAACTCCAAAACACCCCCCACCCTAAAATACACGCCCACCAAACCCTCTGATTTTTTACTAAAAAAAAAAAACCCACCGGGGATTTAACTTTTTAATGGATACAATAAAGAAAAGCACAAACCTAGCACAGACTGGCTAATCAATCACTGGGAAGGAGTTTAGATGCTTCCTGAAGGCATATATGGGTAAATACCATGGAATGCATGCTCCAGTGCTCTCCTCCAGTTACAAACATCTAAGGAAAAAAACCCATTTGAGTAGAAATTAGTTGAGGCTACAGATATCTGAAATGTAATTAGATTATATTAATTAATGTAAAGAAGGTAAGTTGTAAGCCCTTTGTTTCTATGAAAATAAGTATTCCTTCTTTAGGGTGCTGAATTCATGTGTCCAGGACAACAGATGCTTCCATCTGAAACATTTCTGACTGTGCTTTTTTCTGAAGAATCAGAGGACACTTTCAATCAAAAACATAAACCAAGGGAAACAATTTTGTTTCAAGCTAGGCAGGTAAAATTATAAATGGCAAATATTGTTGTGTTTACATTCTCTAATTGCTAGTACAGTGGTGGTTTTGGATTTAGTGGAACAGACTTCAGAGAGAGAAAATACAGATGAGGGAGGCTGATGAACTCAGACCACAACACCCTTCCAGTAAAGTCTTCTTTTATTTCTTGAAGTTATTGAGCAATTCTGTATTTTCTAAGCTATTGCAGAAGAGACACACCTTAAACTGGAAACAGAAATTGCCTAACCAGTTACACACTGGTTTCTTTCTATTTGCTTGAAACAGAAGCTAGATGGAATAAATGAGGATGGTTTTCAAGCAGCCTAACTTCCTCAATGTGCCACAGAGCAAAGTTCAAGTCATATAATAGAAAATTCAAAGGACAGTAACTCTCTGCTTAACCAATATTAAAGGTCTGTGGGCAGTTAGCTGTAAATGAAGATAAGTTTTAGATACGCTCACTTGTGAACAGCTATGCAGGATATCTCCTTACATTAGCACTATTAAATGTCTTTGTAAAGCAGCAATGGAAGCAGAATATTTTTCTTCTGCAGAATTACTACATCTGAGATTGCTCTGAGGAGAGGATCAAGAGAAGAGCTAGTTGCTAGTTTTAGCTGTCAGAGCTAGAAGGAAGCTGCTCATGGAGTTGGAGCCATAAGAAAATTAAACCCTACTAATCAGCCCACCACCTGCTGTGGCTAAGTAGGGATATTCATACTGCAGGGCTGTTTGCTTGGCTTTTTTCAAACTTATTTTTATTTTTTAAGAGTTTGTATTTTGTTTCTGGTACAAAAAAAGGAAGGAGGGAAGAAAACATAAAGCCGGGTCATGTGGGTAGTGCAGATAGCAACTGGGAAACATTAGACTCCATTACACTACCAAGCAACCAAGTATGGAACATACTGCTGTACCTGGAGCAAATTGTGGTGGTCAGAAATGAAATCAATACCAATTTCCTGTACAGACTGCAGCATTAACTGATCTGTTGTGCAGTTCAACTAAAACATCTGATGGTTTTACAGTCACTTTTATCCTAAACCAGGTATGTTTTACCTGTTTAGCCCACACCAAAAACTTTCATTGCTGTATGAAAAAAAGAATGTTGGAGTGTTGCCCCCATCTCCCTTTTTTATGGGTTACCATACTTTCTTTTATATGTTTAGTGAAGAAGAAAAAAGCCCAGTAGATAAAGAACTTCACTTAGCTTTTGCTTTTTGAAACTGATTACACTTTGTTTCAACAAATGTACTGTAGCTACAGCAATACCCTGTGCTGCACTATTCTTAGGGAATGCAGGTTATACCTGTGGCACTGCCAGCCAGACAACTGTGAGGATTTCTAGAAGCAGATAGGAAGGTCAAACACTTTGGCTCTTTATTGAGGGAATCCATCTATGACTTTGGTGGTAATTCTGTTTACTGCAGAGGGTGTACACCTTTACACCTACTGAGAAGTGACACTCTGAACAGTGTATCCTCAAACACAAACTTCCCTGTAACACCCTGTTTTGTGTAGTGGAAACACTTCACAAAACGCTTCCTCTGTGAACTAATAAAACACAGAAACTTGAGCAGAGACATGCCCAGTTCTTAAATGTTTTGATTTTTCTTAAGAAGACAGAGAATTTTCAAAAAACACATACTAGTGCATAAACACAACCACTGCAATCTTTACTGTATTAATTCCATGCCTCCCTGAAATCAGTATGAAACATTCACCTAACTTCAAATGAATGTTTTTTAATCTACTTTGTAAAACATGCTATTGTATCATGGAAATTATGGCCAAGAGTTTAGCAATGAGGCAATGGCTAGAAGTGCAAGTCATTGTGACTAGGATTGTGCTGTGGATTTCTGCTTTAGGGAGTAAGGTGGATACTGCAGTCTTGAAGACAAATTAGTTTTTTCTGACTGTAGCATGTTTCATTCAAAGCATTTGCCAGAGGAAAAGTAAACACAGTAATGGCAGCATAATGCTAACATATTTAATAATGCTAGCAGCACGGGCAGCATAGTGCTAACAGTCTTCAAAAAATGTTTAGGCTTTACTGAATTATAGAAGTTAAGTCACAGTAGAAGGGAAAGATGCATCATTAAATGAAACAGTTTTAACAGCTTCAATAAAAAAACACGTTTGTCTTTCTTTTAATCTAGTGAATTGGTGATTTATTAGCAGTAGATGACTGCTTTTCTTTGGCAAACTGATAAGCTTTTTCTGTTATTACCAGGGATCAGGACTTTGTGCATTTACTTCCTCGTTTGTGCAGCAGCAGCATCACATAAAGGATGGTATTTATTAGTTACCTGCGTGTTGGAAATACATTTAATTCAATTGAAGAAGTCATACCAAATAGGAGATGAAGAATGTGATAGTTTTGCTAAAGTTGAAAGCTTAAACCCATTTATTTACTGGGCAAGAAGTTTTTCAGACTTGTGTGGCTTTCTGACCTCTCAGCTAACACAAAAGTTTGCAATGAAAAATTCACATACTGTCCAAGACTGAAACAGGAAGGGAAAGAGCTCCAGCTTTTCACTAACATTATGCTGTTGACCACCTCTGTTATGGGGAGGTGAGTTTTCCTCATTTACACCTCACACCATGCACCAGTGCTTTCTGAAGATTTCAGAAAATTTCAGATTTCAGATTCTGAAAATACAGTTCTGTTTGAAAGGCTAATGCAGCCCTTGAGCCTACAGTCTACCTCCTAAGTACCAGACCGGACTGGTCTCATGCCAAATACTGTAAAAATGAGTAAAATTATAGAAAGTGGCTTGAAAGCCAAAGAGCTCTACAGAACTGGAACCATAAAGTGGATGCAGGCCTTGGGACTGCATGATTTAATGATTTAGGATTTTGACAGGATTGCTACAGAGCTCTGGTCCCCATAGTCTGTTTTTGATGCTGTTTCCTAATGACTTATCCTCTAGAGTCTCTTGATCCTCAGTTTACCATCATCTGCTAACAGCAATGTCTGTGCAGAATTCCCATGCCCTTCAGCAGGGAAATCTGATTATAAAATCAATGTCTGTAATCAAAGTGCCAAGTCCAAGAGCTATCATCTCCTCCTCCTTCTTCAGCAACACTTGGGGCCAGTCAAGTCAGCAAATCTGGCTGAGGGACAGCTAAGGGAGTATGAACTTTCAGAAATTATGTCTTCTAATTACTCAAAAAATACACAAATGAAAAAAAGCTATTTCACAACTTCTGCCTGGGCTGGCACTATCACAGTCTGCCAGGCCACAGGAATCACTATGATTTATAGTGCTTAGGATTAAAAACTGCCAGACCACTTCAAGTTTGGAGTTACAGAACACAAACAAATTATTCTACCATTTACTTGCAAAGAAACAACTAGATGAACAGAATTTCAGTGACAGAACAGCCCTTACAAAACAAAAGATATCCAAATAGAAGTGGGTGAGCAAGAGCCTCCCATAATATTATTAGCAGATATGGCCTTTATTTTTCTGCAGCAGCATAATTTAGAGAGAGCTTTCAGTGGAATGGACCCTACCTACCAACATAATCTTAATTTGTTAACGAATTCAAAGAAAAACTGCAAATGTTTTTATGTGAGTCTATTGAAAGAGATTTGGCAAGAAGAAAACATGTGCCAACAAGTGAAAAAAGAAATAAGTCTCAACAGAAAATAGGGAGGAAGATGTGAGAGGCAGCAAGCAAGTAATACCAGAGTCTAGAAATATTCTATATCGAATATTTCAAGTTGAAGTGAGTGATTTTTCTACTGTTTGACAACCAGTAAAACTGGAAGCACATCTATCCAAATTTTAACAGATGCTCACAAGTACATTTTAAACCTTATGGAAAGACGATCACAAGAGTGACTTGCTTTATCTCAAAAATGTTGCATGATGAAGTCTAAGTTATTTATATGGTCCCTTTAGGGAATGTTACACACATTCAAATCTTGCCATGAGCAGCAGAAATGGTACTGCCAGCCAGGACAGGAGCACACCTCCAGCCCAGCACCCCAGCCCTGGCTGTCACTGCTGCTGCACAGCTGGGTCTGTTCATGGGGCTCCACACACAGCGGGACACCCTGGACACCCCCAGGACGCCGGACACAGCCTGTGCAGTGTCACAACCCCCAGACAGAGGCCACAGAGCCGGCCTGGCGCACCAGGCCAAACCTTGGAAGTCTTAAATGTGAAAACCAACACCAAATCAAACCCTTTGTCGTGCCCCTGTTGCTAAGAGGCAAGGGCTTATTTAAATTAATTTGGTAACCTAGCAGCGAAGGCCAGCACTGGCCTATATCCTGACACCCAGACAAACTGTGTCTGGGGCTCCCCACTAGTGCTCTGCCACCCCACTCTTACACCTTGCTCACATGGCCCTCAGTCCCCACACAGGCACCGTGGTGATGCTGCAGGACAGCTCTCACTCATTGGGGTGAAATCTGCCCAGGCCCCGGGCTCCCCATGCTGTGAGGGGCCCTCCCTCATCCTGGGTGACCCCTGAGGGGCAACACCTCCCCAGTAATGGCTCCGGCCAGAATGTATGCACAACAAAATTATCTGAAAGTAAACACTAATTAAACAAAACCCCTTGTTCATCTGGGTAAGGTCCAGTATAAACAGGACTGGCACGGCCTTGGTGAGGGTGTGTGATCTTTGGCCAGGGCGAGGCGCACAGGTGAAGGCGTTTTGGGTGAGGTGGCAGCTGGCGGCTTCACGGGGGCCATTACTGCGATGGCTGCTTCCCGATGGAGAGAGCTTTGGGCAAACAAGCTGCCTGCTCCCTGCTCCCATCAGCACCTGAAGGGCAACACTCACCAAGTCCAACCCCAGAGCCCGAGGCCAAGCCAGCAGTATTGCTTTTATTTCTATTTCAGTTACACTTTTTATGGGATTTCATTGTCTGTGTGCTCCCGTATGGCAGGGATGTGCTGGACAGCAAAGGCTTCAGACAGCAAATGAAAACCGTGCCACGTTTGTTTAGCCTGAAAGGTTTTTTGGAAGTGTCCAACACCAAATATTGGCCGGATTCAGTGAATCATTCCCATTACTCTTGTTTTCCACAGCTAGTCTAGGGACAGCCACCCTCTGCACTAAGGCAGACAACACTGCAGGATGAACCATTTCGTTCAACAGTTCCATCAGGCTCCTCTGTAAGTTGCTGTTTTCTGTAGAAAGCCACCACTGAAGTACCCAGGCAGTGCAGAACTGCACTAACAGCACCTTGTGGCAGAGAAATGCAGGGGGTTGGATGGAGAAATGCTGACACTGGGGCTATCACATGCAAAGAAGCCAAAATACTCCACACAGCTCTCTGATAACCACACCACCATAAGATGTGCAGGTTTAAGGCCTTGAAGTACTACTGTAATAACAAAAATTAGCAATTCATTGTATATACACTGCAAAAAGCAGCCTTCTATTCTTCTGTTTTTCCAGAAAGCTATTTACATATAGACTACATAGAAAAGGTTGGAGAAGCATGACCACACATTCTAATGATAGATTTCCAATACTGATTAGAACTACTAAAACACATTTCTAATGGTTTCTAACCTATAGTGGAAATTTTAATAAACTAGTGAGCATTTTTATTAAACTTTGTAATTAATATGAAATTTGGAAGTAATACAGTCCCATGGAAATGTACCAGCTAGGGTGAGCAACGATGGTGACTGTTAAAAGACGCCAAAATCAACCAAACCAAAACCAAGAACAGAATGGAGTAGGAGACTAATGAGAGCAAAGTAAATAGACAGAAATAAGAAAATTGTTAAAGTATTTCAATAGCCTCTAAATTGTTCATGGAATTAAAAGTCATGGGTTTGCATGACACAGATCAGGGAAGTCTGACCTCATTAACATCAGCTCATAAAATTCAACCAGTTGAATCTTTACTGTTTGTTGAATAAGGAAGTAATTTGTATATTGCTTTATAGATTTATGATGAGTAGCTGATTGCACAAATACAGTAATTGCTCTTGGTGTATGCTACTTATAAGAAAGAGCCTCTGTGCAGGAGACAGATTTTTAGAGACAGTCAGAGAAGACACAAAACCCTAAGAACTTTAACAATATTCATAATCTTTTTGAACTGCCAAAAAATATTTTGATTTCTTATATTGTGTGAAAACCCTCCCCAAAAAATCTGTGTCAACAAAGAAAAACAGAACAGCTTACAAAGCAAAACAGTTTTATTAACCACGGCTGTTACGCCTCAGGACATGATAAGAGAAGCAACAACCTGTAACTGACAGCGGTCACACTGCTTAATGTGCTACTGGAAACATCACTGAAATGTGGTTAAATACAAAAATTAACTAAAAATTACTTACACTTATTTTCCCAATGTTGACAGATACTTAGATCATAGTATTTGCAGCCAAAAAAAGGTGACTTACTGAAGAACAAACTCAATTAATGCATCCACTTGGAGCATGGCACTTTGTTTTTGCTACAGTCCAGTACAAATATGGGAACATAGAGAAATATTTTAAAATATTTTGTTTTAAAATCCTTAAAACTCATATTCCTCAGAGCACTGTATTTTTGTAGTTTATGCTATTCAGTCTTGTAATGTGATTCCTTAAAATTCAAGCTAAGGACTTATGCTGAAGACTAGTAGATCTGCTCACTCTAAAACATAAATGCTGCTGAGTCATCCTTACTAGATAAACAAATATTTATGCAACATTTAGATTATTTTTTTTCTCAGATGAAGAAAACATAAAGCTTTTGAAGTCTCGGAATTCCAGAGACAGCTTTTCTAAATGAAGTTTGTCTTTGCTGCAGCAGAATAACCTAAAGCACTTGACTATTACTAATTTAAGGGGACTTTTCCCAATTAGCAGTTGTTTGCTTTCTTCCTCAAGAAAGGATTATGAATTCTGAACATCCCTTGTAAAAGAAACTGTGGAATAGAATGAGAAACTGTTTGGAAGAGGGCACATACAGAAAATATCTACAAAAGGACTCTTCTGCCATTGGATGCACTTACTGTCTCATGATTTTACTGGGAACCTGCCTGTTACATTCTTTCCCTGGCCAACCCATAAGCAAACACACAGAACCTTAAAGAAGAACTGTCTCTTCATAGAATCATTCCTACTTTTAATCTGTTACTTTCCATTTGATAAAAGAGATATTCCTAATAGCATGTACAAAATTTTAAAATATTGTTGATTTTGCAGTACATTGGAGCTTGCATTTGAACCACCTTGCACAAAAAAAAAAAAAAAATTAACACTGTGTAGTTATGGATAATGCAGGTTTTCTAATTCTAATAACTTTTAAAAAAAGTAATCACAAACAGTATTTAAATACACCAGAAATTACCTGATTTTCATTTCCCTTCTAGCCATGCTTAACTCATAGGTTTTGAGTTTCTAAATCTGCAGTCTCAAATACATCCTTAAATAACCTGTTGGATTCCTCAGTGGACAAGTTTCAGTATTTGCAGCATAACATTAGTTTTGACTTAATATGTCCCCACATCTAACACAGACAAGGAATGTAAATGTACTTTATGACAGCATATGCTGCCATACAAAGACATCCTCTGGCTATGACTTTGGTCTCTATAAAACACTGAAATACAGAATGGAAAGGAAGGAGACCAGGAATCCCAATGTTGAAAGGCTTTTGGGCAATTTACGTGAACTGTATAAACTTAGAATTTATTTCATTAAAAATGAGTAAAATGGCAAAACTAATGTATTTGGAAGCAAATCCTGAAATTCTACAAAACCTATGAAGGGTTTTTTGATCCATAATTACCATCTGAATATTCAAAAATTTACATCAAATGCTTATTGAAAATGAATATTTTGAGTCAGATTTTTGGACAATGTGGATGTTGTATGCCAGCTTCTAAAGCAACATGAAACTCCTCATCCAGAGTCCAAAAAAATGTAGGGAGACCCTAAAAATGTAGCAGAAGCATTTCCGCACACTGATTTCAGTAGTCAAGTTTGTGCAGAAATGATTCCACTAGATTCATAGGGTACCTTTTTGAGGCAACAAACTTCTCACTTCGTAAGCTTTTTGACATTTTCCAGCTCTTCTATAGGTTGCCACTTCTGATTGATTGTTACCAGCTGGAAGAATTGGAAAATATGAAAGTTAGTAAAATCCCAGTGAGCATTTACTCCACTCCCACACCTCCCCATATCAAACATCAACCTACTGGTGAAGAAGTTCTAGTGGATTTACATTTTCCTTTCAGAAATACACAACAGATGACATAATAATTTGTTGAACAAAATCACTTGGATATTAATTAAGTAATCATGCCAAATAATTTTATTCTTCCGTATCCTAAGTGCTCTAAAAAATTAAGATATTTTTCCTCCAGGCTGCAGCACTAAAACATTCTTACTCAATTCTGTAATTCAGGAACAAGGTAAGGGTAAACAGCACTTCCTCTATACTCCAAGTTTCCACTCTTATCAATGGAATTGAGTAAATGGATGTTTGGGGTGGGAATGGACATAGGACAACAACCAGAAGTATGATATGAATTTAAGATCAGACCAACAGTGTAAGAGCTGAATCCCTATTGTTAGGTAATAGGGTGAAGACATAAAATAATTAATAAAGCATTTGTTTCCACTTTTAACTAGATATACATCACCTTTCCACTTGTTTTCTCATTCTTATTTTGCTAGTTCTCACACATTAAAAGAAGTGATTCATTGTGTTGGAAATTAATGTATTTATACATGTATTATATGTACAAATTACCTTCTGAGGCTTGGCAGGATTAATAGTTTCCCATGGTTCTGAACTTCCAATCTTGTGAATGCTTTAAAAGAAGATAACACAGGTAAAATGTTTTAAGTTGTGTCCTGGCACACATTTTCATATGAGCTGCCTGTTGTCAGTAGAGCTACTCACTTTAGTAAGGAGTTCCCTAAAACACAAATTTATGGGTTTGAGCACTATATTTTAAAATCTAGATAGGAATCAATGATGGCTTGCTTTATTTGCAGCTTCAAAAGCACTGAGCAAGCCAGCACTGTTCACATAACATTGTGAGGGAAGCAAGCTGAAAAATCAAAACTTCATAAAGATACAAAGCAAGGGGACTTTCACCCTGATGGTTAAAATGCATATTCCAATCACTCTAAATAAATAAACTCCTGAAAGCTTTAAGAGTATAGGATTTGGCTCCAGTTATCAGCCAAACCATTGGAATACTATCTTAAGTTAATACTATCAAACACAGTTCTTTATATACAAGTCGATAGCCTGGTTGCAATATATGTGCATCTCATCTCCCTGTGTGTTTATATGAAATTCTTGATTACAACATTTAAAACTTCTTACACCTAAAGCAAAGAAAAAACGTAATTATTAAATAAAAAGTTAGGAAATAACTTGGACTATACTACTCTAAATTAATTAATTTGCTCACTATTTACAATCTGCAGATACTTTAGTCGTTAACAGTACTCCTAGTATTCTAGGAACTCTGGAACATGTGTGTGGTGCCTTTTTTTTTTTTTTTGTGTGTGTTCAGGTAAAACACAGCGGTCAAATACTCGGTTGAATAAAAAAGTTAGGGTAAGCTCCAATCAATAAGTTTTTACTTACATCACATCAGATTTGCGGAATAGGGAATAGACACAAAAAGAGAACGCCCCAGCTCCTGCCAAGGACAATATTACAGCCAGGGGAATGAGCTGAAAGATAAAATAGAGAAAAGAGCTGATCTTATGTCCCAACCACAGACCCTCTACCCATTACCCACATTACCTCTATAATACTCTTTTACACCACTTCTCTTCTAGTATGTGAATTTCACTTTTACCTCTACGTTACCCTTCTCCCCACTTCACCTCACTTTAATATATGAACTTTACGCCGGTCCCATTTCCTCGCCAAATCAAGTGGCAACCCCGATGCAGCCGCCCGAGCCCTCCGCATCCCTCCCCGCGTGCGGGTGACCACGGCCCCGACCCCTCAGGCAAGCTCACTTCTTTCTTCGTCCTAAGCGTGTGCCAGATGCCCTTGCTCATGCTGGCGGCTGCGATCGGCTCCGGCTGCGGTGCCAGCGCTGCCCGCCTGAGGCAGGAGGCGTCGGGCAGGGCCCGCCCCGCGCTCTTTGAGCCCCGCGCCCGGCGGGGGCGGGACAGGGCGCCCCCAGCGGCCCGCGCGCAGGGAGCGGGCCCGCAGCGCCCCCCGCAGGTGGCGCAGGGAGCGGCAGGACGGAGCGCGCCCTTCTCGCCTTCCTGCGCCCATCCTTCTCTCTCCGTGACTGCAGCACTCAAACCTGGCTTCTCCGTTTCTCCTTTGTCTTCTTGGCTGTCCCCTTCCCGAGGCAGCTGCCCAAACAGGGTATCTAGGCAAACGCCCAGGTGACAACAGAGCTTGCCTCTTCAGAGCTAGGAGAGGTGCCTATAGTGACCAAAAGAGGAGCCCAGCATCACCATGTCCCCTTGTGCTGCAGTAAAAGCTGAACCCAGTCCCAGCTTCTCATCACTCTCTGGTGTTTCACAGCTCCTATCAATTCCCAATATCCCTCTCTGAGAAAAACTACCAGGGGCAGGCTGGAGCTGAGGGTAGGCTGGAGGTAAGAGCAGGCGACTCATTGGTTTTTCCCCTTCTCTCTTGCCCACTGGAAAGCAGTGAGAGGAAGGAGAGGCTGCCTTTACTGCATGTTCTACTCGCTCCCTGCAGCAGGGAACAGACATGACAGGGCACAATCAGCTCAGCTGGTCCTTCCAGGGAGCAAGCGTGGAAATTAAGCAGCATCTTTGGGGCAGAGGAGTTGGCAGCATCTTACTGCAACAATGTTCAGGTGCAGCAATTCCAATGCAAACTCTCAAACACTGGGAAGCAAAACAGACAGTTTTCATACTTTTTCTCAGCACTGCTGCTGAGAAACCTTTGTGTATTTGGGAAGGTCATGAGCACTGTCTATTTGTTACCACCAATAAAGCTATAGGATGGTCCTTTCTATAAATGAGTGATGAAAGCCACCAAGCTGTAGGGCAGTTGTTGTATCTGAACCCTTTCCTAGGTTACAACAGCTTCTACTACTGCCTTTTGTCTTCCTCAGTCACTAACTGCCTTCAAACTTCCTTTTCTGATCCATCTCACTATAAGCCACACTCAGTGCAGCTCCTAGTGTGCCTGTTATGAGAAAGAACTATTTGTTAACAGGCTTACAACTTCTGAACCTCAGCTAAAATAAGAACTGTCTTTGACAGTGGTGTATTTTGTTCACAAGCATTTTCACAGGCAAAAGGAAAAGGTAATAAAAAATAATAAAAACCTTCCTACTCTATTAAGTTAAAATGTCCACTTACATACATGTAATACCAATTTCCTTAGAAGTGTCTGTGTATTTTAGAAGGCAACCTACACAAATGTATTGACAAAGAATGGCTGGGTGGGGAAAATAATTCCGCAGAAATTGTCATTAAGCAACTCCCTTTTCTAAAGAAGAAATTATTATAGTTTGAGTTGTCTTATTATCTGCTTACTCAATCCAAATGTTTGTACTGTAAGCAGTAACTAATCTAAAATTACTCCAAAAAAACCCTCACTTCCAAACCTATACCAACGAGTTAAGCACTGAAACCCTTTCACTGCCTCTGTATTTTGGAATCTGCTTGTAAGAAAGTAAGCCTGTAAATAGGCACATATAAAACACCTTACATTTTACATAGAAGTGGAATTCTTTCTATTTAATTTCCTGAAAGCTTTTCTATTTCTTACATATTTGCTGTCTTTTGAAGACTTCACAACACATTTCAAATTTTCTTATTATGCTATTTTTGTACTTAAAAGTAGGAAATCTACAGTAACACTAAGCTGTTCCACAGTGTTTTATCCAGGTATCTCAATTACTTGTTTCATCAGATGTAAACCTACCCAAAGCAAACAAGATTTTAATTTATTATTCATTATTGAAGTTACAGAACTTTTCACAAGTAACATTTTACTGTATTTCACACTCCCTGAAAACCACAGTAAGTACAGTATTAAAAAGCAGGAAAGATGCAAACCTTTTTTTCAAAATCTTTGAAATATATTTAAAAATACTTATGCCACTCCTTTTTAGATTCAAGAGGCTAATTCTTGATTAGAGAATTTTTCATAAAATTCCAAGTCTTTTATGTTTAAAGATGGTTTTACAGTCTTCAATGATTTCACAAAATGTTCCTGTTTTACAGCAGTTGCTTCGAGTCCATTCTCTTGCAGTGCCAACAAAGCAGCCTTTAAAAGAAAAAAACCAACAACTTAGTCCTTATTATGTTTTAAATTAAAAGAATACTGTAAGCATTCTAAAATATTTTACAAGGAACAAAGCATTAGTTAAAGCATGTCAAAATCTGAACAGAGCATTGCATAACTTACAGTTATTTAACAACAGATAAAGATCCAAGTAAGGTTACCAGAACTTTTTCATTCACTTTTTCTGTCTGGATTAGACAATACATCCTTTATCACTTATGCATTTGAATTTTGTTACTAGTCTTCTGTCTTTTATACAACTCAACTCAAATTCTGGATTTCTCTTCTCATTTTTTTTTCCCTCTAGCCTTGACAGTACCTGCTAATTTCAGCTTGCAGTACAAAGAATGCAATTCACCTAGATGTGAGCATGGATTAGAGAGGGCCACATGACGTGAAGGGTAGGACAGTTCCTTAACTTCTGGTAAATTATCACAGACAGACTTATTCTTATTTGGCTCTTCTACTTAAAAAATGAACCCTTGTTCAGTTCTTCTGTTGTAATAATTTTCATTGGATTTTCAATGCAAACTGGGAATGCACCTGTACTACAGATGGCTTAGTAAAAAAGAGCTCTTTTTTCATTCCAAGTTGTTATTTATAATTTATTTCATAGATGAGCCAGGAATATTTCTTACCTCCTTGCACAGATTTTCAATATCAGCTCCAGAGAAGAGGTCTGTTAGGACTGCCACATCTTGTAATGACACATCAGTATCTAATGGAATTTTTTTGGTGCAGATTTTCAAAATGGAAAGTCTTCCCTGTAAATTGGTACATATTATGCAAGAAAACAAAACCAAACAAACCAAAAATTAATCTTTCTCCAAAGCAGACCAAACTTGAAATTAGAACCCAGGAAAATCCAGAAAAGTTCCAGAACTATCTGGTTTTGCTGGAAGAATAAAATGCTATTAATGGAGATAATGCACTTCTGGTTGTCTCATGTATTTAAGGACTGTTATTCAGTCACTCTTTGCTACACAAAACCACAGTATTTTAGGCTGAAGAGGCCTGATTTGGCATGCTTTGGGACAAGGTTTTTTTTGTGAAGGTCAGGACAAATAGCTACACTAGCCTTGGGAACAGTACACAAAAATTATCTGAAGCAAGGACAGACGACTTATTTTGGTATTTCCTGAATTGTAGCTTGATTTTGTAAATATACATTTTCTCTATTTTCCACATGCAATACTATAATTACCAGTATAAACACCAATTGAAATGTTACTAGTGTTTAAAATACAAATATCTTTATTACTTTTTAAATTTTATATTGTACCTTGAATTTAGTGACTGATCTCCAGTGAAACACCCACCACTTGTTAAGTATGTTACAGGAATAGGCCTCCTTTGCTCTTAAGGTATGCTGGAAATTAATATCTCTCCCCTTAAAGCCACGTATGGGTGTGTAATACCTTCAGATCTGGAGGTGGAACATAGATCATCTTGTCCAGCCTTCCAGGACGGAGTAAGGCATCATCCAACATATCTGGTCTGTTTGTTGCAGCAACTACCATGAAATCTTTGTTCAAAGTTTCCTGGAACTCTAGCTGAATAAGAGATCATGTAAACAAATTAGTGCAACATGGTTGAGATAGATAATACCAAAAGATATTAGTTAACTACTAAAGAGAAGAGGGGAAGAGCAAAAAGATAACGTAATTTTACTTTTTCCCTTCAATATTAGTATTGTATTTTTCCTGAGGTAAAAAAAGCCTTGGTACAGGGCAGATCACATGACAAAGAAGAAATATAGTTAGTATCTGCCTTGGCAATAAATAAAGACTTTGACCAGATTGTAACAAAGAACTTTCATATGCAAGAAAATCAGTATCCTACATTTCTGGAGCTGTTTTCTAAAAACCTAAAAAATTACTTTAGTTTCAAGAGAAGGATTTTTGTGACAGAAGATGAACAACCAACTAGTAATGCTTATTAGCCTGTGTGGGTATTTTGTTCCAACAAAGTCTCATTGAGGAACAGTGTATGTAGAAACAATCAGCAGCCTATATACAGTATTTTCTAAAAACTAGTGATTATGATAGAGTAAAAGAGCTTCTTGCATGTTTTTAAGTTTGAGGATCTTAAATTTAAAATGTGAATGTCAACAACTAAAATTTTTGAATCAACTGGACAGCACTTCTCATTCTTCCTATACAAAAAAGGGAGCATAAATACCTTTTTCTCCTCGTCACTTTGCTCTTGGCACTGAGCCTCAAGCTGTAGCTTGCCTCCTCTTCTTTCTGTAACTTTCAGCCCAACCCCATCCAATTCATTGAGAAGAACAGAAAGAACCCTCTCTGAGACACCATGGCCAGCTCTGCAGTGTGCCCGAGATCCCAAGACAGAATCAATCTCGTCTAGGAATATTATTGCTGGAGTATTTGCTCTTGCTTGGCGAAAAACCTTTTCAACAAATGTTAATAAAATAAGACATTAATGCCTGCATTCTATCAGGTAAGATGAAAAAAGAGTCCCACTTACATATACTCTGTATTTTACTTAACTTTAAAGGTACATTTGTAATGATTCTTAAGAGCTGTTCTGGCTTACATTTACTATTGGCAAATTCTGCTTCTTTTTTATATTCCTAAATGAACTGAAAACAAAAGGCTAGAAATACTTCCAAAGTTTAACACTGTTACAATTTTAGGGATAGACTCGCACTTTATCTACATGTCAATCTGTAAGCCATTTCTATTTGATAATCAGATGAGAGCTCTATCATCTTTTCAACAACAAAATTTAAGTCTAACTAATACTTCATAAAAATCAAGCAAAAATAGACTACAGAACCTTACACAAATTAAAAACTGTACCTGAGACAACATCTTCTCTGAATCTCCAACATAAGGTGAGAAGAGGTCAGCACCACTTACAGAGAGAAAGGAACAGTGACAACTGGTGGCCACAGCCCTCACCAGCGTGGTCTTGGCACACCCGGATGGCCCAAAGAGAAGAATACCCTTGGGATGAGACAGGCCCATCCTGGCAAACGCCTCAGGAAACTTCATAGGCCACTCAATACTCTGGCAAGACATAAAAAAGGGATGAAATTTGTAGTAACAAGCAATCAATAAAACTTCAAAGTACATAATTTCCTCTCCTTGACACAAACATTAATTGAAATCAGAGAATACTGATTTAGTCTTTCTTCATATAATTCCCCCTGCTTAAATTTTCTGTTTGAAACAGAACTAAAAGCAATCCTGAAGAGACAACAGCCAAGAGCCATCCCTGGATAAACAGTCAGCAATGGACAAATTATCTGGCTACAAGTTAAGTATTTTTCAGCTACTAAAAACATGCCTATTTTCCCACAATGTTACTGTGCTTGGTGGTGCTATCTTGTGACTGCAAGATTTCTAACTCAAACATTGTAGTAACACTGTAATAATGTTTAAAATACAATTTATAATCAGGTAATTTGCAAGAGAAATATTTTTCATAATGCAGCATACAGAACACCTTGAAGCACATATAGAAATAAGCCGTTTATCTAAATTAGTTTACTACATTACCTGTTTTAACTTCAATTTCACATCTTCAAGACCACCAATTTGCTCCCAAGTCACAGGTTTACACTCCGTTAGGCCAAGTGCACTTCGAAAAGAGGATGGTTGAATTTTTTTAAAAGCTTCTTGGAAATCTCCCATCTTAATAATGGTTTCCGTTTCAGTTGAATTCTGAAAAAACCCCCCAGATAGAGCATATTACATTTTAATGTAATACTTAAATGCTGCATTAATATGCAAAATGCTTCACATAAGGCTAAATACAACTAATAAGGAGGTCAATTCCTGACCTAATGAACTTAAACACTGCAGACACAAAAGTGCAACATAAAGTAAAATATAACATCTTTAATAGCAAGTTTTTCCACAGGAAAAAAAAAATTTTAACAGAAATTAAAGTTTCAGAGAAAACTACTATTCCCTACATTATAGCTCCATTAGGCAGTGATCTGCTAAATCAAATAGTTGCTTTCAGGGTTAACACACATCATATCCTACAATCTTATGAATAGAAATAAAAAAGTTGCAAAATCTGTTTTCACCACACATTGAAGAATGTAACACATTTTATCTCAAACAGGCTATAAAATGCCACTATTAAACCAGAGATGCAGTAACAGAACTAAAGTGAGAACTGAAAGATGAGCAAAAATAACATATTTATATTTATAATATGCTTGGTGTAAGTCTTCAACTTGTTGAGCTCTTCAAGTAAAGTATTAATGAGGAAAGGGTAGTACAAATAATACCGACATTGTTCTTGACTGATTTGCAACCATACCAAAGAGCTGTGGGACACAGCCTGCATAGCAGCTTCTCTGCAGAGTGCTGTAAGGTCAGCTCCAACATACCCAGTCGTCATTTCTGCCAGCTTAGCCAAATCAACCTCTGCAGAAATGGGCATATCAGATGTAAGCAACTGCAGGATGGATCTTCTCTGTGTAACTGTTGGGGTCCCAATAATAACCTAAACCAAACAGAATAAACAAAAATTTTTAAGTAGACAATTTGCCATACTTGTTTATTTTATAGACCTAGGTAAGCAATTTTGTCTCTGCTTTATATTGGCTACTGAAAATTTATGTATACTTATATCCTAACTGAAGAGTTTTACAGGAAACCTATTACCAGCACTACACAAATGACAAGTATTTAAAATACCATTTATTTTCTAAGTGAACAGTGTTTGTATAAAGAGTTGTTCATAAGACACTGTCAGATAGTGTTTATCAAGTCCCATAACACTGAAATACTAATTTCCTTACATCACAATCACTAAATCAGACTAATATGATAGGAAAAAATAAAATAGATAAACACTCATACATTATTGAAAACCTGGTAAAAACATCATCATAAAAATACATCTCAACAATCTATAAATCCCAGTAAATAATGTAAATTCTAATTATGAAAGCATTAAAAAACTTGATTAAACTGGTGACCTAGGAGTGGGTTTAGCCAGGAAAATGAACACTACAAGCACAAGCACTGTGTGTTGCATAACTGCATGTGTTTTTCTTCTTTGGACTACTAGGCTAATGGAAGTTTTCCACAGTAGACCCAACATCTGTTACTGAAACCTGAACAGAAGTTTTGACACATCACAGCTCCCTGTCAGAATAAATTTTTATGCGCAAACCTTCAGTCTAGGATTTAAACAGAAAAACATCAATCCTGTAAAGCTAAGCATCTGTAAGCAAACAAACCCCCTCAAGATCAGGTCAATGTCTTTATGATAAAGAGGCAAAAAGACTCCTCCCATCCATTTTCAAGGATATGGATTTCTCAGTGCCCTGAGTAAAAAAACCCAAAACAACCATACCCAAGTCGCAGCAAAGACAGAAACAAGACACTTGGCCCAAACCTCTAGAATCCCACTATGAAACATGACTAGAAGACATTAAAAAATCTCTTAGCAGCCCCCTTCCACCTCAATAAGAAAAATGTGAGTGTATGAGCAACAGGGTTTATTTACCTCTCTGTCAAACCTGCCAGGTCTTCTGAGTGCAGGGTCTAAGGCATCAGGCCTGTTTGTTGCTGCCACAATGACCATGTTACCCTCACTCCCTGCACCATCCAGCAGCGTCAGCAGCTGAGCAACAATACGATCTTCAGGAGCATTGTTGGAACTTCCTCGCTTGGGGCATAAAGAATCAATCTCATCAAAAAAGAGAATGGTTGGGCCCTCGTTTGACATCTCTCTGCCCTTTTCAAAGACTCTTCGCAAATTCTCTTCACTTTCTCCTGGTCTTGAACCATGGAGGACTGGGCCACTGACACCAAACAGATACGCACCCAGCTCTTTTGCTACTGCCTTTACCATTAGAGTTTTCCCTACACCCGGGGGCCCAATTAACAGCACCCCATTAGGGACAGAAAGACCCAGCTTCTTGAAAGTTTTTGGAAAGCGGAAAGGCAGATCAATAATTTCTTTCAAAGACTTCTCCACATCATCCAGTCCTGCAATCGGAGTTTTTGCAGTGTCTTCTGACAGATGTCTGTACCATTCTAAAGTGATCACCTCCTTAATTTTTATGCTCGTTTGGGGAGTTATCAATCCAGCTCCCTCCTCCAAAGGAGATGCAGACAGTATTTCAATATACGCCACGGGATTTTCGGCACTTGGGGCAACAGTAACAACATAACGAGGCAAAACATACACACTTCTTAGCAGTTCTCTGATTGTCTCCTGCAACACCGCTCTGGGAGTCGCCTTTTTCAGCGCGGCGCTCTTGAGGACCACTCTCACAGCGGCTGTTCGCAGCTGTCGGTGCGGCAGCAGCTGCAGCCGGCCCAGGCCCAGCGAGACCCTGCGCAGCCCCCGCGCCCTCAGCCCCGCGGAGCTGCAGGTGAGGTCGGCCTGCAGGTACCCGTCCGCTAGGTCGTGCCGGGGCCACGCCGTGCACACACAGCAGCCGCCGGGCAAGGAGATCCTCAGCGGGGCGCCGATCCTGGCTCCCAGGAAGGAGAGCGCGGCGGGTCCCAAGCGGCACCGCTGGGTGCCCTCATCTCCCGGGTCCAGCGGGAGCAGCTTTAAGACTGCCGCCTCCATCGCTGCCTCCGCGAGGGAGGGCAGCAACCCCCCTGCTCTGCGCGGGCCCGTCGGCTGCTTACTCACCGCGCCTCGCCATGCCGCGGGGCTGCCGCTCCGCCACGGTCCGGCGCACCGCGGCCGCCCGGCATTGCCGACTCGAGGGGCGGGACGGAACCCCCTGGCAGGGGCCGGACGGGCCGGAGCGCGGCGGAACCGCTCGCGCCCTGACAGGCGGCCCCGCGCATGCGCCACGGCGGAGCACCCGCACAGCGCCCCGCCTCAGCCCCCTCAGCATGGCGGGATGAATTCGGCCGGAGAGGAGCTCCGAGATCATCCGATACAGCATGTGTGTCAACACCACCGTGTCAGTCCGGCTGTGGCACTCAGTGCCACGTCCGGTCTCTCCTTAAACACAGCCAGGGACGGTGATTCCTGGGCAGTTCGTTCAATACCTAGTCGCCTTTCCCGTGAAAAAGTTTTTCCTAATGTTCAGCCTAAACCTCCCCTGGTCTGTGGCCTTTTGTCCTGTCTGGGAGAAGAGCCCAAGCCCTATCTGGCTACAGGGTCCTTTCAGGGAGCTGTAGAGAGCAATAGGGTCCTGCCTGAGCCTCTTTTTCTCCAGGCTGAGCCCTCCATGCTCCCTCAGCCATTCCTCATAGGACTTGTACTCCATGTACATGTACTTGTGCTCCATGTGCTCCATGTAGAAGTACTGCTTCACCATCTTCATGGGCATTCTCTCGACCTGCTCCAGTCCCTCAATGTCCTTCCTGAATTGGGGGGCCCAGAACTGGGCCCAGTACTCGATGTCCGCCACCTCCCTCATGCCCTGCCTCAGCTGCTGCCCTGGGCCTTCCTTTCTGAGGGCTGTCAAAGCAGTGCCTGTGAGGTGAGTGCTGTGCCCTGGAGACTTCTTACACCCTCATCCCACAGACAAAATATACTGAGCCCCTTTCTAATTGCCATCCAGCTTGTTCTCCACAGAGCTGGCCATGACAGGGCTTGTTTGCCCCCCTCATTTCTTTGCCCTCTTTTTGTCTCCTCAGCGCTGCCCGCTTGTTCGGTGCTTCTTAAACATGTTCCCAAATGTTGGGCTTCCCCATTCCTGTGCCCCTGCCAGTGCTTCCCTCTGCTCCTTTGTCACCAGCGGTCGCGGTTGAATCAGCTGTGGGTGCTGGTTAAAACAAACTGGGGAGCCACATGATTGGCTTGAGAAGCTGCTGGTACAAGCAATTAAGATACAGATCTTCATTCAACATTTGCTAAACATGTTGTAATATGTTGCTCTGACAAATGCTTAGTCAGCATTAAAGAAAAGTTTTGGTCCCCCATCTTCTTAGATTATGCTATGAATTGTGTGGTGCTTTTAAAAAAGCTTTCCAGGAGGTCTGTCGTCGTTGTGGGCTTCAAGACAAAATTTAGTATGTGCATAGTTTTATTCTTGAAAGTAGCTTAGTTTTAAATAAAGTCACAAATAAAATAATACATGTGCTGGATACACACAGACTTTGAGACCACAGACATACAAGAATTGGGGTCTCAAATGCTCGATGCTAGTCAGACACAGTTAAAGCCACAGAAAACCCAGAGAAGGTGGTTTACAGCACAGCTACAATCTGTCCTGCATTGTGTTCTGAAGGCCTCAGGAGGGGCAGTGTAAGAAAACCTTTGTGATGGTGTCCTGGTTAATCACATTCCCTACTGAACCAAGGCTGTACACAAAATATTTCCAGAAGCCATATGAATAAAAGCAGGCAGTGTTAAGAGAACCAGTTCATAATAATTCTAAATGCTGAATAGGAACTCACAAAATTTTGTAGGACTCCACAGTGTGGAAAACAGCAAACCTTCTCTTTAAGTCTAATTATGAGCAAAAGGGCCTGTAATATATTTCCTTTCAATTCATGACCTAATTTTCTCATTTCAGTGTTTATTTTCTATTCCTCTCCTCCTGGATATCAACTTAATCTTTCTTTTCATAGCAGGGTTCTGTACTGCATGCATATGCAAATGTTTATATGGAATGTGCTTATATGGAATATTTAGACTTACCAGGTATTTGGTGTAGGACATACTAATGTCTGTCCAGAGAATGTACAGACAAAAGATTACAAGGAGCTTTCATCCCAAGAAGGCTAATGTATTTTCAAGCCAATGTCTTATAAACATATTCTCTTGTTTTTTTTCTTTCCATCAAAGGTTCTCATAAACATGAGTGCCCTCAAGTACGTACTCGATTAAACAAAAAACATACTGTGTTTAAAATGGCAAATTTGTGTTTCAGAGTTTCAAACTGTAAGTGGTAGACCCTCTGCTTGGTTTTAGAAAGTTGTGTTTAGGAAAGAAAAGTATGGAAAATTGAATACTTGCAATGAGCTCTGTGGTTTATTTTCATATATAGCGGTTCCTTCTAACATACTTGTTGTAACATCTGGAAAATCTGAGTTCCTATGAGAAGGAAAACACCTGCAAATCTAATTTTAAGTAACAAAGTAACAAAAGTTAGTGTCCAGTATAAAAATTCTGCTATTGTTGCTTGATGAGCACATTTCGGTAAATTTTTACTTAAACTTCTTTAAGTTTTTACTGTATTTTATTGCTGTAATACTAATTATTTTACTTTAAGACACTGATAGTTCAGTTCTTTTTAGAATATTGAAGTGAAGCCCCTCAAAAACGAATATGTCCTATTGAAAGAGCACAGGAAAAAGCACAATATACTGGCTTATTTTGAACAAATTGTGGAATCACATATATATTATTTATATATTTTCTTAGAAAACTTTCCTGAATGACATTGCTCTCATGTGAAATGCATGCCTTTTAGTAGCCATGCTCCTGAATCATTTACAGACCCCAAAATTTACAAAGTGGCAAACAATATTCCTCCAAGAATCTAGTTTAAATTGACAAAACACTGAAAGTAATGTTTTAAACAGTTTTCTCACTATTCACTAGATGGCAGCTGATCTTCAAGAATGGCTGTATATCTCCTTTTAGATCTGATAATTTAGAGGGAGTAGTCATCAGTTCTTGGAGATATCAAGTATTATCCAGCATTGTCTTAATTTCTAATATGAAACTGAAAAACCAGCACAATGAATGTTCAGATAATTTTCAACTTCATTACTTTTTCTTGTTGGGTTTGTTGCTCTCTATTTCTAAGGAAGAATGTTCCTTTTTTTTTATATTTAGTGTGCCAGACTAACTTCTTTTAAAGGAGAACATACAATTATAAAAGGTTTTTAAAAGAAAGAACAATATTTCATTGTTTTGGTTTTTTTTATATATATACTGGATTTTGGTGGACTAATGTTCAAAATTCCCAATTATTATAACTCACAAAATAAAACAATTGTCTTGTTACAATAATTCCCTGCATACAAAGTAAATAAAATAGTAAGCTGATTCTTTTTTTAGTAGGTTTTACCCTATGTATTACTGGAATGGAAATTTTCATTTTAAATTGACAAGTTAACTGTGTTTTTAACAGTCTTTTTTCATGGTAGGTGGATTTGAAGATGTGGTCTGATTGTTTATTAATCAAATAAGGATAGCTCAAAGTGAGAGGCTGGCATGCATATGCTTTAG
This sequence comes from Dicaeum eximium, assembly GCA_013396995.1. Lineage (NCBI taxonomy): Eukaryota > Metazoa > Chordata > Aves > Passeriformes > Dicaeidae > Dicaeum > Dicaeum eximium. The sequence goes on from VWZP01001966.1 coordinate 2,290,943, forward strand.
GGCAGGATTTTATTATTTGTGGAGGTTCTTTGACTAAATATAAATGCTGTATTACACTTAGGCCAGATATTGCCCATTTCAAACACCAGGCTTTGTTATAACAAAACCTCATAAATAAATAGTAAAGTCATGCTTAAAAATGGAGTGCAAAGACCTTTTGTATGTCTGCATCTCTTTCTGGGAGGGCCACCCTCAATGTGTTTACTTAATTTTCTAGTGAGCATCCAGTCTTATATCTTTACATGGAAAAAGTTGCCATTGTAGTTAGGAATTTTGGATGGGCAAGACCCAGGGGATTGGTTAGGCCCAGGCCTTACAGTGTGGCAAATCTCTGCCTGCTGACAGAAGTTTTGGTGAAATCATTGCACCTTAGGTGGATACCATTGATGCTGCATCTCCACCAGAAGTCATCTGTAGAAGTTCATGGAAGGATGCTGTGGGTGCAAAACTGTGTGATGGTGCAAGAGGAGACTGGAGAGTACTTATCAAAGGATGCTGTTCATGAGAGTTCTCAGGACTGAGGAGGGCTTTGTGAGAGGAGTTCATGGGGATTTGCTGAAGAGCCAGACTCCTGCTGGTGTCAGAAACTTCTGCAAGCTGCACTTACTGGAACCCAGGAGTGTGTGAGGGTGCAAGTGTCACACATGCTCACTCTTCCTATTTCTTAGCACTGCTCTAAGTTTTCTCTTTTTAATGCACATTCTTAAAGCATCACATACTTGTTTCTTAAATTGTGCAAATAAATCTATACAAGAATTGGTTTCAGGCACACAAAATGTTAGGGATGTATTTTGTATTCACGTTTTCCCTCTTAGAAAATCCCACATAGCAGTTACACAGATTAGTGTATGGTTTATGTAGAATGGTCTTGCAGCTCTCTAGGGCTTTTCCCAGTGCTTCCTAGGAATTTTCCCAAATGCTTTCAAGGAATTCCCACTGTAGTGTCTAGGAATTTCCCTTGTGCTGTTAAAGAATTTTCACAATTTCTTCTTAGGCTTGATAGAAATTTCCGTGGTGCTTTCTGAAAGTTTTCCTTCCTTGCTTTGTAGGAATTTCTGCCAATGGTTTCTAGAAATGTTATGTTTTCTCTTCTGCTTTCTAGGTATTTTCTGAGTGTATCCTAGGAGTTTGTCAGGTGTTTGCCCCATGTTTTCTAGGAATTTTCCAGGTGCATCCCAGAATCCCCTCTGTGCTTTCTAGGAAGCCTTTCTAGAAGAATTTCTAGGAATTCTCTCTACTTTGTAGGAATATTTCTACATTCCAGGAATCTACCCAAAACTGCCTAAGGATTCTGCGCAGGCACTCTAGGGATCCTTGCTGTGCCTGCTTTTTGAGCAGGAGCAGAACTTAAAGGCTTTAGGTCTGAACCTGGTTGTTCAGTACATCTGTTTCCCCACCTAGAACTTAGCTTGAAAAATGTTTAACAAATTTTTTACACTTCCCTTCCTCCACACCACAGCTGTGTGTTGTACTTTTTTTCTTTCTTTTCCTCCAATTCAGATTTGTAGATTTTCTTTTTCTCTTTTTCAGGTTTTGTGATAGGCCATATTGCTTTCTTCAGAACAGCTATTATCACTTCCTTGCACAGTCACAGAGGATTCATGTTAGACTATCACTTAGACTGATTTTTAGAGCAGGAATGTATGTCATTGAATCTTAACCTAAAAACTCAAGCAAGATCAAAAGACTCAAGCAAAAATTTACAATTTTTATTGATAGGGTCAATAAAAGACATTGATTTACAAACAAATATTTTAATATAGAGGTAGCACAAAGACTAAATACTAAATCAGCAGCTAATTAGAGTAATTAAGAATAAGATGTATGTGAAATACCTGTATTACTCTGGCCAGCATCACCTGCACTCAGGTTATTATTTTTTTCAGGTACTTGTTTTGCTCACTCCACGTGGCTTTGATTCCTAATAATTGTTTTTTTGTCGTTAACTTCAATGCCCTTATTTAAAGTATTTTTTTTTAAATTGGAAACCCCTTCCCTTTGGAGACTGTAAAATTAGGTAAATGCATTAGCAATTAATCCATTTGTGTTATCATGGGAAACAATCAGCTCTTAGGAGGGGAGCTCAGTGCTTAATTATGTTAGAAAGCCTTTGGTGCACTTGTTTTTGCTTCCTTTTGTTTCACTGTTTTTATTCCCAAGCCCTCTCAGCACTGGAGTGCACCAATGGGCCTTAGTTACCGTGACCACGTTTCCCTGGTTGGTGGTTCCCTACCCACACCTCTGCCCATCAGCCCCGAGCTCCAGTTAAGCTCAGGGGCTTTGTTCTGGGATGGCCTGAGCTGTAGGTTTGTGTCTTTGGAACTGTATCTGGAATTCATTGTTTGTTTATGGACCTGCTCTTGTTGCCACAGTTTTGTCTGATGGCCTGGGCTTTTGGGCATTGTTCCTAGGCCTGTATTGCTTGGGCTTAGGGTGTGCCTTGCCATCCTTACCAAATTTGGTTGGTGGTTTCTGAGCTCCCCCAGAGCTGCTGCTCCTTGTTCTCCAGATCTGTTTTGTAGCGTTGCTGATGCGTTGATAGTATGTAGCAATGTGTACATTAGAGCTTTTCTTTACATATATGGCCTTCCTTGTTTGGAAGCTGTTTCCTTGTAAGGTTTTATGTTTTACTGGCATGCTATCCAAGTTGTCAATAAACCACTGTCAGTTGGTGTGGGTTTCTGAAACTATTTGAGTAGTTACCACGTACTGTCATCTCCTGTAACTTATTGTTGTGGAGTCCTGTTCGCCTACTTTTATTCCCAATTTAATTATCTAGTGGAATGTAGAATATTTCATTCCATTTTTAAAATGAGGAAACAAATACATTCTAAAGAGTAATTGTGATTAAATGTTATTATTGCTATTTTTGGAGATACCCTGAAACTTGTGTCATTTCCCTAGTGCAGAGTCCTTATAAAGCATGTTAATACTTGTCATAGCAATTCTTTAGTCTTTTATTTATGCTTTTATACAAAGGGTGAGGGAAAGTATAAGAAACAAAGTATTAATATATTATTTCTTCACTGGGAAGGAATTTCGTTATGTAAGGGGTTAGCTGTTGCATCTAGATCATAATTTTGATTAAATTGGATGGAACTATTCTTTACCTGTTAGCCAGCTCTCTTTCTGTGGAGAGGTATATCAGCACCTTTAATTTTCTGAGACATCTGAGGTCTTGGTATTGTCTGAGAAATGCTGATTAAGTTGGCAAAATCTGACTTTACCTTAGCACCAGTAATTTCATACAGATATACCCCATGCAGTGGTGAGTCTTGAATTCTGTTAGTTAAACCGTTGTGTTCTCAACTAAGTGCAATATATTTGTTTTTTCTGCAAAAGAAATTGTCTTTCAGGCATCAAATACCCTAGAGTATTTGTAGAAGTTATCTGTACTCTTTGATAAATAACAAAGTAGAAAGGGACTAAGACAGCAAAAAAAGAGGTCAGGGACTTTGGAATAGGTTCCACGAGGGTAGTATGAAGTAGGAAAGACAGTATGAGGGGAGAAGCAGGCATCCTTAGAGCCAAAACCTGCAATTTCTCTGTCCTTACAGTGATGCATGTATTCCTTATGGAAATATGAAATAATTCTACAGATATTTTTGAGCTGTTATATATCAGAATAACTGTGTGTTTTATCCATATTTATGCACATATCTTATGCTTTAGCTGGAGAGGTATTTTTGAAACTTTGGAGAGAGTCAATCCAGTTGTTGGTAAGAGGAATTGTCTTTGAGGAATATAATAATTTTAGTCTCTGCCTCTGGGAGGGGTCCTATGCTTTGAGCATTCCTCTTTCCTAAAACAAATATCTTGGAACGTAGTCATGCCCAAATATTGACATGTCTTCCCTTGTCATCATCCCTTAATTAGATTAGTTATTCTAAACTTGAATGAATTTTCACTTCAGTGTCTGTGTTTTTGCATTTCTATTTTCAAGCTGCCTTGTCTATTAAGGTTTTAAGATATTTAAGACTACTAGAATGAGTTGCCTTTTGTGCTTCCCACTCCAATCTTTGATGACTGATCTTACTGATGTGAGGCTGTTACAACTTAAAAAAGGGAATAGGAATCATTTCTACATTGTCAGAAGAGTTCCATACCTCAGAAAACATTACAATGAAAATATTTCCAGAATGAGATGTTCTCTTGTGACATACTGACTTTCAGATGCTAGTGGTTAAGTAATGTCAGCCAAATGCTGTCATGAACAAAAATGGAAGAAAACCATAGCAAGAATTTTCAATGACTGACTTTGGAAGTTGGAAGATGTCAATTTTTTTCTTCTAACAAGAAGAGATTGAGAATTCACACAGAAATAATGATTAAGTCATATTTCTAGATTCCTATTTATGATATAAAATTCCTTAGAGTGGGCCTGAATGGAAAAGGGTTTAATTATTGCTCATGCTGCTCCATCTTTACAGTCTTTTTTCCCCGTTTCTTCTCTTTCAAAGGGTATCAAGAATTCTAGTTCTTCAGTACTTGGGTTATGTTGCTTAAAATGAATTCCCTGTTACCTTAGCTAGTGTTGTGGAAATTGAATTGAATTTCTTAACCACCAAAGAAATGGAAACAAATGTTTAGGTTTGTAAACCAACATTGTCAGTGGATATAGAAAATATATTTAAGGCATTGGGAATAACACTAATTCTGTGTGTTTGTTTTTCCAGCCTTCAAGAGGGCAAATCCTGGAGAAGGATGTTATCAAGAACAAATGAGCTACTGCCTGCATGAATAACTTGGGGGCATTGATGATGGTAAGGCATGACATTTGCCAAGTATTTTGAATTTCCATCAGTGTTACCAAGGGACACTCCTGTTCTTTTGTAAGAACTGTAGCAATGTATTACTTGGAAAAATTGCAATGAGGATTTCTTTTTCCTGATAAGGGAGTGTTCTTTTCCTTCAGTTTTTCCCTGGTGTAAGAATTACAAACTCATCCTGTTGATAATGAGATCAACTTAGTGCTGTGATGCAGATGTTGTAATTAGACTTTGATCTTAACTCAAGTAGCTTTTTTTCATTCAAGTAACTAAGCAACATTCTACTGATGGTGTCTGTTTGGGGATCTTGCCTTGTGCTTTGGGGAGCTGCCTGGCTAAAACTGTGCAAAAGATTATTTGATTTAGTTACTTACATTGTTGTTTTAAAATTTCAACCTAACTATGTATTCAGGTAGGGATGGAGTTAGCAGAACTGAAAAAGGGGAAGGCTAGAAATATTTGCAATAGAAGTAACTTATCCTGCAAAGGTTTAAACCTTTTTAAGTGTGCAATGAGTAAGCCCATTGAAGTATCAAATCAGAAGCTTAAGAATGCTCTTCCAAATTCGTGTTACATGGATCATTTAGAGTGAAAACTTGTACTGCTTGTACAAACAGAAATAGACTGATTTTTGTATTTCAACCTATTGAGCCAACAATGTGACATAGTTTGTTACATCACCCAGACTGATGGGGCAGCTTGAAAAGCACCATGAACATCAGTAGTCTGAAGGAAATGTTGTTTTTTCCAGAATGTTTTCCCAGAGGAGATTCTTGGCAAGTATAACTTCATTGTAATTGAAAATTATGATTAAAATTTGTGAAAGATTAAAGTGATTAACTAAAAAATAATAAAACCACTTGTCAAATAGAATCTTGTTAAGGGTAAACAGCTGTTTGTTATTGTGGTGAATGTAGGTCTGTGAAGCAATATCAGTGAAATAATTAACCTGTTGAGGTTGGTGGAGCTGCATCCAGTCACAGCAGATTGAATTATGACTTCAAATGTCCTTGTTGCATTTGATGATTAGCAGAGTATGAATATTTTCCTTTCTAAAATGCAGTTGGATAAAATTTAGTTCATTTTTCATGAAGGTATAACTTGAAAAGCAGGACTATTGACATTTTCAATGCATCAATTAAACCATCTTTGCTATCTTTCTTCAGTAAGCTGGATTCTTTAGTTAGGAAATTGTTGTTTGTCTGCAATTCGAACAAAGAAACTATACAATATCTCAATTATTCTCTAAGGAAACTTTAAACTTTTTTCCTGTTTTGGAATTCTAAAAAATCAGGACTTCTGAAATAAATTAGAAATTAAATTTAGCTTTCACATGAATCACATTTTAGAAACCAGAGGAGTCATCTGATGAAGCAAGATGGTATAATCACTTATAGCTGAGTACACTGTTAGTAATTTTTAGTGCAAATGTCCAGGAAGTATCCTTAAAACATGTTAAGTCATGTGAATTGTGACTAGGGAATTAAACTCACGAGACACGTGTGGTGGTTCTCCCCCATAGATCTACAAGACTGAAAACAACTACCGATTAAATAGATCTAAAGATGAATTCTTTCTGAAGACTAATTCTTTCCCTCTGAATGTTCTATGTACATCTGCTTCTTGAACAAATGCTTTCATAAAACTAAAGAGTCTATTTTGGTTTTTCCAATCTGTTATGAAATTAAACATCCTAGTAGAAACACTTTTCCTCAAGTAATGCAGTATGTTTTACCCACAGTGCTTTGATACTTAACTTTTTTAAAAATTTTGTCAGACTTTTTTCAAAGCTGTTAGAGATTGTGCCATTTTTAAGATCTTCATTTTTATTTAAAGCTAGAGATCAGGCTGGATCTCTTCAAAGCTCTAAATTCACTTCATTGAAGCCCAAAGCTACATAAACCATAGTTGTTTCCACAGATTTGATGAAAAGAAGAGGCTCAGTAACAGCTTGCTTGTAGATTGGAACCAGCCATTGGCTCTATTACCTTTACCATTGCTAGCAACAGAATGAGAGTTGAGGTCCAAATTTGTAGGATTCTCTTTGCTCCATGGTGTGTAGATGACTTTTTTCTTAGAAGTAGCTCAATAGGGGATCAGTTATGTCCCAGGGAATTTGAAAAATCCCACTAAGTGTTGTGGGAGTTGGATGGAGACCTGACAGCCAGTTTAGGAAAAGCTGTATTTGCACAGAACAGAATGTAAGTGTTCAAAGTATATTTGTGTGAAGTGTGTGGAGTTCTGCTGTAGAAGAATCTCTATAAAAATTACTATATGCAATTGTTCCTCAAATAAATATCTGCTGATCAAATTATTTTTTACTTTAAGAATGCATTTTTAATTATTTGCCTTGCTAAAGGCTCTGTTCTAGTCTGAGTTTTGAAAACTAGAATGTTTCCAGCTTGTGAAGTCACTAGTAATCACAATTTTCTTTTTCAATTTCTGTAAATGTGTTCTCTTGCTTTGGTGTATTTCTTATCTAATATATTGCCTTTGCCTTTACAAAATAAAATAATCTTGAAAAAAGTGCAAACAGGGAGATTGAAGTGAATAAAGTATTCTCATATACTTGTTTTTAAAGAGGCTCTGAGGACCTGCTCAGTCATGGGACATCTCTCACTAGAATGACACTGGATATAGGAGGGGAGGTAAGTAGCTTATTGGTACAAAGCTATTGCAAGACTGCCTGCACAGATGTATGCCCATGTTTTTGTTACACCCAGGTGTGACAAAGTGAGCAGACTAATAGTCTCTCAGCTTCAGATTCCTGTTGAATACTTGATAGGGCACTTAAAAAAAAAAAAAAGAAATTGCAGTACTTTGAAATTAGAGAATAATGCATAGTAGCATCATAAGATAAATCAAATGTATGTCCTAAAAGAAAATAGGAAGCATGAGACAGCTGAAAAGAAAACTATAAAATTGGAATTTATAGCTGTTGTAGCAATTAAACTAAAGTTATCTTAGCAAAAATTTGTAATTAATTTAAATGATTCACAAAGTGCCTTTTTGTATGGGCAAGGGAACCTGTGCGGTTTGTGCTGCACTTTCATATGTGCCTTCTCTGCACCTGCCTTGCAGTGACATCTGCTGGGAAAAGCAGGAAGCCTTTATTGTAATTACAACACTTTGGAAAGAAAGTTAATCTGAAATAAAATGTAAGTATATTTTTTCCAAGCATGTGTGTATTTCCCTATGCAAGAATCTGGTATCATGAAGAGATGTAAGTAATATGGAAAATTCCAATACTAAATTTTAAATGAAATTCAAATCAGTTACAATGGCAGTTTTTTGTTTCTTATATACAACCATATGTTTGTTGACATATTAAAGAATAATTATAAAATACCCATAAAACTAATCTGACGACTTAAAATACTTTAATTGCCATACTGATGTATGTCTCAAAGAAATGCTTTCCCCACAAGTTTAAAGTTGATACAACCCCATTTATTTCTAAAATATATTTTGGTATTTCTTAAAACACAAATTTTCATCTGTTTAGTATCCGTGTAGCTTAACACAGTGCTTTAAACAAAAATCTTCTGTGTTCAGGGGTAAGTGGGCTTTCAAAGGTAATTCATAGATGACTGAATAGACACTCAATCTTTGTATGTGCTGGTACTTGTGCCAAGTTAACACCAAAAAGTGATGTAGAGGAGAACTATTTTTTTTTTCTCTCTCTCTCTTTTTTTTCTCTGTGTCTCCGAGCTGGGGCTGAGCTTTGGGGTGCAAAGCTCAGCAGNCAGAAGTGGAAAATGCCATGTTTGGTAGTCAGGCAGTGTGCTGAGATGGAGACAAGAATTTGAGTGGTCTCTGTCCTCAAGTAACCTGATGAAATGATGGTGGTATTTTAAGTAGTGGAAATGGATACTTTAAAGGGGTACTTGGCTGCCGAAGATGATAGTTATAAATGCTATGAGGTAACATTATGAAAATACTTTGAATGTGCCTGCTTTTATCTGCTGATGTTGGAGCTTTGCAGATGTTTTTCTGTCTGATGGAAGAGGTGAGTAGCATAACCGTGACTGATACCCCAGAGCTGCAGGTTTGGATTATCCAGCAGCTCAGGGCAGATGTTTGTTGCGTGATTTAGCCCCATTAGGGCTTCACTTGAACTGCCTGAAGGTTACATGTGGCTCAAGAACCACAAGTTGGCCATGTCTACATTACGTGATCATCATGGAGCTTTCTGGACTTTATATAAACAGATAGCTCTGACTTGCTCCAATTTTTCAAAGTGCTTGAGATTTTTAACAACTGAGATTGATTTTCCCCATGTTTTCTCTTGAATGCCTCTGAAAACCAATAAAATACATAACAAAACCCAGCAAGATGTAAGAAAAATCAAACACTTGAGATATTAGGGGGAAGAAAAAATTCTTCTGTCCATTCCTCCCTGTTTGTAGAGAATTTGTGGTTTCACTTCAGTGCGGGCAAATCTGTTGTGCCTATGGTGAGAGACAAAGTAATTGCTCTTGGCAGCAGGACAGGTAGTTGTGAGTTGGGGTCTCAAAGGTGTAGTGAGAACAAACACAAATGAGTTTTTGTCTTAGACAAAATATGTAAAAGTATCAGGTTTGCTGTGGCAGGATAGAGCCCTGTAGAGTGCATGAAATGAAAGCCAGAAACAGTTCTCTGTGCTGCTACACATGGCAGTGTAGATGCACATAAATTTCATGAGAAGCCATCTAGTCTCCAAAGCCACAACTTCTTTTAGAAAGTTTATTGTTCATTTTAGGAATTCGCTCCCATAGCTACATTAACAGAGCTATACACTAACGGTGCCTACTAAATAAAATTATATTAGCTTAGAACATTTAATTTAACAGGAAACTCAAACAAGATCCCTTTGTTACAGCTGCAGTTGCTGTGGGATCAGTTATTAGTGTCCTTAGCTTGCATTATGTAGCTCTTCATCATAGAGTTTAATATATCTAGCATGATTATTTCAGTGCAAAACTTAAATATTGAATTTATAATGTAGACTTGCCTTAGGACCTTTCAATGTACATTCTGGGATACCCTAGATAGGTGAACACAGCAGCATTGTTTCTTGTGCAGGAGGGAGGAAAAACACACACCTGGAAATACTGAAGTTGGTTCTGTCTCTGTATCTATGAAGATGCTGTGTTAGTGTTGCAAAGCACCACAAATGACAATCCCACCACAGAGCATCCTTCTGAATGCTGTGTTCTGAAAGAAATACTGCAGCTGGCAAGCTTCCAGGTCAAGGCTTTGTTTAAAGTCACTGTAAAATGTTTCACCTGAGAGCTGTAAAGTAACACTATGGTACGAATCATGTCAAAACCAAGTTTTCTGACCTATCACATTTAAAGTATTCGAGGGGAATTTGAGCCATTGGTTTTGAGAGAGATATTTAATTGGAAAAAACTCTATAAATTAGAGGCAGCCATTTTCTTTGTATTTTTTTTAAAGGAAGACAACTGATTTGAAGAGCTGGGTTGCTTTCCATTTTATTAATGTGTAATGATAATGTAGAGAGACTGACAGTAATAGATTACTTTGGGGGCAAAAACTTGTTTTAGCAAATGGTTACTCAAAAAAAGTTATTTTGTGTGTGCCAGCTTCAAAGAAAGTAATAAAAATGTAATGGTTATTGGATGTTGGGCTGAGAATTATTATTCTTAAATAAAACAAAGTATTGACAATATGCATGTTAGAAATGGAAAAAGCCTACTGCGGCCAAAGAGTTCAAAGAATGCTGGACAAGGTTCTTCAAATTTAGAAGCAGCAGAATATTTATTCAAAAATAGGCTTATAGCCTGAATAATTACAGGGTCTAGCCCTTTAACCTGTAACTGGGCTGCATGATGAGTGGAAAACAGAGAAATATCAAGGGCTTTTAAAAATAATACTAGCAAGCTAGTTGGGAAAATGTGGTATTTGGTTTGTTTTTCATAGCAAACCTAAGTTGTGTTCCAAACACTTGGCTGTAGGTTAATTAAATGAGAGGTGCTTTTTGATGCTGAAGAAAATACTAAGTAATTTTATAGAATACTTAACGTCCTTAGGTTTGCATTCAGAATGAACTCTTCATCTCATAGGATGGGATGTTTTGTCTTCAAAATTTGTCTTCAGTGATTTATGTGAAACAATGTATCCACAGAGAATTCACAGAAGTCTTAAATGTGTATTAGTGAGTAGAATTTGAAGCTGTTTTTTAGATGGCCCAGTTTCAGAAGCAGACTAAAATTTGGCCTCTGAGTCACTTGATAGTAACTGTTGTATGGCCAAAGCAGATGGACTGCTTGATGCGCAGCAATTCTTCTTGTCTCTCTGATGTCTTGCCCTTAATCTTTCACCACTTTTACACCACATGCAGCAGACAAAGCATCCATCAATGCAGTTAGTCATAACCAGATAAGTGAGATCAAAATTCCTGACTTCAGCTCTGCTTTATTTGCAAAACTTTTGCTTATAAACAGATGTTGGTGGTTCTTGTTCAAATCTTCTCTTAAAACATTTTGCCCCGCATACTGTATTAAAATCATACTGCTGTTATTATTGACACATGTAAGTCACACACTGAGCAGTAATAAAAAACAGTCCAATCAATTTGGAATTTTGCATGCTGTCATAATTGCAGTTATAGTCTTTGCATCATACAAGTGAAATTGGAATAAATAAGATTCTTACTGGGATTAATATTATAGACAGTTTCTATTCCTTTTTCCAATTCCATTTCCTTCCAAAAGAAACTTTTGTTTCTTTTTGAGTGTTCCTCAAACATCTTGTCTAACGGATTTGACAGGAATAGCAACACATTCACTTTTTCATTAGCAACAGATTCTGTTATTAAATAGTTTGAAAATTGAATAATGCAGAGCTTAGATCCACTGTCTTTTTATAGCAAATAATGTGGATAGTTCTCAGTCTTCAAAAGCAGTTTTATATGTGAATGTATTTGAACATCTGTCCACATCTGTGTGCATTTGTGGTGCAAGTGTATCTGCCCAGTCAAGACAGAATTTTCTGTCTAACTCTCCTCTTATTCAAGGCACAAAGATAATGATAGTTTCTCCTTTTATTAATTTTAACTCTTCTCATCACATTGGTATCCATCTCAGCATTCTGATAGATGTGTGATAATCTGAGACTGGCTCCCTTTCTGGTGAGTCTTTCTCCTCTAGGGAGGAGATCTGTCTATGTGGAAGCTGAACTAATGCTTGGCTGTTACCATGAGGAGATTTCTCTTTGTGTAGTCCTGGCCCTCTGTGTTCTTCCCTGGGGTTTGAACAACTTTATACATGGCAAGGTGTTTTTAGTGCCTACTGGTGAAGGAGTCTCTGGGATTCAGAAAGGTAGAACCATGGTAGAATTGCTGATGTCTTACAATATTTTGTGTAATGCCAACAAGGTGACTGATTATGGACTTACAGAAATAGTACTTCAATTTGCACAAGTGAAGTTCAAAATACCTTTTTTTTTCCTTTGTAGAATGGGAATGGATTTAAGATTATGATTTCTGATGGTCAGTATTACTGGGTTTATGTCATCTTTAGTTTTTAATCAAAGTATCTTAGAAATTTTAATTTAGAATTACCTAGAAACAGTGCCAGAACAAAATACTTCTTTTGGAGAACCAAGATCCTTTGTTCATGTCACTTGGACATTAGATTTCACATGAAAGTGTCCTTCTGCTGCCGTATTGTATGTACAATATTCATTCAATGATTGCATCAATATCTGCTATAAGACTGAGCTCCTCTGTAATCAGAAAGCAATCAAGTAAATGAAACTGTATCACTGGCAATACCAGAGATTATCCATTCTTTGCATCTGAAGAAGGGCCTGCTGGAGGTCATGGACATTTTTATAAGGTATCATAATGTAAGAGATGCACAGAAACAGTTTTGTATTTGGAAAAGTGGTTCAGCAGTTTCTGTTCACATAGAGGACTCGATACCACCTAAAATAATTTTGACTGCATGGGATTTATTTCTTGGCTGTCAGTGGTGTACAACTACTTAAAGATAAAAATTAAACTTACTAGTTTAAAAATTAAACTCACTAGTCTCACTACAAGATCTTGTATATATATGTGCTTCACTTGAGAGTCCTTCAGAATATTTCTCAGATCTTTTTGTTTCCAAAATTTTCTTTGGAGAATGACCTGAGGTGGTGCCTGGTTCACTTCACCCTAATATGCTCAACATGGGGAAAGAATTCACTCACGTAACTGGGCAAAAGTTCCTTTAGATTTGCCTAAAAATCCTCATACTGAGGGCATATGTTGAATGAAGAGTTATTCATATTAGTTTCTTCAAATATGTTTTTTAATTTTTTTTTAAATAATGAATTAAATCGCAAAAAAGAATTTAAATACCTTTAAGGTTTTGTTTTTTTTTTTTTTTTTTTTTTTTTTTTTTTTTGTTTTTTTTTTTTTTTTTTTTTTTTTTTTTTTTTGTTCATGGCTTTCTCTCAGTTAACCCTAGAATATTAAAAGGTTTGATTATGTTACAATTCTTGAATACATTTTCTAGCATTAAACTTAATTTTTGTTCTTGAAGCGATAGGTTCTTTTACAACCACAGCATAAAATTAACTGAAAATTACTGAATTAACTGAATTAACTAAAATAACTGAAAATTGCCATCCTTGATCACTTTGTATATGGGTTAAAAGTTTTTCTCCAAAAGCTAAGTAATGTTGACAGTTTTGAGTATATGCCTGTAATCATCTCTCATAGCTCTTCTGATAGGCTATTCATAATTTTATTTTAGAGTTATTTTGTCTTAAAACACAAATATTCAAAACTTACACCTCACTCTTCTGACTCTTAAAGTATGCTTAGAAAAGGAAAGCTGAAGTACTGTCCTCTTGATGTCTCAAAGCCAGAAACTTTGTACAGTCCCCATTAAAGGGCACCTGGCATCAAAGGGAAGTGAAGAAAGGTGAGAGGATTCAGTCTGTAATTGGAAACTGAACTGGTAAAACTTTAATTGTGTTTAAAATGGAGGTATTTTGTTCCACTGCTATTTTGTAATTGCTGTAGATTTTTTCATGTATCAAACATGACTGGTTGCAGACCTCTGGAGTGCTGGACTCTGGGACTCAGTGTGCCCAGGACAGGTTCTCTCACACTAATACCAGGTGCCAATACCTCTCTGACTTGTCCTGTTTCATACTGAAAGGTCCAAGTTGTTCAGCTGCCCTTAAGTATTCCCATTCTGCAAAAAAACATTCAATTCTTTGTTCTTGTGTTAGGAGGACTGGTGTGCCTGATAGCACCAGTGCTGTTTTGTCTGGCATTTCCATAGAGAGGCATCTGACTTGAGCAGAGTTTGGTTGGGTTTGTGTGGGTCAGTTCATTGCCTTTTTCTCCTCTGTGACTGTAGGGAAGACCATGATTTGGGGAGAGGCAGAATCCTTGTCCAAATGTGCTTGGTACACAGGATGAAGTGTAGGGGGCAGATCTCCAGCTGAGGATTTGCTCATTGGAATCTTGATGATATACAGACAACTTTGCTGATACTTTTGGGTTTTCTTTGATCCAGATTCTTAGCTCATGAGACATCAACACTTATTTTTCATTTTCACATCAACTGTTATGTTTTCACTCCAACTCCCTGACAGCTTTAGACTGTCTGGTTATGCTATAGGAGGAATGAAAATAACAGCTTTATCATGGACAGAATATCACTGGTACTGTCTCCTACTGCTTTTCCTGTTTCTTTTGGAATGGAGGGCCTATTTCAATGGTTTGTAGGAGGTTGATGGGCCCCAGATATCTTTGGGGAATTAATAATAAAACACAGAAAATATAGCCTGTCTTGGAAACTTAGGAGAAAGCTGTTTTATTATATGAAAGGGATGCCTTCTCTTGTAAATTTGAATCCTCTCTTGCTGTACTAAAGTAGGTTTGCTCAGAGCTATAGGAGGAATTGCATTTGTAACATAAATTAAAATAGACTGATTTAAAGTGCATGAAGCCTTTTTATAATTTTTACCAGAAAAGGAATGGAAGATGTTTCTGCATTATTTTAATTTTCTTTTACATGCTGGAACATTATAATTTTATGAGCATTCATGAAGCTGTATTTTGCTTATTGTTACTTTCTAGTAGAAGTTTGGCTGGAATAAACAGTAGTGTCATTTGGGCTATAAACAGATCAAAGATTTAAGAACTGGTCTGCTGCTTATATTTAATAGGTATACAGCTAGTTAAAAGCTACAAAACTATTGGAATGAATTAAGTCTTATAGAACTTATTTGAGCATATTCTGTAAGTTCTGTAGATGAGGAAGTGCGTTTAGTCAGTTGAGAGTCCATTTCATTTAGGAATGGAGCAGAATGACAAAAAAAATCTTTTGGATAAAGTTAGTGCCCCAGGATCACAAGTGCAAAGCAGTCCAAGTATTGTGTTGCAAAAGGTTATCAATAAGTTTGCAAAACTAACCAAGGGAAAACTGGTACTTGTACTATGATTAAAAGGCTTTCATAGTCAGAGGTCTCACTGTTTAGGTAAATTTCTAAAGGTTTGTTTATAATTCTTCTATCTGTAGATGTTCAGCATATGTAAAATATTTTTTAATGATTTAAAGGAACATGGTCTAAAAAAATGCCTACTGAAAACCAACTTGCTTAGAAAGTGTTTCCAGAGGTGGGAGGTGTAAAGAAGCTTTTGAAGCTTTGAAAATCATACCAGATGAGGAAAATGAAACTTCAGATTGTGTGAGGGGTACCTGTTACAGCACTGAGGATAGGCTAAGCAGCCTGTGCAGGCCATTCCAGTAATTAAACTTTATTGCTTCTAAATATGGATCAGTACAGAAGCAGTTCATTAAGATATCTCTACTCAGCACTGTGTTGTTCTGCCTCTCACAAAAAGGAATGGATGGCTTGCGTTGAGCTATGAATGTCTCATTCAGGAACCTAATAATTTCCTGTGTGGAAAAACTCAAAATATTTGGTATTTCACATGTAGGAATACTGATTTTCTGCTTAAGCTGCTATATCTAACAGTTTGCAGTCAATGTGGATGTTTCAGTGATGCAGTGCTTTCCAGCCTGACTCTTCTATGGAATTTTATGTTAAAAAGGGCAAATAAGATGTTAGGAAATGGTTTTCATAGTAAACTTTAGACTTGGACTTTTTTGTGTTGGAGCCACACAAAATAATTGTTCATATAAAGATGGTTTTATGGAAGTGAGTTTTACATTTTGAAGCTTGTGGGTTCGAAGAGCATAATTTCAATACCATGAGAGGAGTTTTCTTGCTTTTTGAGTGAGCATGAATATTTGCCTCTTACAGTTGTTAAACTGAATCTGTGCATGTAAAGGCTTTGTGTTGATTCCTTCCACTGTTGTTAGTGTAAAAGGCCTTGAAGGAAAAAGCTTTTTTACAGATGGCAAGTCACAGTAAGCAGTTTTAGCATTGTGTTTATTTGCAGAAGAGTCTGGTTTGCTAGTACATTAAATTTTTTTAGTCTTCCTCAAGCTAAAGTCTTTAGAAACGAAATGCAAGGCTTTGTAAACCACAGTGATGTGTTACTGTTTACAAGTCATATTCTTGTGAAGCCAGGCACTGTTTCACTGCTTAAGAGCTCTCTCCTTTTCCATCTGTAAGAAAATAATTTCAGTACCCAATAGGGATCTGTGACTGTGAGTCATCTGGCTCTCCACAGGAAGGCAGTCCACAATTCAGTGTCTCCATACAGGACTGCAACATGATTGTGCTTAATTTCTGTATTGAGCACAATTTGGTAGCCAAATACTTGCTTTAATTGTTGATTTCATACTTAATAGATGAACAGTAGATTGTCGAGGCAGTGTCACCTAGATCTGAGTGAGCTATGATGTATAGCATTTGTTTGTGATATAAACCTGAAGACTGTGGATCTGAGATCCCATTTAGATTGCTAGTAAAGATTAAAACTTCCATCTTGAAACTTCTATCTTGACTGGGCTTTGTTCTACAAATTATCTGAAGAAATAATACTGAAGATAATTACATTTCCTACAGCTGCTTCTTTAAAGATTATCCAAATGCATTAGAGCACCTGTAAAACTAAATAAAATTTAGTTAAATATGCTGCAACTAATGTACATTTCCCCACTTAAGATAAAGTGCAGAAGACAATAGAAATGGAAAACGAGTGCATTCTGGCTCTAGATAAAAATGCTGCTATTGAACTGTTTCCAGAACAACATGTACTTGGATCAGTATTAAAGGGAAGTATTGTGCATGTCTAAGCCAAATGACCCAGTGCATTGATAGTGCAGAGCATATTTCACAGTTATATGAATACCTAAACTGCGTTTTTTTCAGTCAATAAAACAAGTAAATTCGAATTTAAGCTTAAAGTAAAAGAAAACTGTCTGCTTTAAGTATTTTTGTTCTGAAATTGTCTCCAGTAGCTGCCATATTATTGTTAGAGGGAAGCATGCTACTAACTTAATGATTCCAGGAAACAAGATATGTGACATGCTCCTCTATTTGACATTAAAGAGCCCCTCAAAGCTGCATTGTTATACTCACTGTGCCTTTAGGTAAAAATCTCAATAGACTTCCACTTTATTTCAGTTCTTAAAGTAATGTTGAGCAATGAACAGGTCTTTCCTCCATTAAAACAAATACCAATAAGATCATTGCAAATACTGACAACAGGAAATATTTTTCAAGGAAGTGGAAAAGACTGTTGTCTCATTTCTGCTTTAATTTCATTTATCTACATCTTTCACATTGCTTTGCTTGTTTTAATTTCCTTTCTCTGTCAACCACTATTTTTGCTCTGAGCTCATGCATGCAGTGGTTTGTCAAAGACTGTTTTAATCTGTATGAATCACTGAAGATTCTTGTGGAAGAAGTTAAACATTTATGTCACCAATAAAAGAACATGAAATTTCATACCTTCTTTTAAAGAAGGCTGTTCATAAATGAGCACAGTGTTGATGTCCATAGAGGATCTTAAGCACCCATTTTGTACTTTAGCACTAGATATTTGTACTACTGTAAGTTTAAATAACTACCTGTAACTTAAAACATCAGTAATTGAAAGTGTTTTCTTTTACATGAATTACAGAATGAAAAGGGGGGAAAGTAAGGGTGACATAATTAAACATCTATATATGCAGTAGTGCTTGTCACACAAAAAAAAATTGATCAAACACCAATATGATCTAGATAATTTAAAGTCTTGAAAGTGTTACATGGATGTGTAGAAATGTGTAGAGAACTTGCTATTTTGTTACCAAAGTGCAGGTCCTGGCTAGAAAACCAAAGTTCTTGCTCTGCAGAGTGGGTAAAGTCAAGGTACCCGTTAGAGAATATGATAGAGGATTGATTTTCTTGCAGGTAATTTCTAAAGAGCTTCGAAATAGGAACTTATTGGCATCTTATACTGTAAAATCTTATACTGGAACTTATACATCTTATACTGTAAAACTCTGCTCAACTCTCTTTAGAAGTCTTACTAACTTTAATCAGGCTTTCTCTCCTCCTTGTTGTAGAATATAGATTTTCCTCTTTTAAGACACTAAGTTGTGCAGGGATGGTCAGGAGATCTTCCTCCACAGACTAAACTGTGACATCCAGTTCCCCCCCAGTTCTCCCCCCATTTCATATGGGCAGGAGGGTTGTGCTGTTGGTATAAGCAACTTGATGCCTGGTGCAGGTAAAAAAGGTGTGTGATCTATCTAGAGCAGAAGGGAAGTCTTTCTCTAACAGAAGTTGTACCGGGGGAAAAGATATTGTAAGTCTTCAGAAATGTGTTTGGTACCCTTCTTCCTTTAGAAGAGGAGGATTCCTATCAAGTCAATTCAAATGAATAATTGGAATCTCTTTAAGCTTGAAACAGTCTGTCTGTAGAGATGGCACATGTTTGAGCAGCTACATACCTTTAAATGTTACAAAACTGTGGCATTCTGCTTGATCTGTTTATTTCCACTCACTTGGGTATTTCAATAAACAAGGCACTGCTACAGTGGTTTAATAAGCAGTCAAGGAGGATGTAGTGACAGAACAGTGTGGCATAAGTGAGTTATAAATTTCATTTGAAGGATTACAGTAATCTATTATATGCTTATTATAAATATAAGGACTTGATTAATCTAGAGGAGTTAAAGTTTTTATGTTATTGTGAATATATGGTAGCAAATACAGACTTCCTAATTGCATTCTATTTCATTGTTTTGGGGATGCTTGTAGCTTGAATGAAAAGTTTTTTTCTAACGTTTTAGACAAAGTTGTTTGATATTAAGAAAACTTATTGTTAACTTGGGGGAATATTCCATCCTTTATTGGAATATAGAAAAGGATTCCTTAAGGTTCTGTTTATAAATTACATGACACTTATTTATAAACTCATGAATGACTTCACAAACAAGTTTTGTGGGAAGAATATTAAATTATTAGTCCCCAAACATGTAAGCTTTGTTTTTAGATTTTACTAAAAAAAACTGGCCAGTAGAAAGAGTTTTTTGTAATGCTATATTGACAACCTTTTAATAAAAATGAAAAAAATGAGATTGCTATCTTGTGTAAATCTCAATCTAGAAAAAATAAAGTATAGTTTTTCTGAAATAAGTTATACAGTTATTAAACTTGTGCAGATACTTTTAACACTGGAACAAATATTTATACTGAACTGGAGTTCATTTCTTTAGTCTCTTATTAGAATTTTATAGGCCTTAAAATTTACCAAGTAAGGGAAATCTAAAAATACCAGAAGCTTCACATACTTGGGTATTATTTCTGTATGAAAGTACAGTATACCATTGTGCATTTAATACAGTCTTGCCTAGCAGTCTGAATTTTGACTCTTGTTGTGATCTGTTTTATGTAACTTATGGCAAGTTTACATATTTTCATGACTGTTAATACTAAATTCTATACTAGCAAAAGGTTTAGGAGTCCTTTACAAGGAAACATCCAATACCGTGTGGTCATTTTGACAATTTATGAAATGGAAAAGGAGAAAAATAAACAGCACCAAGCCTGACAGAGTTCAAGAAGTATCTATCAAAATTAAACATCCCACAATACTTTGAGGGATGTGTGAAACCAAATGTACTTCAGATTGTGTAACAGGCAATATTGCACATAGAATTGAGCTATGAACTCTAGCAACCAATTAACTGGTGTTAACCAGTAAGTTGACTTTTGACACTTTATATTGCCTTACACTCTTAAAATGTAGGTTATGTGAATTAAAGACAAGTGTTTGGTTAATTTGGAACCAGTGACCAAGCTTGAGGTACTTAATTTCTGTCACCTCTATATATGTGGGTGGCCAGGGATTTCACACTCAGTTCTCTGTTCCTCCTACAAGCTGTAGGAAGCCATCTCTGTCACTGGAAAGAATTGACTCCAGTTGGCTGCTACAAGTGTTTGCTTTTGTCTTGCATCAAAAGATGTCCAAGTTACTGTTAGTGGCATGTCTTTAGAATATCTTGCCATCTGCTGCACAGGACTATACATTTGCTGGTTTTTCCAAATTTGAGTGTTGACTAATTGGGACCATGGAAAAAATTAAATAGAAGTTGAGGAGGGAAAAAGTAATGGGACAGCTGAAAAGAATCACTGGCATTCCAATACTCTTTAAATAAACACAAGCTGTTTAATGCATTGTACTTGTTTTGAGCCTTAGTTTTCTGTCTGCAGTACACAGAATTTATCTGGGGGATCATACCTATTTTTGCCAAAACGTTTGGAGAAATAAGAAGTGTTCTACTATAAAGGCTCTGAAAATGCAGCTTGACTTTGTAACACAACGGAATTCAGAGCTTGATCACAAGCAAAATACTATAAATGTGAATTTTTAAAAAAATTCTTTCCTTCTATTTTCCTGAAAATGAGAATATTTGACTCTAAAAAGGTTTTAGTGAAATGCTTGATAGGTAGATATCTCAAAGGACTGGTAGTACCCTTTCAGTCTCAATGCTGTCCGTTTGATCCCAAGAGCAGCTTAAGCAGCAGGTTTTTAGATATTATGAGAGCAGCAGGTTTAGTTATTGTGAGAGTTGAGCAGTGATGTTTCCACAGGGGCTAAACCACCATCAGGTGAATCTGGAAACTGAGCTCTAAAGAATGAGACTTATTCTTTGCTATGGGTAATCTTCATTACAATTTTCTGTTTATTAGTATTCATCTGTTCATCTAATTAGAGTTCTTTTTGTGGTGCCTAGAGCTGTCTTCTCTGAGCCAACCAATGTAAGGAGCCTAGGAGGTACTTCCAAGAGTCAAATCTGGCACCGATGTAATAATTTAAAACTGAGCTAGGAAGTCCCAAAGTCAGTGGAGTTAAAAAACACTTGGGCTATTTCTGTGGAAGAGCTGTTTTTAAAATTGGTGTGTACAATAAAAATGCAATGAGACCTGGGAGATCAAACGACCTTTAAAAAAACCCAACAACAATGGCTAACAAACAGTGGTTTTTGTTTTAAATTCTTCTTGTCTTTTTCATTTAGAAACCCCAATGATCAGATAAGGCTTTGTTGTAAAGGGACAGATATCACTGTCTTGGAACAGCTTCATCCAGCAATGGGATCCCAATGGCTTTGGCATCCAACTGTGTTGGTGTAAGTGCTTCTACTGGGAATGCTGATTCAAAAACTCATTAACCAGTCAACATATTCAACTTGAAATAGAGGTTTAAAATATCTCGTGGTTTGAATATTGTTCTTAATGTAAAAATACGGATAAATGCAGGAGGACGTCTTGAATCAGAACTAGAATGTTTTGCCGCAAAGGTAGGCAAATCCAAATTCTGATTACAGCTAAATCTACTGAAATAATATGGGTTCTGAGGCTTTATGCTAATATTTAAAACACTTAGGATATCTCCATTGTGCAAGTAATCCATAGCTCAGAATTCCTAGCTTGAAATCTGTGAAAGTCTGTGAATGTGAATACAAATAATCCAGTTTCATGTTATTTTAAAAAGTATGTTCTCTGCTTGTTTTAGGGGTCTACCCTAATGTGAATTTAAATAAGGATTTTACTGAGGTTTCCTTTCTTGCTTTAAGAATTCATGCTCTCTGTAAGTGTCCATGCCTAATACAAACCATTCTGTGATTTTAAAAATACGTCTAACATAACAAAACCATCATAACAGATATTTAATATGGGTTACAAACACAACTGTTGTTTTCCTCTCTGTAATAGAGCTTTCTTGGCTTTCTTTTAATCTTTTCTAGAAAACCAACATGTTTTATATGAAAACAAAGTTGGAATCATAAGCATCTGATTTTTTTTTTTTTTAAACATTGCCTTAGATGATAAAACTTTGACTTTTCATTCTTCCTCTGCAGGTTAAGTTTTTGTGTGTGGCCAGGGTAGAACTTCTGTCTGGGTAAGGGAACAAGCCTTTGATATGGCTGAAACCCCATGCACACACTGAATTAATGGTGATGCTGGCAAGTCGTGTTCCTTTAACCTCTTTCTGTCAGGTTGCATCTGTGACTTCAGAGTCAGTGTCTCTCCTTTTTCTCTCTTCTCCTCTCCCTTCCTTCTGCTTTCCCCCCCTCACACTTCTGCACATCTTTTCCCCAAACAAGTAGAGTTTTTCCTTAATGCATCATTCATACAGTTACAACACTTTGTAGTTCATTAATTTTTGATTTTTAATGTTCTTCTTTTCATTGTAGTATCTTACTTATAGCAGAATTTATGGAATCATCAAAATACAGTGTTGTTAGTGGTAAGGCATACAAGATCCTGTTTTGTTGGTGTGTGTTTAAGATGAAAAACATTTCTGCAAAAACATTTCGTCCCTTTTTGAAATTAAACTCCTCATGATCTTTGCACTTCAAAGACCTTTACTTACTTAAATTTTAAGTTAGAAGTACAGCAGTGTTTTCCTTAATAAAAATGCCTCATGTAGTAAAGTACAGTAAAAGCATAAAATTTGAATGCCACCACAGATATACAAAGATTGATATTCAAGAAATAAGTTACCTGAAGTCTTTTTATTCCAGTGTTCTTTCTTGGGACTTTACCCAGTGCAGCTGAAATGGGCAGAGATCTTTAGGATATCATGAAGGCTGAAAATCACAGTCACATCTGTTTCTAAATATGTTTGGAAGTCTTGTAATTTGGCAGTAAATTATATGTATATGTGTACTAGCCAATTTTTACCTAATCATATCCTTATTTTTCTAGGTGTTAACTAAAGCTCAAAATTATCTTGGGGGCTTATGGCAAGGACAACATAATTGGCTTGACCATGAAACAGCAATGTGGAAGTGTTGAAATTGCAGATTATTCTGCAAGCCTTTGTCATTGCTGAAATGAAGTTTGCATTCTACCTCTTTCTGAATACAGCACGTAATTACTTGTATACAAGTTTTGTTTGCAATGTGCTTAATGTATTAATTTTGAAGGATAGGACAATTCCACAAATGAACTGTGGCTTTTCTGTATAAGCTTGTATCTTTAGGAGTGCACCTCACTTATTGCAAAAGCAAATGGAAAGGTGAGAAGTGCTGAAGCCTTCCTTTGGGGCTGGTGTGAATACAGCTGCCCTAGCACAAGTGGTGCTGGGGTGCTGCGTTACTCAGGGCTAGGAGCTCTCCCCGTGTGGCTGCTGCCTCCTCATGCCCTGGTGCTGCCCTGGTGCCAGCCAGGCTGATGGTGGCTGCAGGAGGGCAGGATTTGTACAGACTGGTGCTGCAGCATCTACAGCAGATTCTGTCTCAGTGTCACTTGCTGTTGGCTGCTGAGGAACTTTTGAGCTATTTTAACACCTTTGAAAAAGATGGCATGCTCATTTGTTTGTTGGAGACGGTTGTGAGTGTTCTTGTCAATTCAGATGACATCTGAAAAGTGACGAGCACCACAAACAACAAGGATTTCTAGACACTGTAATATTCAGCTTTGCCATGCCTAACAGTCCAGCAGCCTTTTAAGAGCCCACCCCTGCATGCACGAAGAACCTCTGCACCTGTAAAATTGTTATATTGATAATAGATTCCTGAGTGCCTTTGCACAGCCTGTTGTCAGAGCTGTAAGGCTCAGGAATACTCAGCACACTCTCCAGAGCTTGTAACCCTCTAAGCACAACCAATCCCTTACTGGCACACAATTTACAAAGGTTTTGAACTGAACAAAGGATTATAGGGTTTAGAGTTCATACACTATAAATCTACAAATAGAAAATACGTACTTGCAAGAGGTACTTTTTCACTTCTGCTTGTAATATGCACGTGGTATTGACAGTATTGTTATATCAAAATGCATAGTTTAGACTGTAAAAATCAGTTTTCCCAAATAAAAGTTACTGTTTTGTAACTCATTTGAAATTGTTGTGTGAACAGATTTAAAATATAGGAGGAAAACCTAGCATGGGTACTCATCATGGAGGATTAGGACTTGAGAGAACATCCGTTCAGAATTAGGTAAGAACATTACAAAATTATTTTTGTCTTGAAAATATATTCCACTTTTAGTTACCACGAAGATAGGTTCTACATGCTGAAATATCCATCTCAAACTTGTTAATAATGAATGTTACATCTTCGTGAAACTACATTTCAGAGGGTGTGAGTACTAAGTAACTAGTACTACAACGTTATCAGCTGTCGTATTCGAGACTGGAAATATGTGAACATTTTTTAATGTGGTTTCCTCCTTTGGTGCCCGTTGTGTGTCAGGCGTGTCCGACTCGTCCCTCGCACGCAGGGGTGGCCCCGCTCCGTGTCCCCGCTGCCGCCCGCCCTGCCCTGCACTGCCCGGCTCGGCCCGCAGGGGGCGCGCGGGAGCGGCAGCGCCGGGCCTGGAGCGCGCCCGCGCTGCGCTGCGGAGACCCCGAGTGCTGCAGGGCCCGGAGCGCGGAACGGGAGCGCGCAGCCCGCTCCTCTGAGGGCTCCTGCAGGGCCCGGCAGCGCGCAGTGAGATTAACATTTAGTTTCAATAAATTTCTTCTGAACAGCTTTATCTCAGACATAAACTTGCACAAAAAAATTAGAAAGCAAAAGCAAAGACATTCCAGGTAAAAAAATTCTAATACTAAAATTAAAAAAAAAAAGAAAAAAGTTAAAAGCAAGAAGAACTTGCTGACAGACTTTCTGATGACACCTCACAGTTATTGTCAAGTGGCCATGTTCCATCCTTACCTTCTTCTTTTGCTTCCTTTCAAGGAAAAAACAAATACACATCTGGGCAAAATAAAGAACTTTAATTCTCAGTCACTCCGTGGAAAAAGTGCAAAAGTGAAAATGAGGACTCATTTTGTTACAACTCTGTCATTGGTATTTAATAAATCCCTTAGCAGTTAATGACTGTGGTCTGGTAAGTAGGTTTATCCTGCCTTGTACTTCCATTCACACTGCAATTGGGTGTGTTCTGTTTCAGGAAAGATGGTTTTTATCAGAGCTGCTTCAATCATTAAAAAAAATTAAATTTTAAATTTTTACTGAAAAGAAACAGAAGTAAATATTCTGTACAACTTGTTAAAATAAATTTTACTGAAGAGGGTCTTGTAGTCAAAAATGTTTCACACAATCCTCTCTGTTCCTTATTAAAATGTGCCATTGCTGATATTTAGTGCTTGTGTGGGAGTAGCCACACAGGACCAATGCAAATTCACTGGAGTTTAAAGTACAACTTCTTTCCTCATTTTTCTTAAGAACAGATCTTGTGCTTAAGATCATTACTATGTCAGATTAACGTCACTGTTACCTCCTCAGTGGATTTTCTAAACACCAGCATTCTATGAGAGTGCCAAAGCAATTTGATTTGATTAGAAAATCTGGTTCCTCTTGTAAGAACAAGTCTGTCCTCCTTTTATGTTTGAACTCTTTAACAAAAAACTCTAAATTTTAATTTAAAAAAAAAAATTGATAGGGCTCTGGGCTTCATTCATGAGGTTGTAGCTGCATTAGATGATAGCAGTTCTGCTCTTGGCCTGTTCTGACTCTTGACTCTGCAATGCATGCTTTCTTCATTTCTGAGCCTTTTTCTTCATGTTTCACTGCCATATCCTGTGATTTACAGCATTCCAGGACTTCTGATCTTCCTATTTTTTCCTTTCAGAAAATTTGCTCTTGATATTTTAATGTAATCCTTTTTAGGATAAATTAAATCATGTGATACATGTGTAGGGCTACAGAACTTGTGTTGCTGGCCACATTCTCTGTGTTTAGCCGTAGCATTAGATACAAATCCTGAAGAGGATTGCTGGAGGTTATGTAATGATAACTTCAAACGTTACAACAGGACATTCTTCTGAATACTGAGTGAGAGAAACACATTCCTGTACGAAATGCCCATTGAGTTGATAGTTCAATTTAGTAAGTCTTTGTTTACTCTTTCATCCTCACAGTGTCAGCTGGAAAACAGAATGTTTTTCTCTAGTAGCCAAGTTAAGGGAGTTGTTTTCTTTTTAGCATTTAGTAGGTAAAAGTGAAAGCAGTTTTGCAAGAAAATGTGTTTTATAATCTTGTTTGTTTTGAGATAATATATGCTATACATGTCTATGTATGCTCAACAGGACAGTTTATAATATTAAATAGGATTCTGTTACTTAAAATTTGAATTTGTTATAAAAAAAAGATACCCTACACATAAAATTCCAGGAGTGATCAACATCATATTGTTTTATAATAGTTACAAAACCAACTGAATTACCAAAAGTTTTCAGGCTCTTCCTATTGAGGCTGATTTGGAGAAAATTCTTTGAATTTGACTGGCTGTGTAAAAGTGTGCCTGGCTGTTGAGTCAGTCCTTTAAAAAATGCATGTCTCCCAGCCAATTAGGAATCAGGAAGGCAGTTACTTTGGCAATAGGAGATAGAGCTTATGACATCAGCATGATCAAAAGTAAGGGCAAATTTAGAATTTAAAATGTCAGTACAAATTGTCCTTTATTAATGAATTCGTATTTATAGCAGAGCCATTTACTTTTTAAGTTAAAGAATTACTCTTCCTTTTATGGAAAAAAAATGAGACCTACTCATATCAACCTTTATATTTGGCACTTGACAAAGAAATAAATTAGTTTGTGTCAAACTGAGTCAAACCAATGTCTAATTCAAGGTCCTATCTTTAGCAGTGACCAAGAGCGGGTGCTTAGGAAAGAACAGAGAGGGACAACCATTCCAAATTCCTTGTGCATCTTCCTCCAGTCTTTGCATCTCAGAAAGATGTGTGTTTTCTTTGTTTACTAGCTCTTGATGGGGTGTTTTTTTCCTTGATGGTGTTTTGTTTTTGTTATCATTTTGGTCACATTTGAAAAACACAGTAAATTATAGCTCCCACAAAATCTTCCAAAGGGTTATTATTTTCCGAAAATGTAAAGTTACTGTTACAAATGTTTGCATTAAACATAAATAATGGACTATGACTGAAGGACTCGAACACGTTGCTGTGTTTCTCAAGTGGAGGGGCTGACAGCTGTTACTATTGTCCTTTTAATTCACCACCCATTGTGTAAGTGTAGGATACAGCTCATGTAGCAACAGAGAGTATGAGCAGGGTTCTTATTCCCTGCCTGCTATCCTGGACATGCTTTTCATTCAAAGCATGTACTGAATATTGCATTGACTCCTTTTAACTGCCATCCTAAATGCTTAGCTTTTCTTGTTTTTTAGAGAGTTTTTTTGGCCAAAAACGGTGCATCTTTTGCTATTAGCTGCAATTTTTTTAAATGGCTTTATTTTACTCATGCCTGTGTCTTAGGAATAAAAAATAATCCACGCTTGTTGCACAAAGATGTAATTATTTTACCTACTGTGAGCTGAACATTCAAATGCTGGACCTGATGGAACTTCTACTATTTAGGGGCAACATGAGCCTCAGAATGTAGTACAAGATATCTGTATCAGGGCTCCCTTAGTCACATGCAAGCAGCTCACAATTAATGCTTCAAGAAAGCAGAGGACTATTGTATTAGTCATTATGTTTGATAGCCTGTAAAATTTCCCAACTGATTGATGTTCGTGGTAAGAGCACAGTGTGGTGGGATTAGAATATCAGGCACTGTTAAGCACAGAAATGATTTATGCTTAGTTAATATTTGCAACTGTTGTTTATTTTACTGTCAGATCTGTGGAATATTCTTTTATAGAACAATAGCTACATGAGACTATACAGTAAAGTGTAACTTTCTAATTAATTGATGGGCATTCTTAAAATGATATAAGATGACTTCATGATGAAAAATGGCCTGAGTTGTTTGCTTACATTATTTCATCTTGTTCCCGCTAGCTTTGTCCTATAAATTTGTCAGAACCTCAAATTCCAGCAGCATATTGTTGAAACAAGAGAAATAGCAAAATAGCTTCCACAAAATATTCAAGAAA
This sequence comes from Dicaeum eximium, assembly GCA_013396995.1. Taxonomy (NCBI): domain Eukaryota; kingdom Metazoa; phylum Chordata; class Aves; order Passeriformes; family Dicaeidae; genus Dicaeum; species Dicaeum eximium. Next base: position 2,318,975 of record VWZP01001966.1, read on the forward strand.
TGGATTGTTCTGTAACAGTTGTATTTTATGTTTTGCTAGGGCCACCTAGGTCAGGAAAGGGTTATAATTAGTATCTAGTTGGGTTGCATTTTGTTATCTGTTTTGGTGGGAAGAAGAAACAATGCAAAGGGGATTTAAACAGGATGTGTAAGGAAAGGAAGAGAAACTGGCTTAGATAAAAAGTAATCATAGCAATAAATTATTTTGCATAGGTGGCTTCTTAACCCTCCCTCGTGGGATGAGAGGGACTGTACAAACTGAGTCACAAAGGCAAGTGTTGATGTGAACTTTGATGAACACTTCTGGCGCTTATTTCAAATTTCCTGTAATCTTAGATAATGTTTTCCATTGACAGTAATTATATCTATTGTCTGAAACTGTCTGTGCAGTAGCTTAATACCCTGACATCTGGTTTTCAGCTGTTCAGTAGGAGTAAGTTTCCTCTCTTGGCTTGCAGGTGTATACATAGGAGTTGGCATCAGTGGCTAGGAAGGAATGGGAGCAGCCTTGGCCAGTGACTGACAGCCCAGTTCAAATACCTCCAGAGGCTCTTGGAGATTCCTGGCAAGCATTCCTGTTTGAAAAATGTGCAAGTTCTTATGTTTTCTTCCACAAAAATTTTGCTTTTACACTGCTGTCTTTCTGCTCTGTCATCTGTGACTTCTCTGCTCAGATTTGTTTCTGGTTTTTAAGTTATAAGTGAGCAAAACAGTGACTTGTACTCTTTAGATACCTAGACGTTACTGGAAGTCTGGAGAATGAGTTAGAAAATCAAAATATTTGAGTACAAGTGCTTTGGAAGTTAAATAAAATAACTATTTTTTATTTTTCTGTTTTGAAAACATAGATGTATTTGACTGCAGTTACTACACTTAATGATCTTCTTCATTTTCCCAGTTTGTTGAGACATACTGTTTTCATGTGTTACACACTTCTGCCTTACAGAAAGAAAAGAGAACCATATGTTGTGCTTTAATGGTAAATCCCAGGGATTGTCTGTGTGGTTGTAAGGGGTGTGTAGATAAGCCATGACAAAATTACTGTCCCTATCTAAACTGCATCTACCATAGAAGATATCCAGTAAGTAATTCTGTAATTCTACTAAAGAGCTGTCTTGCTATCTCATGCTTTTTTAGAGACAACCTAGGTTTCTTACTTTTTAAAATGCTTGCTCTATGAGCATTTTTATTCAGGAAACATTAAGGTAGTGATTTAAGAATATTGAAGGAGTCTGAGAGTAGAGTCCTTGCAAGGTAAATGTCATGTTTTAAAATTAGTAGTATGTTGAACTGGGAGACCTATGGGAAATGTTTAATTAGAGTCCCAAACTTAATCTCCTGAGTGTTTAAAAGGTGTTTCATAAGAATGAAGACCTAACCTCCCCATTTTTAAATTTCTTCACTTGGTGATATGTAATATCAGAAAGAAAAAGGAACTTGAATCAATATTTAATTAAGAAAAACACCCTAATTTTAAAATTTGTATGCAAGATATGCCTACACCCAAAGCAAACAGGAGTTTTGATCTGTCCTTCATAAATATTTTGCTGTTCAAAGTCTTTCACCTCTGTTTAGGAGCTTTCAGTAGACCTTAATGGTCATACCAGCCAGTCCAATGACCTTGTATTTCAACAGACTCCTTTCAACTGTCTAAAAGCAAAGACTAAAGAATGTAAAACTGAGACAAATATGTAATGATAGTTTCTCATGTTACTTTTCTACTTCCAACAATCTGCATCTAAAAGACTCACTGAACCAAAAGTGGTGCTTTGTTTACAAATGTGAATGTTTTGTATTTAAATATTTGCTACATATATCAGTGAGTTCTGCAGTATAAAATTAATTTCTGTTGTACCTTCTGTCTACTAATTTAATTAATGCCCTTTAGTCCTTGCCACCGAATTAATCATGATTTGATAGACAACTTTCTGCTATACTTGCTCTCCTCTCTTCCTGCTGAAAAATCTGTGTCTGTTTATTTGGTGTCTAATTATTTAAATGGTGATTGGAATATCCTTTTGTGACATACCAATAACCAATTAGTATCAATTAGTATAGACTAATTAGACTTAGGTAACTTTGGTTATTAAGGTAGGTTGATCTAGTAGGGTCAAAGAATGGAAAAGAAGTAAGTCATGCTTGAATACTTGCATTGTTTGTGGTTGGTTTTTTCTGTCCATGTTTAACTCCTGAAACCAGACAGATGAATTGGGAAAAAATTCTGCAATGCATGTCTCAGAAGTTATACAGAGGTAAATTCAGAAGAGGAAACCACTCCTTGTGCTACTGGCATGGTTCCAGAAAAGAGAGAATCACCGACTGCATGTAAGAATGAATAATTGTGAAAATGTTAGTGTTCTGAGCCTTGGGAAACAGCCTTTCTATGTCTGTAGAGGGTCTTTTTGCAACAACTGCAGCAATTAAACGTTCAATTGCAATTTCTAGAATTACACAGTATTGCAAAGCTTTTGCTGAACATTAGAACAACCAATATGCTTTATGGGTTTTACTGCATTGACTCACCTTAGCAAATGTAGTACACAATTTTTTATTGTTTGGGGTTTTTTGTTTTTCCTCTTAAATACAACATTTGAGTGGGGTGGGGTTTTTTTACCCATTCTATTCCATTTTTTTGCTAGTGCTTTATCCAGAGTTTTGGTTTGATTCAAATTCAAAGAGGTATTTCATACTTGTTTGGATTACTTCCTTTCTTGTTCATTTTTCATATTCTTATCAATGAGTTGTACTTAATGTAAGATTAAAAAAGACTTGAAAATGAAAGGGCTTTGATTTTAGGATAAGATATAGATTTATATCTATATAAATATAACTGTAGAAATGTTATGAGTATTTTTATATGTGCTCATTCAAAAAATGGAAGACTGCAGCATAAAGTAAAAATAAATAAAATGTTTAGCATACAAGAGAATTAAGTGCCAGCATACTCAAGATGTTTCAATGTTTCAAAATCTAGCACTTAAGCTTTTGTGTTCAGGGGGCTGGTGTGCATGTGTCATCCTCAGGAAATTACAATTTCATGCTACTTGATTATTGTTGGTGTCTGTTATGTGCTTTTTTTCTGTCCCAAGCGAAATCCCTGGGTTGATGTGCTGTATAAACCAGATGACATTTTCTGAAAACTTTCTGCAGTGTCATCTACTGATGGTGATGTATATCTGAAAGCTTGTCTGTGTGATGCTAAATACTGATAGTAGGGCAGCTGAGGCTAATAGTGCATCAGTGTCATTATTTACCTGGCATTCATTGGTAGAATAATCCTTAATTTTTTACCTGTTCTAATTTCAAGTGTGATTATTTTAGGAGTGTATAGTATGGATTCCCCCATATAATAGTTATAAATTAGCCTTACTAAGAATAACTTGTATAGTAAATATAAAATCTCTTTGCATGACTTGCATTCAGGAAGAGCATAATGCAATATTCTTGCTCTGCTCTGATATTCCTGTTTTGAAAAACGAGCTTGACTGAAACCCCTGTAAAGAAGCAGTATCCTATTAAGTATGGCATTATTCAAAACTTTTCAGCTTAGTTTGTGAGCAGATCTGTATCTGCTTTCATGGATTATATGAATAGAAACTGGGATAAATTACTAGAATTCCTAGGAAATGCAAACTCAAACTTGGAGAAACTGTTGCATATTAAAACCTTTCTGGACTTTGCATCCATGAAAACCTGCAACTTATGTTTGAGTGAATATTTGAGGCCAGCAGATAAGATGTTACATCAGCTTTGGGCACTTGGGGGATTAGTTTTACATCTTTGATTCAGAGTGTTCCACATCCCACAGCTAGCTTGGGCTAGGGCTCTTTGCAGAGACTTAGAGATAATTGTTGTAGACAAGACTCTACAATATCAAATAGAGTGAGAGAGAGAGCCCATGGCTGCTTAAATGGGGTCACTGAATGGACTGACCATTTTGTAAGCTGTATTGCTAGGTGGTGATTGTAGCTTCACATTGTTCTGAAGGTCTGTGCAAGAGAAGAAACTGCTGCTCGTGTTTGGATCTTGCTTTGACACTTAATTCAGTTATGGACAATTTTTCTCAAAGTTTTTTGATGACAGGATAACTTTATTGCCCTGGTTTCTCCTGTTCTGTGATGAATGGATACAGTGCAGACATTACTGGAGACATTTTTGGCCTGTATGAGATGTAGGGGGTGGACACCATCTTATCTGCTAGTGTTAAACACAACTGTAAAGAAGACATTGTTAACCATTTATTTTCTCTTTGTTCATATTTAAAGACATTGACTGGTAAAATCCAGCTGAGTAAGATCTGCTTATGCTTTTTCTTATCAAGAGTATTATGGGAAACATAACATCTGGAAGGAATATGCATGTCAGTAAGTCACGTTTATCCTCAGGGTTATTGAGGACCATGCAGAACACCACTAGTGTAGTGATAGTTTACTTAAGGGAACAATAGAGATACTGAGTTGTTCTAGTAGTGACAGAAATCTGAAACATTAAGTCTGACAGGAAAAACGCAAATTTTTTCTAAGTTTCAGCTGTTTATTTTGTAAAGTATCTTCACATGTAAGAAATAAAGTCAGATAAATCATTTGGCCCTTTCTGATGATAAATATTTTCATCAAAATTAATGTGACTATATAAGGAAAGAATTCAAGTGTTTGGTAAAGTTTTTCTGAAATTATACATTTAGTTATTAATTGGCTACTTGCACTTTTAAAATAACTCCATAACAAATTCCTTTTGTGGTATAAAGCAGCTGCTCAGGATTAATGTCACGTCAACGTCTTAGGCTGCAGGAAGAGGATGGATGAGTAAAGCTAAACCTCAAATGTCAGTAAGCTCTTTATATTTACAACAGAAGACTTTTGCAAGTGATCAAAACAGCTGTCAGGTTAGATGAAGAAGAAAACCAATGACTTGAACACTCTTGTTTTACCAGTGGTTCATATTTTAAAAAAAATTAAAACAAATATATAAATGTCTTCTCTTAATGGCACATTAACCTTAACTAACTAGGAACTGATTGCAATAGCAAGGATTGATCATCATCTACTTTACATGCTGAGCACTTTCAGTTATCTAAACTGGCCCATTGACGCTGTTCTCTTACTCTGTGTTGCCATAGACAAGAGACATGCAAGCAATCCATTTGATAGCAAAGTAATATGCCTGTGTACTTATATGAATACAGGCTGTGAGTTCTAAAGTGCCTACTTTCTATACCAAGAGTGATACAAGCTGCCTTTAAGATTTGTGTATGTGGTTCCAGAAGATCTTCAGGTATGTTGGGCTGAAATAATGACCCTGACACAGTTTTATCACTGTGATACCAATAAGAACAGGATAAGAGTATGTATGTCTGTTGTACTATTTCTGGTGAATAATGCATCTGCTATAAGTTAAAACACTCATTTGGCCACTGTAATATTTTTATGTGGACACAGTCTTGTGGTAAATAAAACCAAGATTAGGAGTCTCTGCAGAGATACTACAGCACCTATTTACAAATTCTTTTCAATTGCATAATTTACTCCTTGGTGAAAGCTTTTTTCTGCATTACTTGTTTATCACTGTGATATTGCAATAATCATCCCTACACTGTGAATGGAATTAATTGGTATTTCTCAACCACAAATGCAATCCAAGCAATTGTTTTTGTAATTAAACTCAGTTTCCAGTTTACTTTACTTTGCTTACATTATCTGGTTAAGCAATCATTGTCTGGAACATAATAAAATAATCTAAATTACTGTTCTTGTAAGAATAAACCAAACAATAATTAATAAGCTATTGCTTCCTTAGGGACATTCTTTGAAGAGTTCAATGAAAAATTAGAGAAAACAAAGAGAAATCAATAGAACATGGGAATTGTGTTGCCATAAAGGCATATTTGAGCACTTCATTTCATCTGAAGCACTTAGGGAATATTAAAGAACTAAATAAAATGAAAAAACGAAAAGATTTCCTATGGCAGGAAGCCTTTGAGGCAAAAGTATAATGAATGATGTGAGGAATATTGTTCAAGTGCCGTTCCTGTTCTTAGAACTGAATGAGTTAGACCTCTACAAAACCGTGGTGTGAAGTGTATATACTTTTGTTTACACGTGTGTGTGCCACTTTTCTTATTCAGATCATTACAGGCATAGTTAAACTAGATTAGCAGCATTCTGCACTGTAATCTATAGTAGGCTTCTGAAAGCAGAGTAGATACACAAACAATAGCCTGCAGCCAGCCCTGCTGCCACTGACACACCCACTACTGGCTGGTTTTGAGGTAGTCACTAGAAAACCAATTGCATGAGTACCTGTAAGTCTAAACATTTTTCCTAAGTCTATCATGTTAATTTCTGCTCCCAAATAAGGCCTTTTAATCCCTTGCTTTGGAAATTATGACTCCTGTAAACAAATTTTAAAAACCTCAAAACCCAACAAACAGCAAGAGATGGCTAACCCTTTTCTAAAGCAGACTGCAAAAGCATTTCATACTAGTAATGCTTCCATGTTTAGAGTAGACTTTATAGATTGTTGTGATTGAAAAGATGGTGCCTTTTCTTGCTGTATACTCCACCTGTATGGAAACAAGTTTAAATGTTCTGTGCCTCTTTATATTCTTCAAATACATTTGCCTTTCTCATGAGAGCACTGGCAAACCCCTGAAGATTATCTGGGTAAATTGTTGGATGCCACTGTTCAGCTGGAAAAGAAATATGCTTTAAAAATGCCTTGCCCCCACCTTCCCTCACAAATCTTTTTGTGCTTTGCTGTTTTTTGCTATTAACTCCTCAGTGAAGGGCTATCTTTTCCTGCATTCCTGGAAAACTGTTAGTATATTCTGTGAACAGCTATGGACAAATAACACAAGCATTGTGTTAACTGAATAGCTGCTAACACTGAATAGCTGCTATTTTTAAAAAGGTCTTATGTCTTATTGCAAAATGTATTGTTTTATCCAGTGAACTTTGACCTGGAGTGGGCTGTGTATTATATAAATATTTCTGTCCCAAACTAAGCTGTTGGGAGTTCCTTTAGAATATAAGAAGACATAAGGATGTAGTTTAAATTGCTGCCAACTATATTGAGACTGAGAAGAGCTGTGGAAAATCTTAATTTTCTGGAGATGGTTAGACTTGGATGCAGCAAATACTAGTTACAAGGGGATTTTAAATGTTTAAGTATCCAACAGATACTGTGTTAGAAAGGAAGCACTTTAAATTGTTAGATTGAATGCACAGTCTATGATCTGTGTGGAATGAAACAATAAAACTAATGCTGTTATTTCATGTAGAAAGCAAAATCTACTAAAACCAAATGTCCAAGTTCAGCAATATACTGAATTATATGGGATGCATACTACATGTGAGACAACTAAAGAAGATTTTGATACAAAAGAATTGTACAAATGGTTTTCTGTAATTTACAGTTATCTGTCCTTTCTTAATGGAAGGACATAGCACTTGTGTTCAGAAAATATATGTAACTAATGAGTTTACTGACCTGCAGGAAGAAGCATGATTGTAACTAACCTTGTACATGTACACTAAAGTGTTTACTGGCTCATATTCTTAGTGACTTAAATTTGTTTTAAGACATAAAGCATGATTATTCAAAACTATTTACATAATTAGAACGTTCCAGGACCATAAAACTCAGAAGTATTCCTGTGGTTTTTCTTATGGCACCCCAAAAAATGTAATCAATGAACCTATTTGACATCCTAGTTAAAACCATGAAGAAATGTATCTGATTTCTTCAAATGCTGTAGCAAAGTTTCCTGTAATTATTCTTTCTGCTCTACAAATGGAGGACTTAAATTTACCCTATGCTAGTGTTAATTATCTTAGGCAAGCATTCAAAATTTAAGTGTTATTTTTTATCAGCTCATTTACTTGATGTAGTGACTGTAGTGTATTGCATTGTACCTAATAATACCCAGTGTAACTTGGACCATCTGGTAAATGTGCTCAAATGAGGGTCAGGCCTAAAACAGGTAAGTTTGCAAGTGAAAGGTACTCATGGGAGCTCATGAAGCTCCAGATTTAGACAATGCTGTGTTTCATTAGCAAAAACTTGAAATAATCTCCAGCTTTGCAAAGCAAACAAAGAGAATATAAGAGAAAGCACTAAGGTTCAGCTTCAGGTCCCATTCTGGCTTGATTACAGCCTGTCTTTGGGCTTAGAATAAGCTGTTTGGGTTTTAGCTTGTTGATTTATGGTTCTGAAGAATTTTTCTTTTTCTTTTGGGGACAGCTGCATTAGTGAATTTAGAAATGTACACGGGTTTAGGCTGTGAATAAAGGTGTACAATGACAAGTTTACTAGAGGGGAGAAGTATGAGTCTGAAAATATCTGTTTCACAGGCTTGTTCTCAAGCTGAAGTCTGCCAGTTTTCAAAAAAGTCTTATGAAGATTTGGATCCCATTGATTCTAGGCCTGCCAGAACTTTTACTGCTTTTGCATATATAGAGATAATAAAAAAACAACCTTTTCTTTCCCCCAAAAATGGCTATGGAAAGAATTGTATTAACAGAAATAGTAGGTTTAAAGTGGTTTTTTTTTTAATCAATGTGGTCTATTCTGCACAAATTTCTAGAATAGTATTTTATTTTTGGCAATAGTGTTTGTGACTTGCATGGTATTGGAGCAGTGATAGGTTGTGCAAGAGATCTGACGATTAAGCCTTTTTAAATTTGGTATGTAAATGAAACTACCATTTCCAATATAAAACTGGAATCTAAGTTCAAAGACCAGATGCTGGTCTGTAATGCTTTCATAACATCAAAGAATAGAAGTTGATAGAGATGACGTATAGAAGTGACTGTAGATTGAAGGCTAGTGCTGAAAACCAATTCTTCCTTTATTGTGCAAAATATTAAAATGTTCTTTTGGACTAATAAATAAAATGAGAACAGTGCTTTTCTGTCTGACCTTGGAAGAATCTAGAATACAAAAATTACTGTGGGTTAAATATTTTGTTTCTTAGATTTGTATAATTCCATTAGCTGTATGGGATAGAACAGGATATAGGTTAAGCATTTCCAGAATCTATTTTTGCTTCTCCTTTGGGTAACTTGGAACTCACATCAGAGGTATTCTGTGTTTATTTCTTTCCTCCTTATAGCAAATGGGCAGGGATTAGAGGGAGATTTTGCTTTACCTGCTACTCACTAACCAAGCAGCTGAGATACTGCAAGTGCATTGTGTATAGCAATTGCTGATAGTGAGGAATTACTGCCTCTCTCCCCAAAGACAGGAGAGACCTATTAATTTGGGCAGTGTATCTGAAGCACTTTTTCTTTCTTTAACAACGTTGATTATGTATCTTCTCAAAATTGTAACAAAAACCTTCCAGTTTTCTCTGGTACTTCACAAAAAAAGTACTTAAAAAGAAGGAATGTTTTCTTCTAGATTTTGCTGCCTTAATGGCCTGAAAATATCATGTGCACATGCAGGATAGAACTGAGATTTTTTTTTCCAGTGAACTCGTTATGACACTTTTCTTTGTAGAATTATAAATACAGGCAGTTATTTTTTCAGTCAATTAAAGTTCTTACAGTTGTTCCCAGCTTTGCTCTAATGCCATGTGTATATCTTTTAAGCAAAATGTACTCTGTACTAAATGGCTTTGTTTAGAGTGTTTCTAATAGAAATGTCCCTGCCACATGTATCTGCTTGGTCTGTGTAATCTCTTGTAGAATGTTTTCTGGCATTGAACTGACTGCATGTTTAAGCAAACATACTTCAGTTTTTACATCTCTGCTAGTAATTAATGTAGCTTGGGGTATTCCCAGTTAATTATGGGGACAATGAAGTTTTATGCAGATGTCTGCAATCATGCATTTGGTTGGATCAAATATTTTAAAAAACATTACAGAAAACCCTTTGAAATTATGTGGGTGTGGTGAAATATCTGTTTCCCTTTTTTAAATTGTTCTAATTTGGGGCTAAATGTTAGGTCCACTTGATGTTTGTGAGAACATTCATGTTGAATTGGACAGAAATAGTACTTAGATGAAACTGAGTCAGCTTCCAAGGTATTTCCCTTATTCTCTGTGCCCACTATTTTAACAGACAGCATTGGATTTTAAGGATATTCTCGAGTATCAAGCCATGAGGGTAAATCAAAATAGTTCAGGAAAGCAGAATGTAACCCTTCAACCACTCAAACTCTGTTCTGAAAGCACAGGCAGGGTTTTGGTGTTACAATGTCCTTGAACCAGTGCTCAGCACAGGGGGAGTGCAATGCTTAGAAATGCAGTTTCCCTGAAGTCAGTGAAAATCTTCACAGGCTGCAAGGGATGGTAAGGAAGGGCAATAATAGTCGAGGACTCCTCCCTCTGTGGGTCATTGTGTGTAGTATGGGTGTGTGTGTACAATCAGAGACATATATACATATATATATTTATATATAAAATGTTTGTATGCATATATGTACTAAGGAGGAAGAGAGATGTTCCTTAGTCTGCTTCATAAAGAGGCTTCATTTCTTTTTTAATAAAACGCACTTTATTCTCATGCGAGCCAGGAGAAACAAAGTGTCCTTTCCTAATCTTGCAGTTTTGTTATTGGTTTTCTCACCTCATGTGTGAGTGGAATTGAGGTTGTCACCTCATTGTGGTCAGTTCCACACCTTTTTCAGAGTAAACAGCATGCAAACTTGTATAAGCAGCATCTGAGCCAAGGCCCTTTTATAAACCAAACTTTAATTTGTTATTGTTCTGGCATGTAGGAATGTGTGTGAGAGACCATGTGGGCTGGCTGTGGAAGGCACTATAAAAACTAACTGTGGAATGTTCATCTGGAGATGTTCTGTATTATTTATGAAAACTTGGGGCCCAATCCTGCCACCTTCTCTCACGCTAACCATCCCACTGAGGTCAACCAGTGATTATATCTCTTTGAGAATGATATATGTGCATAAAACTTTACTGGATTGGATATATGGATGGAATTTTCAAACTTCAGAGAAACTGTGCCTGCTGACATCCATTGGATGTTGAAATTTGTGCCTTTGAAAGTAAATAAAACTAGATTGATATGATCTGGAAAGTAAAAAGGCCTTTGTATTTAGTTAGATGTTCTGTTTTAGTGGTGTTCACTGTAAGAACTTAATAATGAACACCTATAGTGTGGGATTAACCAAAGAAATATCATGGTGAGGAGTGGGTTGCACTGTCCTCCTGGTGTCTAGTCCTCAGTAAAACATCAGCTACAATTGAAAGTGGAACATAAAGTTTACAAACAGCAAAATTCTTTGCTGAACAATGCAGACAAACCAGGGTAGCAATTAATGTTTGAAAACTATATATAATTAAAGATAAGTTTGTAATTTACCTTATTTATTCTGAAGACTAATTTGTATCAACTAAATATGATAATCAGTTTAGAAGCTATAGCAATTTGAGCCTTAGGGATACTCCCTGATTTTCTAGCTTCACCTTTACACAAGCAGATCTACAGAAGTAGTTTTGACTCCTTTCCTAAAGAGTTGAGCTTATTTTTTTTTTTTAGGGCACATATGTCATGTGTTTTGGGTTTTTTCCTGCTGCTTGAACAACAGTCTTTCTTTTTGTGAAATACGTTATACATGGCCTAAGACCTATAGCTATTATAGGTATAAAACAAAACTAATTTTAGTAAATCCATTGAGACATATGGTAAAAAATTCCTTTGACAGCATGATAAATGTGTCTTATATTTGGCATAGCTTTAACATACCACTTTTTATTATTTTTCCATGATAATCTCTCACATAAGTAGGGCTGTAGTCTAAGATTGTTTGCAATGGGAAGTGTGAACTGATCACAACATGCAAACAGGACTGTCTGCAGCCTGGAGCGTAACCCACAATACTGTCTTTGAAGCTACTGTGTTTATTTTGAGGCCTTGCCCTGGGGACACTATGAATTTGGTAAAGGAATTTGTTACCTTCCCAAAACTGCAGCCTCTGACAACTAAAGGTGCAAAATTCTCCCTGCTGGTTCTGAATTCTGGCTCCCCATGTAGTATCACGTTGCATTAGTGGCCAAACAACAGTCAAGAGCAGTTGTCATTCAATATAAGACACATTTTGAAACAATTCTGATTTGGAATTGATTTCAAAGCCAGTTAGATTTCTATAAGGAATTCATTAATAAAACTGCCAAACACAAACAACTAGTTTGAATGCTGAACCCATTATTTATATACATAGGCTGCATATTGAAACAGTTTTAAATTTGAACCAGTTCATCTGAAGCAGAATCAATTTGGTAAAGGTATCAAACACATAACTGCTTCATTAAACAAGGCATTTTCCCTACCACTTGCTGCCTTGCCACTGTTGTATCCATAAATAATCTGAAAAGAGTTTTTCATATGATATGTATGATATAGCATTCCACTGTGGAGGTGAGAGTGAATGTAGTCCTCTGTGTTCCACATCATGCATAACAAGCTGTAGCAAAGTAATTTTATGCATTTCTCTTCTGCTCTCTGTCTAAAGGAAATATTTAAGTGCCCTTTCATAGCACAGAGGATGTTTGAGCCCATCCCTGGGCTACTCTGTTAGGGGTGTGTGTGTGTATATGTAAAAGAACAATAACTGTTTCCTGGGATTTTTATTTACACAAAATCTGTCCAGGATTTGGATACCTTGAGTGGCTTGAGAATCCATAGACAATGAGCTTAACTTTTAGTGTTAAACATCTATACTTCTATGAAAAAAATTTCCTAAAATTTTGATGAGCCTTTAGAATAAGTTATGTCTGGTCTAATGTTTTTTGTTTTCTGGTGTCAAGATGTCTCACATCATCTCAATGAGAAACTTCACTCAGGTTCAGATGGAGCCAGCTCTGTGCAAATGGTGGCAGTGACCCCTTTGTCTAAGTGCTAACTCTGACCCTGGCCAGACCAGCACAATGGTGCAGAGCAGTTTTCTGTGACCCATCTGCTTGCAAGTGGATGGAAGGAGGTGTCTATTATGTATCCTCCCTGGTCAGTTTGGCCCTCCTCACTTCCAGTAAATCACAGGAAACAATCCTCCATTCTTTTTTCCATCTTGGAGGGAGACTGTGGGATATTTGCAATTGAAAGAGCCTCATGATCTAGGTTGGGACCTTCAGTTGCATCTTCTTACCTTAATAAAAGGGATAATCTTCTTTTTTCTTGGTGAGGAAGATGAAGCAAAACAAATCACTTTTCATGTAGCAAACCACAGTGAAGTTAAGGGGAGGAAAAATTACAAACCATGAGAAATGTCAGCAGTCAATATTGTTTCTCTTTACAGAACCATAAACAAAATCATGCAACTAGTCTCTAAAAGGTCTCGATGACAGCTCTGGTAAATTTAAGCAATCTGGCTACAAAGATGAATAGTATTTTCCTGTTGCACATTCTCTCTCTCTCCCTGAAACTATTTAAATCTGATTAACCTAGTGTCAAACTCTCTGATTTCCCTCCAATGTTCTAGCACAGGGCCTTAAACAATGTTGATTTTTTTTTAAATACCAACTTTTCTTAAAATATTTGGTTTTAACATTTATCCTTTTATTTGCCTGTGTACCAAAATAAATTATTACGTCAGTTATATGCCTATGACACTGAATCAGATGGTACCCACAGAAGAAAAACAGTTTTTTCTCTAGTACAGAAAGCATGTGTATACAATGGCTGTCTTGCTCTGGCTTAGCTTGGATATTAGCAACTCTTGTTTTTGGCAGTCTTTCATTTCCTTCTACTGCGTGAAATTTCCTTGCAGTAAAGCTAGTAAAAATTTTGTTATCAAGTTCAGTAAGGAAAAATTATGTACCTTTAGCTACAAAATATTAATTTTCTAGAGTTGTGTAGAATTCCCAAAATGACTGCCTATCTTCTCCTGCAGTACTGGCAGTGGACTAAATTCTCTGCTGTCTGTAACCAAGGAGTCAGGAGACAACGTTGCCATGGGTTCAACTTGCTTCAGCATTTAGATCATTGATATTAAATTGGTTTTGTACCTGTTACTCCTTTAGGATAAAGAGGATTTTACTCCCTTGCCCAGTTTAGGTTGATTTTTAAGCTTTGAAAGGAGAAAAAGGTTTAAAGTAAGAATAGTATAAAGATGATAACCAGATTTTCAAATTGTTCCATTTTGTTAAGTGAAATCTTGAAGTTACTTGGCCTTTAGGCCAAATACCATAAAGGACTGAGAAACCCATAGTTATCTGGTTTGAAAATCTTTTGTTGACAGAACAAGCACAAAACAGCTGCAGCTCTTGTTCAAATTACTACATACCTACATAACTCTTTTAAAGGAATCAGTAATTCTTTACCTAATTCCTCAGTGAGTAAAGAAACCCAACAAAAACTGCAAAGAAAGCATCCTACAAGTATTAGATGTTGGAAACAAAAAAACCTGTAACAAAGGTGTATTCTAGTGGGGTCCATGTAAACACAAAGTTCACACGAAACATCATTTTAGTGAATATTTTTGGGGCTACCTCCACTTCTTTGAATGAGGAACAATCAATTGAAAATATTTTTGAGCAGTAACTTAGTGGGAGAGATGCATGCTACTTAAGCATTCTTGTACAATTTAACAATGCAGGCAGTCTCTATGTTTCAAACATATTTCCTTTTGAAGGGAGCTGAAATGTTGGACCTCTTTACCAGTTCATGTAAAGTATGTGCTCATCAATGCCCTACTTTACCAAGGGGATCTGTGCTGTAAATTCCTGAAATAGCTATGAGCAGCCCTCTGCACTGTATGTTATGTGCAAGTGGGCTGGCAGGCAAGTATAGGCTTGTCAGCTGATCCACAGAGGTAAAAAATAAATAATTCAAATGCTGCAGTTGCAAGAAGCACTTTGTGCTATGAGTCATTACTTTTGATATACATTTTTTCCAGCATTTGTCCTCCAATAAGCTTTCAAGCCACTGGTATAAATTTTAATTACTTTTGAATGTATTGTTTGAAAATTTATTGCTTTAAGATGTCCATTTTGCTGTTGTTAAGAGACTTCTGTTAATTATCTAATTGATTTGGTTTATGGATTTGGCTCTGCTTCTCTAAGTTGTATCCTGGCATCTGAACCCTAGGGAGTGTCACCCACAATGTTATTTTATTTGATGGTGTCACAACTTATCTACAATGATACTTGTTTACTTGTTGTAGGTACAAATCAGTAGTGCTGGCATCTAATGACTTTGGCAGGGATTTTACTGATCAGGTAGTGACAGCAAAATAAGTTCCTCCTGTGAAATTACAGTTGAATTTAAAAAATAAAATTTTGTACTGTAAAGATAGACTACTAACGTAACAAGGCAGTTCAGCTCTCCTACATGACCTTTCCAAGAGATACCTAATAGCATTTGATTCCTTGGGATTTTATTTGGGTTTGCTGTAGTGTACTGTCTTTAGATATTTAAGCCATCTTCTAAAATTTGATTTAACTGTTTGAGCATTTCTGAATACAGAATTTACTTGATCAGAGCCTTTTATGACTTCCTCAAGGGCTCACGACTAGATTCTTCCCAGGATGGTCCCAAAAAAGCTATTTTACTAGACCTGCTTAAGCAGGACACCAATATCAAGGACTTCTGTCTGCTCTCACCTGCCTTAGTACACTGCAGCCAAGGGCAATTGAAATTTGTAGTGAATGTATTATGTACATCGAAGTTCAGCCTTGCATTTTTCATTTATTTTTGGCAAATGCTTGATCAATTATTTTCAGTGTAAAAAATGTGTTGTCACATCCTGCTTCAGAAGGATGTTCAGTGTTTTTTAAAGGACCTTATGCCAGTCTATTTCTTCATTCTGGGACTAAGCCCTGCCCTGTGATTTCTGTTGCAGCACACCTGTCAGAATTCATAGCTGAGAAGAGCTAAGGTAAAGGAAAGCATTTGCATAACTGGACAAATAATGCCAGTATCCTTTGCTATCAAAGTTTGAGTTAAAGTCTATGTCCTGTGGAACAGAAAAAGTACCTCTAGTCATGTCTTCTTTAACTTACTTTTTCTAACTTTTTTCTCTTATTTTCTACGTCTGGTACTTTTTGTACAGATAACCACCTGCTCTTATAGACCAAACCAGCTGTTTAACAATGTTGTATTGTTGAGATAAGATTTTTTTTAAAATTTCTCTGAAGTACTTAACAATTTTTAGCCTCTGATGCTCTTAAAGGTTCAAGTGCTTTTGAAGATAAGGCATATTGCAGACACAGCATGTGATGGAATAAGTGAACATAGAATGCACTTGAGTCTCTGTTTGATCTCTCTAGATGCTGATAATTGGTGGTGGCGTTGTGGGGCTGACTGCAGCAGTAGCTGCCAAAGCAATGGGAATTGCTGTCAGGGGATTTGATACCAGGTGGAGTAACAAAATATGGCTTAGAATCTAGAACACTGTTAACACTTTATAAAACATTCTGGTTAAAGTTCTGCTTTGCTTTGCACTGAAGCAAAACATTGACATTCAAAAACAATATGGGAGGTTTCTTTCTGTCATGGGACACCAGAAAGTTTCGTTAATTCATTGCTAATTAACACAAAATTTAAATTATTGATTTCAACATCCAGAAAAAGAGAACATAATTTAAAATATGCTGCCTCCATTTTCCCAGGCCCAACCTAAGAAAAGCATCATCTTCCCCCTTCCTTCCTAGTCTCAACTTTCCTCTGTTTTCCCTGCATATTATACCCAGTCCATCCCAGTCCCTTTGAATGTGGGGTTGTGTGCAACTGTTTGACCCCCACACCTCTGTCCCTACCCCAGCATGGGTCATCCCTGGGCTCCTGTTCCTCAGACAGAGAACTCCCTCTGGTAAGCAGTGCCTGCTTCCAGGAGTGCCTCACCAGCTGCCTGTCTCCTCAGCACTCCACGTCTGGATCTCTTCCCATCTCCTGCCTTGGGAGCTGACGTGTGTGAGCAGGGGTGCTCTGTGCTGGGCTGGCAGCTTTTGGAGGGTGAGAGCTGCTTATGTGGGCTTTGGAGTCAGCTGGAACTGGATGGCACAGGCACTGCTCACACATGAACCAATTAGACCCTCATGTACCAGGTATGATTTGCTGGTACAGTGTTTAAAAGTGGTACTTGTATTAGTTCAGGTCTTATTCCAGGTAAGATTATGGTTGTGGCATTGGAGAGCTCAAATTTATGTCCCTATTAGCATAAAATGCTTAGTGAAATATGCATGTATCTAGGTATTTACTAACAGCTATTAGTAAGTAATGGCTTCATGATTACGTTTTACCTGTTTTTAATCAATGATTTACACTATTTGCTTTGCTAATGATTTCCTAGTAATTTTAAATTCCAACTCAAAGTAATTAATAAGTTATATTTACTTCTGAAAGCAATGCCATACCTCCCTCTTTACCCTCCCTAGTAAGAGTTACCGTTTCTAATAAGAGTTATTAAACTTATTTGGTTTGCTTTCTTAAATGTGAAATTGGGGAAGAAATCTTCAATTCTAAGCAGTAGGAGTATGATGGAGTCAATGAAAGAATGATGAGTAATTATATGGAGCTGAGGCTAGGAGTAAGTAGAAATGACTCATCCTGCAGAATTTGACCTTTTTCAGGTGTAGATTATACACTAGTATTTAGAAATAACTGGTGTGCAGGGAAAATACAAATAACATCAGTGTTGCTCTAACAAATGAAAAAGTAATCAACATTACAGTAATAAAGATTGTCTTTCCTTGAAGTCACTGCAAGTCTGTCATGGAGTCCTTACAAAAGTGTTATGGGGTAATAAAGCAAAGTCTTTCGTAAGTAATAAAACCACAAATTGGAATATTAGTCAGAGATAATTCTCTCTGTTTTATGCACTGTGACTTTTATAAGCATGGGAACATCCTTTTAAACAATGACATCCATAAATGCTTTTAAACTAATTCCTTCCTAATAATGGAAAAGCAAAGTTGTGCAGTGTATAATGGTGTGATGCTATAAAAGTGCAACTATATGTTTGTAAATACCCATTAGCTGAAGCAGTTTAAAATGCTGTCATTTCAGTATTTGTGAATTTACCCAGGAAGGATAAATCTCATCAGGAACCAACATGGGCAGTGGGCTGTGAAGCAGAATTCTTGCTGCCACTGTCCCCCAGGTAGTAGATTGCTGCAATGGCCTGTTCTGGAGAGCCAGCTACAGTATTTCAATTTTACCTTGTATTGATGATTTCTGGGGCTGCCATACTTCATTATTATGTTGTGATTTACTCTAGGATGTGTATGGAAGCCAACATGTGTGACTTCCTATGAGATAAACTGGTGAGTTTAATGTCCAGATGGCTATCCTGGAATGGTGTAATGAAAGAAAGAAACAAAAATTTAGAGTACAGTGTTCAAGGTCAGAATTCAATGTAAATTGTTTTCAGAGCATGGCATTAGGATTTGTTAGGGTTTTTTTTTAATGTTCTGCTTTTATAATAATACTAAGGGATGTTAGAGATGTGGTATTAATCCAGATGTACTTGCAAGGAATTTAAGTTTTGAAGGTATCACTATCTTTCTCCTTGGGATTGTCTGGAGTGCAGTTAATCTGTGAAACACATTGTGCAATGTGATTCTTATCAGACAATCATGAGGTGTTTTTTCATTTGAAGAAGTACTTGATTTCTTATTCTCAAAAATAAGCACCATATGGTTTTGTAACCAGTTCCCTGACTGGCCTCCCAGCTCATTTAATCTTTGGCTTCCTGACAAAATTGCTGAATTTCTTTGGTCATACATCAGAGTAAGCTATTAGTTTTATACAGAAACTTTAACTTGTAAAAGAAAGCTTTAGTAACTCATGTCTGTAGTAATATGCAAATTTGATTTACTAGCATGTATAAAGCAGGCATCAGATCTGTGGAGAACATGTGAAAAGTTTCCAAGGCATGAAAGCTTTGAC
Organism: Dicaeum eximium; assembly: GCA_013396995.1. Taxonomy (NCBI): domain Eukaryota; kingdom Metazoa; phylum Chordata; class Aves; order Passeriformes; family Dicaeidae; genus Dicaeum; species Dicaeum eximium. The sequence continues at coordinate 2,337,823 of VWZP01001966.1, forward strand.
AACTGTTTATTTTGCTTTCTCATCAGGGTGTGGTGAACACTGGTTACAAGGACTTGCCAAGTAGAATGGCTACTCAAGCCAGTAGCCTTTTTTCCAACAACATCTTGAAATTATTAAAGCTGTTTCTCCTGAGAAAGAATATTTTCACTTTGAACAAAAGGACGATTTCGATTATAGGGCTATTGATCATGTCATTAGAGGAATTTGGGTAATAAAGGTGAGTTTCAACACTAAAACATTTTTGATAAAAAACATAAAATGTGTTGTCTGAAAGCAGTGATTTTGTTAGGGAGTTTAGTCATTCTGAGGAAATGTTATCATTCAATGTCTACATGATAATGTTGGGAAGGGAATTTCTTGCTTGTTTCAAGCAGTAAAATATGGGGCAAAAAGACTTATAAAAATGTCAATACTCTAAAATTACTTCTGTCCTTTGAACTCATGTTTTTAAAGGATATGTTTTGAGAATCAGCCCATCTCCTGAGCTACTGAGCTCTGCCTTAGCAACAGAACTTCAAGTACTGGAGTTTATGGCCTCAAATGAGCACGTATTGAACACAGGAGCTGATAAATAGGAATAGGTGAGCTGTGTGTGATGCACAAAAGGACTTCAAGCAGTGCCAGTACTTCAAAGGCCAAATGGTTTGGTGACACAACATCTTTGTCCCAAGGTGAAGAGAGGTGGAGCACTGCTAAAGATACAGTGGTTTTCTGCTGAAACAACCAGGGGTTTAGCCTGAGAATATCAAACATATTTCAAACCTGACATGACATCATTAAGCTACACCCTGTGTAGTGGCCATTGTAATAACAGCAGCCATCATGCCTGCCTATATCCTTCAGCCCCTTCTTTTGGAGGAGAAAAGGAGCTAAATATACAGTTAAATTAGGAGGCAGCCTTAAGATCTGTGAAAACTGATATTTCTTGTGTGCTGACTACAATTTTCTGTATGCAAGATGTTTCTTGAGATAAACTGATTCTTTTTCAGTCAAGTTTATTTTGGGTGTATTTAAGAAGAAAAATTAATTTCTGTAGTCGTGGTGAATTGAAGATTGACAGGAATCCATATTTGCCTGCAGGTAGCATTAAACCAAAGTACAGACATGCAAAACATCTAGATATTGGCAGACTGGAACTACTTTTCAGCTAAGGAAGTGTTTGTAAAGAGAAACATATTCATGTTAAGCTTTTAAGGAACACAGTCTAGGATTTAGCTATGTTATCTTTTTAAATGTTTGTTTTCTGTGCTTTCTTTTGTGTTTGCTTTGTGTTTTTCTTAATTTTTTGTTTGAATTTAGTTCTTCCCCCTTCAGTGGTAAGTGTATTACATCTGAAATATATCAGGCCAAAACTGGTTTAGTAGGAACACAAAATTGTTTTTTACAACTGACTGCATTTAGTGGTTGGTGCTGTTTTGCAGATCAAGGGTCATAGTAATCAGTAAAAGGTAAAGGCCAAATCTCATTCTATTAACTCATGTGAGTTATCCCACTGGTTTCAGAAGGATAAATAAGTCGTCATGACAGAACTTTGCTGAAACAGCCAGTGCATAATATAAAGAAAGGTAAGATACAATAAGAATCCATCATAATGATTATTTTTTTCTGCAACAGGAAGGTGTAAAGCATTATTTCAATTACATTTGCCAAGGACAGCACCCTTTTTTAATTAAAAAAATAAAGATTAGCACAAGATCAGGAAGAGTCATATCCTTATAATCTAGGAAAATTATGAAAACAAATGGAATTTATGTAAGAGGTACAAGAGAATTTATCTATATTTCTTGTTACCAGCTGGCATTTTGATGATGAGCCATGCTAGGAATAGTTAAGTAAAAATAAAGTGAGTTTCTGGATGGTAATGGGGACTAACATTGAAAAGCCACAGACAGGGGTAAGTCAGGTTCACTAACGTGTCCTGTTGCTTTTCAATTAAATGAAAGGCTACAAATTCACTTTTCAGGGACCTTGGTGAATCACCATATGCCTTTTGTTACCAATAAGCCTACTCTGATATTAATTATGTATGAAATAGCCAGTACAGTGTAGGTTAGGAACCCAATCCAGGGCCAATTGAAATGAACATAGGCTGTTCTCAAAAGCTTTTGGATCAGGGCCTGTGTGTACTGCATAGCTCCAGATGTCATTATCTGTGTTGAAATATATGGAATGTATGGAATGGAAAAATGACTCATATAGCAAGGTTTTGATTATGTTCAAGAGTATTCTTCTCATAAACAAGATTGTTATGCACTTTACATTAAAAATAATGATGGAATGAAAGAATAATGCAAATGATAACAGAAAAGTATACGTATAGCATAGCTTTTCAAGGATTCACTACCTTCAAGACTCCTGTTCAAGTTGAATGAGTAACAGTAGAAATATCTATTAATGGAAAGAAAATTCTGGAAGTATGAAAAGTTGATTTTAAAGGAGGAAACCAGAGAAGGAAGTCTAAGTCTGTTTCACGCATTCCTTTACCAAACTTTGTATAGCAGCTGAAATTCCTCCCTTACTGCCTTCTCTCAGGGTCATGGACTTACCATGTTTTGTCCAAAGTATCAACCTTGTTTGAAGATCTATTCTGCTTGATTAATAATGGGCAATTTTGTATATACTTTTTAAAGTGTTTGTTAAAACCTTTCTTAAATGACAGTACAACTGAAAATTAAACTGTCATTTCTAAGAATGAGATTGGAATATCTTGCTATTTTAGGCTTTGTCTTGATCAGAGACATTCATTCTGTACATTGATCTGCTCAGAGCTTACTTGGGTATATTTAACAAAACCTTGTGCGAGTGACGACAAAATATGTCTCCAAGTAGAATGTCATATTATCTTGGATTAATGAAATGATCTGGTCTTTTCCTAAAGAGGGAAAAACATTTCCTTAAACCACTAACACATATGGTCAAAGACACTAGTGCTGGAAGCAATAATATTTTCTCCCAAGGAAGTGTTGTTGAACTCTTTGTGTGGTCTGCATCTTTTAACAATGTTCAGATGCTACACTGTGGTCTGTATTTCTACTAATGCAGTAAAGGTTGTGAAAAGCCACTGGGGAATTTATGACATACTTGATTTTGGAGTTTTTTTGGTGAACAATTTCTCCATATTTGCCCAAGTGGAATATTTTTTATTTCATAAATTTAGTTTGGCAGTCCCATGTGCATCTGCTGAATCTTGGGGTACACACTTTGTTCTCACATTGGCCAGGAGTCTATTATTCCAAAATTAGTTTTCTGGCAAAAACAATATATACAAGTTATGTGTGCAAAAGCATGAGCATGAAACGCCTTCTGCTGTCATGGGTGTCTGTGACGACTTCTGTGGGAGAAGGGTTTGGGTTCTACGCCTGTTTTTATTTTATGATTAATAAAGAAAAGTGCTTTTTTACTCTTTGGAGTGCATAGTTTTTTTCTTTATAGGTTTGGCAGGTACTTTAGGATTGATGCTTGTTTCTCCCAAACTATTTTTTAATCAAATAGTGAGCAGATTTATTCTTGCTTGGAATAGTGGTTATCATGCTACCCAGGGAGTCACACTTCCTTTGCCTCTCATACCAGAAATTGTATTTATTATTCCCAAGTGTATTGTCTGCTATCTTCTTCTCATATGCTTCACTATAACAGATTTGAGTTCAATTTCATTAAAAGGGACCTATAGGAAAGCAAAACAAGGTTAATGACTTCTCCAAAATGAATTACAAATGACATTACAATTTTAGTTCCTGCCTTAAAACTTTTACTCCTGGCACTAAATGATTTTTTTTTCATATTTACTTTAAATTCATGATGCGTATTAATGCACAAAGATCTACAGGCAACCAAAGGATTGTATAATCATCATATAGCAATGTCAACATAAGCATCAACTTCGTGTTTATACCCATTGTCTCTACAGCAAATATACATAATTTTGTGAGTGATAAGATGACAAAAGAAGAAAAAGTTTAACAGAATTAATGGAATACTGAGAAGCGATGATGAACTTTGATGCAACCTCAGGTATGTCTGTCTGTATCCTTTGATTTTTCCTCTGCATAGGACCAGCTCTTTTCTGCCTGATTAGTCCAAAAAGGAATACATCTCCCAAATAAGGGAGAGTGTTTCATCAGGTGGTGAAGCTACTGGGTTAAATCTTACATCTGGGGATGGGTTTGTCATGCTGATGAGCACTCCACTGTTATCTGCCTGTTATTTGAGTAGATGTAGAAGATTTTTATAAGATATCTAGCTGGTTTCCAAGTCATAACTTGTAGTGAAAAAAGAGACTCTGAATCACAATTTAATATTTTTAGTGATTAAATATAAGAAATTTCATTCTCGCTTTTCCCTAAAATACTCCCCAAAACTGCATGTAGGGACAAAGCCTGTAACCATGGAAAAGAAAGTGCTGGGTAACCTATGGAATAGATAGAGCTTACAGCAGCAGGATGGGTTCTGTTTATTGGAATATGAAAGACTATTGACACATTAAAGTGATTATGGGGTAGTTTTCAAAACACAAGAGTGGGAAAAGCAGATAAATTAGATAACATCATCTAGCATGAAGTTTTGTAGCGCTCAAAGTACAACAAAGGTAGAATTTGTTCAATAGCTAAGGAACCCAAATCTGGGAAGGTGGTCTTGGCTAGAAAAATGAGTAATATGAGCAAGTACAGAGCTGGATCCTGCATGAACAAAGTGTATGTGCAGAATCAGGCCCTCTTGAAAAACAGCCCTCTAGGAAAGCCATTCACTTATATGGGCAAATATTTGTCATCCTTCTTCATTAGACCATGGAAGCTGTTATCCCTAGGGCCAGGGAAACAATTTTATAGCCTTTTTGTTTTCTACTGTCCTTATTTGAGCATATTCCTTTGACTGTGCTATGTTTCATTCAAGAGAAAACAGCTTTGCATTTCCAGTTCTATAAAGTTCAGTCAGTTACAAAAGCAGCAGTATCATAGAAGAATTTAGTTCATTTGCTCAAGTACCAATCTCTAGGTACTTTGGAGTTTATCAGAAGACCATATTTACTTTTATTTGCTATTTTAAAATCCAGCTTCAGATGCATTTATTTGATATTTTTAATCCATATCCGCATGCATGTGTTGTTCAAAATTTATTAAAACTGGGATATTTCTTATTAGAGGTAGAACATAACTGGCATTCATCTTTACTAAAGACAGAGAAAGTAAGTATTTTGGGAAGACAACAATGTGATAGTAATTAGACCTGAATTGTTTTTTACCTGTCCTTAAGGCTTCCAACATCCTAGAAAATTGTTCACCACTTACTCTGGAAGAAATGAGGTGTTGAATTTCATTAATTCTTTAAACTTTTTCAAACAGTACCATCACTGGGGAAAAAAATCTAATGGATGTCCTGGAAGTTGTCAGAAGGCTACATAAGGTGTAAAATCATTGAAGCTAACTTTTTTTCAGTTGTCTTACACCGAGTACTTGAGAGGTGTCCTGGAAAATTTGTGTTGCTTCTTGTGTTGCATCCTTTCCACAGGCCATAGTAAAAGCCATGGCAATACAGTCAAACAGCTACTCTGTTTAACCCCAGATTTCCTCAGGGTACAATATCTATAAACTTGCTCCATCTCAAGATTGTTCGTATCCTTATGTGACAGTTTCCCTTCTCTCAGCTTGAAGCCTTTGGGCTTAGACTCCTGAAAAGCCCGTAAATTTTTCTTGCAGATACCAGCCAACACATGGTCTTTGGCCTTTGCAATTGTTCCAAGAATGTTGTTGAATGGTTATGATTTGAGCATCATGGATTTTTCTGACTATATTGTTTTGGATCATACTTTCAACTCATTCAGTGATGTAGGTTAAAAGACAGTTTATTATTTAAAATTGTCACCATGTGCTCTTCAAATATCAGATGGATGACTGCATGTTTACTAAATGAGGTCATGTAGGAATTTCAGAGCATTTTTCATATCAAAATATCTAAAATCTGAATGTGAGAGAATCAGAACTTCATATTTACCTTGGTAAAATTAAAAAACTTTACCCATGAAGAATATAATAGCCAAAACATTTTTAAATGCATGCAGAGCAGGGCAGGACTAATCTAGCAAAGGTATTTTTTTCATCTTTCAACTTGAACTAATGTGCTAAGGATTTTTCTATAAGGCAGAGTATTGAGAAATAAGCCTGAAAACCATAAAGAGTAAGGCAGTAATTGAGGCATTTTAAACTAATATTGGAAAACAATGCATCAGTGTTGATGATAATTGAAAACATGTACTCAAATATATGTCAATGGATCCTGGAGCTGAATTGCTGGGATGCTAATTAGTTTCATAGTTGCTCGCTGAATTGGTGTCATAAAAAATACAGAAACCAGAAAATGTTAAGAGGGGAATGTGCAGAAGTCTAATAATCAAAAACGGATATTCACTCGCAAAAACAAACGAAGAAGAAATCTTTCATCTTTAAAGACAAACTATTTGTTCTCAGTCCTCCTGGCAGTTAAAAAATAGTTTGAAGTATATCAATACTACATGGTTGATTTTTTTTCTTTGATTTTTGTGTTTTGATTTTTTTCAGCTAATTTATTTCAGCTCAGTAGTGTGCTGTGCAGGAGGGGTGGCAGGGCTGTCTACTCAGAACACTCTGGTTCTGGGACTATCCCTCGTATGATTGAGGTGTCAAAGCTTCAGGAGCAAGCAGCAGTAGAAGCACTGAAATCTTCAGCAGAAGCTCTGGGCATGACTCTGGGTGGCACAATAGGCATGTGCACTTCTTGTAAGGTAGATGTGTTCAATCCACAGCATCCTTGTTAGTGATTAATTTACTGTTCTTGGAGAGGTTAGGAAAATATATAGTATGAAGACTTAAATTCCTAAAGGTGGCACTTCTGTCTAAGGGGTGAAAGATCTTAATTGCTGATAAAAAGTTTGTTTTGTTCAAATCAAAGTTCACCAATGAAAAATTGGTGTTTAAAAAAGCACTGATCTAGTTAGATGTTTTTGGAACTTCCCATTTGTTTTCTTACATGAAACAATTTTCTTGTTATACATTTACCAACTGCCTCAGTTGCTCTAAATTACAATAAATTTATGGGAAAAGAAATGTTCGAAAATTTTGTTAGTTTTAATGCCGATTTGTTAAGGGGGATTTTGTATCCAATACTATGGAGGCCAATAGAAATTCTCAAAATTGAGCATGAAACTTGGTAAGAGAGAAGAGGGGAAGGCACTACTCTGCCAGTTTGTCACTTAGATTGTGGCAGTCTTCTAAACCATCCAGAGCTGTTTTGCCTTCCTTGATTCTCTGTAGGCAAAATGTGTTTGGAAACTCTGGCGGGCACATCCACACAACTCTCTCTCATACATGAGAAACAGTGGCTTCAAAGGAGCTATTCTGGCTCTGTTTCTTACAAGCTGTCATCCCAAAATGTTCTAGCAATGTATTTTTGGAAAAGACTTAAATTAGGTTAAAATTTCCTATAACTATTATATTTCTAATTCATTGTATGAAAAGGAAAACAACATAAGTAAACAGTCCTTTCTTGCTCAATGGTCTGTTTATGTTTTGAGTATGAAACACAATGTAGTATTTCATTTTGGATCTAAATAATTTAATTTTCCAGGTCTTACCATTGCAAAATGAATTGAAATCTCTGACCTTCCTCAGCCTGTAGCTGCATTTCACAGTCTGGTTGGTTTGGCAGCAGCAACTCTTACATGAATTGCCAAGTATGGAATTGAATATCCACACCTTGATGTTCACCCTTGTGCCAGTGTTCTCAAAATTGTGGCATATCTGGGCACTGTATCGGGGTGTAGTTTCAGTGCTTCTTTAGTGACTTCTGTAAAATTGCTGGGTACTCTACTGTAGTCTGTCATATAAAATTTGGCATGCAGTTCACTAAAGGCCCTTTTCTGTTTTCCTCAAAATCCAGTTGGCTCCTAGGAGGAGCCAGGGCATAATTATCTTAGGCCCTTTACAAGGGAAGCAGTCTTACACAATTTACCTTAACAAATTTGGTAGGACTGGAACACAAGGAAAAGCAGTTCAGTGACTTTGGCTTTTGTGTTGATTAAAAGAGATGCTGACGTTGGTCTCAAGGATTTTTTTTTCTGGATTTGCTAAACAGTGTTTGTTTAACTGAGAATCTGACTTAGATTCCATAGAGCTTTATTCCTAAGAGACTCATGTGAACAGTTGTTGGCTGGAGGAATTGTAGTAAGAGATCTTTTAGGTCCCAAAGTAGCAATTATTCCCTACTGTGAAGTTATACAGCTATTCAAACTTCACATTCTGTGTAATTGATGTCCTATTTGAGATTACAAAGCAGTCATATCAAACTGCATTTGTTTTCTCATCATTAGCAAGACTAATAGGAGGAGTCTCAGACTGTGACAGGAAAAGGAGCTGGAGCACTTCTGTTTCTGAGAATTCCTTCCAAAAAATTCCTAACTTTTTGTCTTCTATCTGAAATTGGTGGCTCTTTCCTTCAGCTTAACTTCAGCTTAACCAAGCTTAACCAAGAAGACCAATATCTTTGGTATTTTTGTTCTGTACTGTACCTTGTCTTAATTTCTAGTGCATTAAAAATATTTTAGTGCTAAGGCAATCCAGCACTAGAGCAGCCACGCTCCCTTCCAGGTGTGCTGGACTCAGCACCATTTCTTCCTTGGGCACCACTTGCTGGCTTACTGACAGCATCATGGCTAGTATGATCAATTTTTGCACTGGGTCCAAGCTGCACTCCTGGATTAGTGTGCACTCTTGGTGTTACAGGATTCTCCTCAATTATGGTAAAAGTCTCCAGAGACCAATTCTTGAACTGTTCCATTGCAAATCTAAATTTTTTGCATGCACATCCAGCACTTGCTGAGTACTCGCCACAAGGGAGTCTTGCATGTCAACAGAAAAAATTGGCATAAACTATGAGGAATCAACAAAGCACTCTGCAGAATGTTTATTTAGCCCTATAGAAATTCCTTAAAAAGACTGCGAGACTTGTAGGATCCCATAAACCACACTGTAGAGATCCAAAACTTTCTAGCCAGCAGCAGTGCTGTAAAATAAGCTGGGGATGTTTATCTAGTCAGATGTATATGTAATCCTAGCCATTGCTGTAACTGTGGACTGGTTTTGGAAAGAAATAAATGAGCAAGGGTCTTGTCCTGCAAAGTAACAAATTATTTCAGCTCCTATTATGCCTGTAAAATCTTTGAGCAAAAATTCGGAAGGCATATTTGCTTACTTGACCAAACCTGATAGAGGTCATAGGTAACAATCTTCTGCTAACTTGGTGATTAAATGAACTTTTATTTGCTTTTATTTCACTTAGTAAATATTTTAGGAATTATATCATTTATTGAAATATTAGTTCATATTTTATTTCCCTTATGTGGTGCATACTAGATTGCAGGGGCTGACAGCTGTAGGTGGAACAGCTATGCCTGTTACTCAAATACCAAACAGTCACTCTGTCTGAGCCTTGTGTGCAGAAGGTTTTCTTGACACCAATCTTGACAATTGTGGGTGTCTTGATTGGCTCCTCTGGATGGAGCTATCCTGTTGTGCATTATGTGTGCGATAAGGAAATTCCACTAGTTTGTCCTCTTTTCTGTGTGAAAAAACACAAAGGCATCTACTCAGGAAACTTTTACAAATTAGATGTTGCAGGAGACTGGATGACTGGACTGGCTCTGTGACAGAATTTTGCTCATATTTCTAGTATAAAAAATGAAGTTATGACAACTGGATAAATATATCTGGTGGGTTTTCTAGAATTAAAATTTGGCAAAAAACCTCCTGAAATGCCAATGACAGCAAAGAAATCAAAATATGTCTGGGTTGCATGCAGTGTAGGACTGTAGAGATATCCAGCCAACTGAAGGATTACAAGCAATATAGATGTGCTAGGAGAGCTCTTCCTCAGTTTTACTCTGCTTTTATTAGCTCCTTGAGCCTTGAGTAGAGCTCAAGCACTTCCCCGTGGCACTTCACTGAACAGTGTGAATGTGCCATCAGTTCAATTCTGCTCACATCCTGGGTCATGACTGGCACTCCCAGGTTGGCAGGGAGCACAAACCTTGAGAGAGCGGATTCCTTCCGACTGAAGTGGTGATCTTATGCCAAAAGAGAACTTGCACAGTTTTGCACCAGTTCTAGCCCTGCTGTATGTAAACAGTTCCTAGTACACTAAATCTGGCAACTGAACTCTAAAAACAACTAGAAAAAACAATAACAGCAATGTGATTTACTTGTGAAACCAGCCATGTAAGTTAATATTTTATAAAACACTGAATGGCCTTCACTGAAAGATCTCACCCAGCAACTGGCTTTGAGGAAGTGTGAAATGTGCTGTTTCATAACATGCAAGATGGGAAATGTTATTTAAACAAAGAACATCTTTGTTTCACTAGTGAAAAATGTTAAGGTAGTTGAAGGAGGAGAAGAGAAATAATTTAAAAATGTCTGAAAAACAAAGTTTTCTCCAAAGAGTATCTGAAAATCTGTTTGAAATGTAATTTTGATGCCAAGTGGGATCCTGAAGCTTTAAAAAAAAAAAAAAGAAAAAGGCAATGCAATATTAAACTGTTGAACCATTTCTGTATCAGCTTCACAGCTTGTTAAAGTAAACTTTAATGAGCTGAAAAATAATGCAGTCTGACTTCCCAAACAAACTACATGGGAACTTACAACAAATGAACAATGAACTATTTATTTTGGGATTCTTTTCATGGACTTGGAACTGTTGTTTTGACCAATATACTCATTTAATATATTCACATTTAGGCTTGATCTTTGCCAAATGTCACTTTTGGGTGGATATGGCACAGCACCTACAGCAGGAAGGAAACCTCTGGAAATTGCTGGAACTTGCAATGAAACTGGATTAGACCAAGTTATTGAAGATATAAAGGAGTCTGATTCTATCATTACCCTGGGTGAGAGTTCAGTAATTTGCTGTTCAAATTACTCAACAGCAGGCTTTCCAAGCTACCTCATGTCTTGAGTAACACTGAATATTTCACTGTTCACTTCACATTAATCATATCAAAATCTTGTTCCTGCTTCCTTTGAATCTATCCAATTCACACTTGTAATCCAAATACTAAAACTATTAACTAAATACTAAACTAATACTTAACTAATACTAAAACTAATAACTTAAGAAACTAAAACTAAAACTCTTCTTTCCTAATATGCCACCTGTATCTCATCTAGTGTTAGCAGTAATTTCTTTCTTGGTTTTGCCCATAAATACAGACCTTTATAATTATTAGTCAGCTTCAGAGCATACATCCTGGTAGTACTACAGTGCTCATTCTTCTGTAATGGCACAGCATAAGGCAAAAGGGTTAATTGAGGCCCTAAGACTAATTTCATCAAGTTTACACAATTTGTCATATCATGAAATTTTGAGGTTTTGCAGTTATGTGTATTCCACTTCCGTGTAAGTCAGTCCTGTTCTTTGTGATTAGACCTTAATGAATAATGACTCATTTGATGTCTGTGAACTCTTCTGGGAGTTTTCTTCATCTTAAAAATAATAAAGGCCTTCAGTGCAGGACTGAGGATAGTGGAAATACAAAGTACTGGGCACAAACCTAAATGGTTTTGGTTTTTTACCCTTTGAAAAGTACTGGTTTATAGCAAAGAAATGTGAGATGAAGTCACTGACATTACTTTACTGGGCCTCCCTCATTGTGTTAATTCTCATCAAAAATCCCTCTCTATTGTGCTTTTCCTAAAAATGGGTAACCCAGTACTGCCAAGATTTATGCAGGGTAATCAGCTATTTAGTCTGAGATTTCTCTAAGAATGGCAAGCTTTGGCCAACATTCATTTTCAGTTGCAACAATAACAAAAAAGTTTGTGTCGTGGTGTTTTAGGACAGTTTAATTTCTGTAGCATAAATATATATGGAAAATATTAATGGAAATCAGGAAACATTCCGTTTTCATGCATCACATCTACAGCACAGTATAAGCCACTAAGTTGAAATGTGCCAGCTAATCATTCCTCTTTCATTATAAAAAACTGCAAATGCCTATGAAGGCATGTGAACAAAAGACAGTGGTTCCAAATATGTAGCAGAAAATCCTTAAATATAATAGTTTTGTACACTGGATTGCCTGAAGTAATTGAGCACTTGCTATGTAGCCAGCTGAAATGTTCTGCACCTCTGCTGAAATCCGAGGGGAAGCCTGGGTCTTCAGTGCCCTTCTGGAGGTGCTGTACATCCCTGCAGCTGGAATGAAGCTGACTTCTCCAGCTGACCCAAGAATACAGTTGGCTTCTTTCAGAGGCAGCTGCATGCAGCCTGGAGCCAAATGAATGGGTCATCACGATGAGGGGCCTCTGAGAGGAGAGGGATATGGAAAAAAAGGAAGAGAATTGCCTAAGTGCCTCCCCCAGCAAAGCAGGCTGCTGTAGAAAGTCATGTTAAGTGCAGTTCATTTGGTATAGTCACATTAAAAAAATCCAGCAGAAAACACTCAAAGTCCTAGAAGTTTGTTATCAGTCAAGATGTTGATATACTCTTCCCCTGAAGATTAAAGAAATTATTTTTAAAAGGGTCAGAGGCTTTACTTGTGATAAAATAGTGAATTCTAAGTAGAATGCTGCATTGTTAAAAATATACACATAAAAATTTAAATGTTTAGAATGTTAATGATTTGGGGTTTTAATTTTCACTCACTTAGTGGTCTCTTTTGGATTTTTTTTTTAAAATAAGTCCTAAGTTTGTAAGGATGGCAAATATTTCCTAATATATTAAACACTGCAAAGTAAGGAAGGCTGTAAGAGCTGTGACAATTTCTCTGGAGATGCATATGAGGAGGAAAGGCAAAGATGGCTCTGTACTACCTCTGCCTTCCACTCCCTTCTGAGGCTGTCAAATAGTAAACTAGAGACTATTTAGGCCACTGACAGGTGGGGATCTGGTCATTTCAACAGCACCTTTTCAGATCTTTGTATCACCTTGCACTCCCTGTATTTCCTTCACAGAATTCTTCTCTGCTTTATCTGGTTTAGATCTGCTTGTCATCGCTGGACCCAGCTTTAATGGATGGGAGTCAATCTAGATGATTTTGTTCTAAGCAACTATGCAGGAGATAGATAGCTCATAAAGGAAGATTAGAACAAGCTAAGTTTAGAACTATGGAATATTGAATTTACTGCTTCTAGAAAACTCAATGTCAAATGTTTTTGGCTGACAACCATAAAATATTTGACTCACTGTTTTTCCTATAAACTCAGATTGAAAAGACAAGATTATGTACTTGTGTTTCATAAACATCTGAAATAGGTGTATCTTCGTTGCTGTCAATGAGGATAATCTGCTTGCCTTGATGTATTTGATGCTGCAAGTTTGTTGACATTACATTTGCATGCACTTTAGGAACTTAGAAACAGCAGGGAAATCAGACATTGCTGTATTAGACTGCTTTTATTCCCTTCTATGCTCAAAGTAGACCTATGGTTGCCCTAGACCTGGATGTTGCTCTCCATGTAACAGTACACTAAATTCCTTTGGCTCATGTCCCTCAGTCACTTGGAGGGCTGTTGCAGAAGATAGAAAAATGGTACAGCCAAACATTCTTCTCTCATTCTTCTCAGGTTGCCAGGCTCCTGGCAAGCACAGACAGCCCTGTAGTTGGAAAGGTCAAGAGAAATGGAAGCTCTAACATGGTGCTGATTTTAATACACACTGTAGGAGACTGAACAGATGTACAGACCATTAAGCTTGACTTTACTGGGCAAACTGTGAACAACTTTGGAAAAAAAAATTAATTGGTAGGCACATGGGTAAGTATGTTGGGCAGAGGGAGTAGTGCTGCTTGTGCAGATCTTTCACAAGCCTGTTAAGAGTTCCTTGGAGGATTCAATGAGCATGAGGAGGACAAGGGAAATCTATTTGATACTGCTGGTGCTAAAGCTCTAGATGAAACCCTGTATTTTTATCAGTAGTGTTACTCTAGAAATATACCTTTCATGACCAGCATGGCTAGAGGTTTTAGGAATTTTAAGCAATTTTTAGAGCTGTGTTCTACTATCTTAAGTGGTAGAATCTTTTGAATTACTAAAATGTTAATTTCTAGTGCTATAATGGATTGGGTGTAAATGGAGAGCTTGTTGCAGGCAGAGCCATGGAAGTGAGCAGCTGATCAGAACAGATACTGGAGGTTTGGTCTGGAAGTGAGCAGTGTTGAAATACTCAGTGTGGTATATCACAATGCACGTCATCCTCAGATCCCACACACGTGCTCTGTTCAGTGACCTCACCACGGCCTTGTGTAACACTGCCTCTTAAGTCTTAGGAGTATTTATTTTTATGATATCTTGCATAGAGAATGCATGAAATTTTTTCAATAGTTTTCATTAGCACATGGAACTGCCAAGATTGGCTTCTAGGTTTGAACACCAACAGATGGATTTAATTTTTTCATTCAGATTAAACAACAAACTGTCATCATTTATTGTATGCTTGATTAATGTCCTTTGGTGTTGTCTTGATAACTTCAAGCAGTGGCTTTTCCTTTCATAATAACATGTTTTGTAATATATTTCCTTTTTATCTGAGATACAGACTTGGCTCTGGTCACTGGTGCAAATGACACAGTAAACTCCGCAGCACAGGAAGATCCCAATTCTGTTATCAGAAGCATGCCAATACTGGAACTCTGGAAAACAAAACAGGGTACTGAAAGACAGTGACAGAGTTTGGTACAGAGTTAGTTATGATAGATCCATTTCTTACAAGAAAAGTGGCAACATATAGAAATATAAACTAGAAATGTCTTTTCTATATCAATGCCCCAAAGATGAATATACATAGGCACATGTTTAGCTGAAAATTACCACTGCCTATATAGAGAGGGAAGAACTTTGCAGAGGCCTAGAAAACCAAATCCTGGCCAATGCCATCAGACCATCCATATGTTGGAACAGCTGAAGTATTGCATGCTATCTTGATTCCTTGAATCTACTGTGTTATTTTCATGGGCTTCAAAAAATTCAAGCATTTTTTTGTTTCTTACTCCATTCTTTTTTCAATGAATTCTTTTAAAATGACCATAATCTGCTAAGCCATGCCTACCTTAGCGAGAATTCTGCATTCAAGAGTTTGACACTATAATTTTGTTGGCCAATTCCCTGGCAGCTGCTTCAGGCATTGGTTTATAAACCAGTTTCCCAGAAAAAGTAAGCCATATTCAAAGAAAAGAGGAAGTTTTTGGTGATGTAAAGGTTTCTATGTTGTATTTTTTTTTTTGCTAACACAGTCACAATAGAACAGAATGCAAGCACTTCTGTATTCTTAACCAACACAGGTACGCAGATCAAAGCCAATATTGTCACCACACTCAGACACATGTGAGGTCAAAAGAGGAAGTAACGTGATCCAACTGCTTCAAGTAGACTGAGGTGAGTTACACGGTGCTTCTGACAACTGAAGCTGTATCAAGTTGCTTCCTTGTCTGCTGTAAACATGAAAGAAGAAAAAGACTGTAGCATTGATTCTGCCCAAAGGAAGCCTGCAAACAGAAAAACTATACTGCATGCTTCAGCTGCATAGACTGATCACTAGAAAATGCAGTTTGAGGTCAGCTGAAATTCATGCTACATTTGGCAAACAATTTAGTAATGAAACTGAAACCTCAAAAATCATTTTTGAAAGAAATAAAACATTATGATGTTCTTGAAATACAGAATTTTTATTTAACATTAGGAAATTAACTGAAGGCTGAGTTTCACCTTGAGCAAGCTTCTTTTGCTGGAACCCAAAGTATTGTTCTTCTGTAGAAAAGACAAAAGGATGCTTTTTTAAATTTAAAGGAATTTGATGCTCTTCAGTTTATTAGTATCCATCTCCAAAGCAAATAATTTCAGAAATTGTACTAAAGCCTTTAGATTTCATGCCAGTTAAACTGGTTTAGAGCCCAGTTTCACAGACACTTTTATTCAGAGGCAGAAATTACTTTTACAGGTAAGGAAAGCACAGTGCACAGGATCAGAGAAGGAGCAGGACTCAGTCTGGGGTATGTTGGTGGAGCACATTCCCTTCTGTCCACTCTTCTGTGGTATGCTTCTAAACATCCTATTGCAACACCAGTGGTCTGAGAAGTCAGCAGTAAAATCATGTGGCAACCGCACCAGTATTGCTAAAGTTAGACAAAAATTTCCACTTTCCATGAGGTGAAAATACAGTCTGCTGTCTGTTTTGCATTAGAGAACTAGTTCCCACTTCTTACTCTGGAACTTCAGAATTATTTGAATTTATTTCTGGCAGATAGGGGTGAAGAAATCACACCACTATGAGTAGTGTTATGTGATACACTACTTTCTAAAGTCAACAGCACCTCATTTCTCTTCTCAATCCGTAAAATGGCAGCTATGTGTTATCTTTCCCAACAAGCAAATAGGAAGAATCTGGTAGATTTTTCATATAAACTCTTTCTTTAAATGTTGGCATTACTAAGTTTGACCAGTCACAATTAACATTCCTAATGACAGTATTAGAATTTTACTAAAATGGTGTCCCTCAAGACAAGGAATAACAGTTTAGGAACTACATAGAGTCCTTCAGTACCTTAGAAGGTGACCTCATATTCTGGTATCAGTAGATCAGGAGTTTAACTGCCACATATTTTGATCTTAGTGGGAAAGCTTTTCTGGGGAAAGCTTTCCTGTTGTAATTGTGCTGCAATCACCATTAACTTTTGTGTCCCAGAATACTCTGAGACACAAGTTAAGGTATTAACTGCATTATAGTAAATGATCTCTCCCTCTCTTTTTCTTTTGGCACTTTTGAAGGTAGGGGTAGGTAGGATGGATTTTCATATCACATTACATTTTATACAAGTATGCTATAACCATCATTTATGTAGATTGATTTTTAAAGCAGTCAGGAAAAGTACTGAAACACAGTGCCAGGGAAAGGTAGGAACAGATCCTTGTATTACTCTGCAGTTGGGCCTGAAGAAGACTATGTGGAAAACCAGATGGACTCAAAAATTGCAAGAAGCAGTAGCAAAGGATTTAAATCAGGTAAGATTACAAGTGCTTTGGGAGGTTGTGCTGTAGATTCCAAGTTGGCATCTCTTTTCAGTCTCAATGTATCTTTACCCCATGCACTGACATGACCCTTTATTCAACCTCAGCTTGGATGACATTTCTGCTACCTTCCAGGAAAGGAATTGTTTTTTGCAGCAGCTCCCTCTCTTATTCATTTTGAGAAAGGGATTAAATACTCCCTCTGACCAAGCTTACAGGCATGCTCAAGTGAAGCCACTTCATGCTCCTGGCCAAACAAAGAACAAAAATACCCACAATAAGCAAAAGCAGATGGCTTCAGTGGCAGGAAATGAATGAGCCAGACTGCAGGTAAAATGGTTCTCTGAACACATCGTGGAGGTTTGCACTGACAGGTTCTTTGTTATCTGGGGCCTCCCCACAGGAGGCCAGATGTCTCCTGTTGTGAGAGGAGATAGAGATGCTCTTCCTTTTCCTCCCCCTTTAACTTATGGCTGTTTAAGTTACTGCTAATGGAAGCAGAAGCCTGTTTTTCTCTCTTGGTCTCTGATGTTTTTGGAAACAAAAGAGATAGTGAAGGGATATTCTGATATGAAAGAAAAGGCCCAGAACTGGCCTTTACCTCCCCATGACCCTCAATTTAAAGAACAGGGAGGTCAGTGCTGCTAATTGCACTTGAAAGGATTAACCACTTGATTGCTTTCATTTAGTGGAACAAAATTTTTCTTTAGTCTCCAAGCTGGGGAAATGTATCAGTCGTACTGAGATGCTTTCAGTGTGAGACGGATGACTTGGTTTGGCTTCTTATACCAACATCAAAATTAAATAGAGGATGTAAATATTTTTTTATATATGAGAGAAAGGGCAAATGTATCTGCTGCTCAGACTGGACAGATTTGCAGCAGAAGTGACAAAAACCTCCTTCCTGCCCCCATAAAAGGTTATCAGAGGAACAGCAACAGACCATAACAAATTACAGATATTAGGTGTGCCTCTGTCCCTTGGTATAACAAATGACTTTTGCATTACAATGAGGTTGCACTGGAAGAAAAAAAATCTGAACCCAATCCTGGACACAGTGTGCCAGATTTAAAATAATTTCTGTACATTAATTGCATCTGAGAGTTAAAACTAATTTTCTTTTGGAAAAGGTTCTTAATTCCCATTGTTCAAATAAAGTGAGGTACACAAAACTTAAATTTGGAAATAATTTTTCACCTTATGAAACTGTTTTCCAAAAGTAACGAAGAACAGCTTATACAAGCTTTTATCTGACCTCTGCTTCTTAAATAAAAAACATGTTTTCAGGGAAATGTGTCTTGGAAGTAACTCCCCCTCTCCCCCCAGATTTTTCCCTCTGCTTCTTCTAAAACATTAGGTCAGTGGGCTAATTTTATTTTTGTTTGTTTAAAGTGGGTGAAAGTTTCCTTCTCAAGCTATTATAGTTGTGTGATTTAAAAAAAATTACAACAATCTTTGTTTAAGAAATACAAGAACAGATGGAAATGTCAAAAGAGTATCAAAATTCATACCAAAGGAAATAACATGAATCATTTAAAAAAGACAAAATAACCTCTCAATAGCAATAAGAACCAAATGAGTAAGCAGTGTTGTTTCAATAGCATTGAGACACGACTGCTGATTTTTCTTATTGCTTGGCACATGAACTCCATATATGATATAAAAATTATCTTTCTTTCTGACTTCAAGCCTGTGTTTCCTGTGGTGCTGTTATAGTTCATGCCTACTCACAGCTCGTGTGCACTCACATAACATAACCAGCAGTTTGTTCTGCAAATGGGGATATGTTTTTGTTGTCCACTGAGATGCACTTACATGTGCTTGTGCAGATAAGCATACAAATATGAAGTAAGAGAGTGTATTTGTGTCTTGTGTTTGAAGGAATATTAGGATTTCAGTATCTTGAAGCACTAAAAACACAGTACAAACCAGCTGTTTGAGCCTGTATGGATTGCTGTGTAAACATAAAAACATTTTCTTGAAGTATTTTTCAAAATGTTCACCAGGGTGTGAGAGTGCCCTCCTAGACAGTATGCTACAAGTGATGACAAAATCTCTAATGAAACTTTTCTTCTACCTTAGGAATATAATTTTTATAAATGTATGATCTAAAATATATTCATATAACTCTGCTCTGAAGTTGTAGCTCAGGTCTGTTACCTCTGCCGGCACTGGCTGTGCTGGTATAGCTTGGCAAAACTACATTCACATGTGATGACTCTGACAGTAGCACTACACCTAGCACAAAACTCCAATCAGCACCAAGTCTTACTTATACTGTTCTGATCTGCCCCATTACTGCAAAAGGAGAAACAGAGCAGATCTCATAGCCTGCCTAATTTAAGGAAGCCGTGTCAGAAATATTGTGGTCAGAACCACCATCTTTTATTTTTAGTGCCTACAATGTGCCATAGTGACATTTGTTAGGTTAGTGCTCCCCCAAATAATGATATTCTATAACAATAATAAACACTTAACTAAATTTGTTTGAAGGAGTCTAAAATTACCTAAGAAGTTGAGAATAATCCTAATATAACAGTACAAGAATGGTACTACAGAAATCATACATTATATAACTGTGTTTGAAGAGACCACTTTTTATTACTAGAAGAATTTTCCAGAATTAATCTTGAAAGTATTTAATTAATATTCAATAAATGTGCTCTTTCATTCTGTATTGCTGCCACTCTCCCCTACAACTAACCACCATCTGCTCACTTCAGTAAGCCTTTGATGCCATGAAGGTGAAATCAGGATTCCTGTGTAAACCACAAAGAACACATCTGACATAAGTAACAACGAAAAGCCAGCATGCCAATTCCTTCTTACACTTAAAACCAATCACTCCTTACAGCAAGAGAGGTCAAGTCCTCCACCCTCATCTCAGGAAATGTGCTCATCACAGTGAGCACATTAGGCCTGTAGGTTGAAGTACAGCAATATTTAGCAAAATGTAACTGTTTTCAAATAAGTAACTCTAATCAGACGTCGCATCTACAACCTCAAGCACGCAGGATGAGGTCTGCACGTCACTTTTGGACATTATTTAGAGTACAATCTATTTAAAAAAAAAAGTCCTAGTTATGTTTGTGGAGTTTATTATTACAAAAAAAGGTAGTGTCATGCACCAACAGACAGCTTACTCTTTTCCTGCACAACACTTGGCATCTTTAATCAATGTATACATAAATGAAAAGAAAAAAAGCAGATTATCATATTGTCCTTTGTAGCTCTCTTTCAAAATCTCCTGGTGATAGTCCACAAGGAAATAATAAATTGCTTCTATTGTGGAAAGGTATGTATCTGGTTTTCCCTTCTGATGACGCCAAAAGCAAGTCTTCCTTGTCTTCAACTCAATTTGCAGTAACCCTGTCAAGAAGCAAAGATGACCTAGATCAGACAATGTGGATTGATGGCCAGAATGTTAAACAAGATTTTAATTTTGTTTTCTGACTTTGCTGCTAGCCTGCTCAATGCCTGCATGAAAATAATTTCTCTTCCTGTACCTCCATTTTTATCTGTAAAACTGAGGCAATAATTTTATCCTCCTTTTTGCACGTTGGAATTTGATGAAGTGCTGTAAGTCCTAGGTTACAATCTTCATATCTGCAGTTAATTACAAGTTATCCTTTCATTCAAACAGCCCTCGGCCACACAGACATCAGTAAACTGTAGAGTCGCTTCACATGGCAACAGTGAAACCCACACCTACCAAGACTCATCAATATTCATAAAATTATTATTTCATCTTTTGCAAAGTTAATACTTTTCAAGTGTAAAACAGAATCCCTCAGACTGTTAGTGTTGCTGAAGTGAGGACTATTTGCAAGAGCCAGAAACTTTTACTTTATGCTTGTTAAGTAACTGAAATTTCACTGAAATTACTCTGGAGTAAGTATTACAGCATCTCGTAATTAACTTTATTCGATACTAAAAGCATTCCCACTTAAGATAAAAGAGGGAATTTGGTGTCTGTATGGCACAAAAAAAATCTTTCATCTACTTATAGTCTCTGTAACTATTCTATTATTCCCATGAATTTTAAACACGTATCTTGGTTTTTATGTTTCCTAAGATGCACAAACTATTCAAAACTGAAACCACCTTAATGTGCTATCACTTTTAAACGGGATGGGCAGTTGGATCATGAAGAACACGGTACCCACCTGTCAACAATATCAGAAGCAGTGTAAAGTTATCTTTTTTGATCACAATCTGATACTCTGTCTCATGGGACAGTTTAATACAGGTAACAGTACAAAAACCAATATGGTCTAAAAATTGCTTGGAAGTTATGGACAGGGAAGTTTCAGTAAGGTCCAAATTCAGGCTAGAGCCCATCACTTGTAATTCTACACTTTTAACCTACAAACTGTGTTTAATTCTTTCCAGTGTAATTGCAAGAGGGATTTAATTGTTTGCTTTGCAGTCAGTAATGTACGGTATCCTGCATTGTAGAAGAAATCTTAATTACGGCATTTAAAAAGAAAACTGAACAGGAGAGTCTGTCCCTGAATTTACATGTTGTTACTGGCATTTCAGAACCAAAACCTCAAAATAGCATAGTCTAATTATTACCTCTAATAATCCTACACATGTGAAACTTAAAATAGCAGTAGGAAACTGCATTAAGCTTGTTGCCCTCAAGAGTTTTCAACACTTGAATTCTCAGCCCTAACCAAAGTAAAAACTTCCATCAAATCCAGCAGTGCTTTCACCCCAAAAGCAGAGAAGTAAATCTCAGGGATGATTCCTCCAATGTGAACTCCCACGTAGTTGTGGTTTGAATACAAATAAAAGTTCACTGAAGGCAAGACCACGGACGCTACTGAGCTTACCACAAGTGCAGTATTGGTTACTTTCAAACAAAAGATTTTAGGACCTTTCATTAAAAAAATAAAACCAGAGGGTTAAGGATAAAAGTTTACTGAGCATGTTTCATCTGTACTGTATCTGTATACAGCCAACAGCAATGTTTGCTTACAAATATGCACTGTTCATATGAAACCCCACAATGCTAATGTGTAAGCTAATAAAATATTTGGCTAATACAAAGCAGTTCAAACTTACAGGAAAAAAAAACCCAAAGCAATCAGTTTCTTCAACAATCATGGCGGTATTGCCAATAAGCTCCATCATGATGATTCATGTGAGAAAGTCATCCTTAACATTAGATTCAACTGTTTGTTTTCTGATCTAGGGATCACTTTTAATGAAGTACTCAATCCTAGACATTACCAACTCTCATGCATTTCTTGTCTTTAACTGATTTAGTTTTGTTTTCAAATGATATATTAAGCACTTTCCAAGATATAGAAGTGTTTTTTGTCCAAGTTCTCTCAGCTTATTTTAAGATTGATGTACTCATTTGCTTTCTCTTGAAGCACAATTTACTAGATTTACTGTCTATATAAATATAGGCTTACAAAACATAAGGCTTTTATTTAGATTTTCTTGGCTTAATTCATGTTTTCATTCAGTATTTCTTGTAATTTAATCTTAATAAGTACAGCAATTACTTTTTATTTAGAATTATGAACTTTTTGAACTTTAGCATATGACGAATATTTTGTTGGATGATGACTTCATTTGCAATTGAACTGAAAAATGAAAACAGTTCTCTATTTTTCATGAATGTACAACATAAAAATGTCATCAGTTTATGCCTAAGGAAACTCTGCCCCATTCATCTTGGAAGTGAAAACTGCTATCTCTAAAAGGGGTATTAAGGCAATTTATGTTCTTTATGACAAGTACTAAGGAAAGCAATGCCTGCACAGGCTGTGCACACTGTTATACCCAATGTGTGGATGGGTAAAATTCTCCCATAGTAGAAACTGATTTGTATGACACTGTGAAACCTCACAGCAATCCTGAAAGGTGCTCAGGAACCCTGGGGGCTGCAAAACAGCTGGAACCGAGATGTTCTAGAAAGGAGAGAGCAGTCCACCAAATCAGCATTGTTATGGGGAAAACTGGAAACCACTCAAGAGCTCCAAAGTAACACCAATTAAGACCTTTTGACTAATATATGCATAGGCTTCCATGGAAATTTTCACTTCTTCTGGCTGCCTGTTATTTTCCTTGAATTCATCTTCTTAAAATAAGTTTCAAATGCCTAACTTGCAACATGCAATTCCTCTAATCTTTACAGTAATACTTCAATGTAGCTGATAGAGTATGTTTTGTGTTAAACTAAATACTTATAACAGGATTTTAATTAGCCAATACATCATACTAACATGTGGGATTCTTTAATAAACTGACTAGACAGCAAGGCAACATTCATCTTCTATGTAAGAAAGTCTGTGTGAAGCAGTAGTAGTATATATAAATAAATATATATATATATATTGCATATAAACTTGACAACCTGCCTCCCAGCTAAGTGCACTTTTTGCACTAATGAAAGTATTTTCAAACTCCTATTCATCTCAAAGGAAATGGAATGCTATTGCTAAAATGTTTTGTCTCCTGCGGTTTTAATTACAATGCTTAAATGTAAACTTCTTGTAAATAACCTAAGACAAAAACTTTTTGCAGAGTTACCAGTTTCTGCTTTCAGAGTTTGAAGGGTGTGGAGGGCAAGTAGCCATTCCCTTTCTGTCTGGAGTGGTGAGATCATGGAAATGTCCATTAACAAACCCAAGCCACGACAAACCTGTGCTGAACATCCTAAATTCCTCATTCACCTTCCTGGGGCCTGTCTGCCACCAACATGTGCAGAAATGGTCCTGTGGGTCTCTGAAAAGCAGGCAGCCACCTGCAAAGAAAATCTTCCTGGCTTCCTTCAGAGGCCATTCAAACTGTTCTACTGTAGACTGTTCTACTGTCTAACATGACAGCTCCCATTCTCTGAGACTGAGGAAATTTCCTCCAATGAGAAGTGAGACAAATAAATGTAAATGCTTTCTTAGTACTGGTATTATCTTTTTGCAGAATAAATTATATGACATGAAAAGTAATGGAGTCTTTGGCTCAGGAAGTATTTTACAGCCCTGGAACAGGCTGCTGAATCCTTCATATACACTCAGATATAGGGGTACATATAAGCTTCCATCGTGCTCAGGTCTGTTATAGACATATGTCCCTTAATCATTTCTGCAGCAATAATGTCTCAGTATCAACTTGTATTTTTTTACCTTGAAGTCGTTCATCAGTTATTATCTTGTTAGTTTGATTCCAGGTACTGTCAATAAATATTATTTTCTTCAGTCTAGTGCCTTCACTCGTGCTGCTTGAGATGCCTTCATTTGGATTTTTGTCTTCTTCAGGTTCTATTTTTGCTTGTTTAAGAAGTGGCTCTCTGGAACAGTCATCATCACTAGCAGAGACACCTTTCTTGGAGTACTTTTCGAGATGGACAGCAATATCTTTTACTGAAACTGAATTGGGGCCAGGAAATATAAGTGCTATCTGAATGAAGAAAACAAAGATATCTGAGTGTCAATAAAATCTAATAAAACAACAGGAATTGTTGTATTAAAGAACAGAAGTTTTCTACCCTGTCAATAAACATTTAAGTCAGGGCAAGATGAAATAGTATCTCTTAAAAGTATTCTATTGTCTAATATAGTGCTAAATCCATGTTTAAAACACATTAATGAATTGAGATCCTTAACAGAGATTTTAAATTATTGTTACTTCCATACCTCTACTGCCAACTCCCAACACTTCTGTATAAAAAGATTTTTCAGCCAAGACAATGGTGTCAGCCCTGAGGAAGTTCAAATGTCACTTGTCACTGCAGTTTATGGGGCAGGAGGGCCAAAAAGAATAGCTTACCATTTAATTGAACATACACATCCAAGTTCATAGCTCATTTTTTTTGTGCTGTGTGCTATGATAGACAAGAATTGCATTTTAGTTGTTTTCCTTTGTCATAGTGAATGTTAATAATTTTAAGGAGGTTTAAATACTGCAGCTGCTAAATATGAGCACAATATTCAACTGGTGTTTAACTTGCTTCAAGTTGAATACTTTCATTTATAGACAAAGTATTTCTTCTGGTACATAGTAAATCAAATTCTCCATTATGTGAGGTGATGAACATAGAAAATTCAAGGTGGTTAAAAAGTGCTGCAGTCTTTCTCAGCTTTGGAGAAAAGATTATGGTCCAGAATTCTGTGTTTGTGGAGCTAAGCTTTAAGAGAGCACAGGATGGACTGCACTAATGGAACAGTGGATTCCTCCCAGCAGGGCACCAACACTGCAGGAGGAAGCTGCACCTCCCCAGCATATAAAGCCTGGCTATCTCTAGAGAATCTCTTACTTCATGTCTCTTCTCTGCATACTCTGGAATGCAAGGGTACTTATAAATTGTAACATCATCAGGTGCCAGGAGCTTAGCGTGCACAGCGGTGCTTTTGCCGTCGGTTTCATTTGGGTGTTTAATAATGTCAATCTTCAAAGGTAACTAGAGTAAAAGAAGAAAAATGCAGTATTTATCATCATATTTACAAACAACTGTACAAAACTTACTCAAAATTCAGGAGAAATTCCTATGGGTGTGTAATTAAAATATATCTGATAATTTTGGATAGGTTTAGAACTAAACTAGACATAAGTTAGAAGCAGCACCTTTTACACTTAATTTATGCTAAACACCTAAGCAAGCAATGATGAACTTTGGAATGCTGCCAGAAGTAGTGTGGTAAAATCACCAGAAATAGAATCAATAAGGTAAGCTGGATGTGGTCTTAATTTGAGCAATTTAATGGTTTTAAATACGAATACTTATCTCTATTAGGTATTCACCCAAATGTGATAATGGCTATTTAAATGAAAATACACCTAAGTTTACTAGGTCAAATTTCCAAAGTACTTCTATGTTGCCCTGATTTTTCTGCCTTCTGTTGTTTTCATTTCTGTAATGGAGTTTCTCACGCTGGTTCATGTAAACATAGCATATGTTTTGCTAACTGTATTTTTGTTTTTCATTCCTTTCTCCTGGGCAAAGAAGATCTGATACACCTTTTCCTTAACCAGTGTGGCTGGAGAGGTGGTAACCTCATCCTCCAATCCATGGTCATTCCCAAAACCCTACAGAAAACTAAATGTAAATAAGCCTTGGTTCTCTTCTGCCCTAGAGAAGAACAGCACCTGTGTAGTTTTTGTCGTGCTCTAGCGCAACACTTCTAAAGTATTTTTATCAAGCTTTCAAACTCCAGTGTCTTCAAAATGCATCTTAGATCCTAAGATGCATTTTGCAAAATGTCTCAGTCCTCTCTGATAGCTTCCCTAAGTATCTCAGCTGAAAGGCATTACACTATTTCTATTTTAAGAGTAGTTATCTGAATTATAGAACCATGACATATAGGAATGTCTTTTAGGTCACATTTTATGTAAAATTCACCCTTGGTTTTGGACAAATTTCTTGTTCACAATATAATGTGTTCTGGCCAGAGTTATAAGAAACTGAAGAATGCTCAAGAGCACCATAAAGAAACTTTCAACAACCAAGTGAAAACACAGTTGCATGAGAAGCTGAGTGACTTCAGCCTATATTCTCATCTAGAAGATACATAAATGTTTATGTGAGGATTGGAACATTTTCAGAGTTTGTACATGTAATTCCTCAAGTAAGAACAGCAGTTTTATCTAACTGTAGTTTATTCATACTTATAGCTGTGTTCAAGATTAATGTCTGTAAAGAATGAGTCAGAAAAGAAATGGCTGCAGACAGACTGTTCTCTGTCCACAGTAACTAAACCCCAAAAGATATTATAAAAAATCATTAAGAAATATTAACCTTCACAGTTGGGATTTCTTTGGTAGGGACAGTTTCAACAGGAACAAAGCATGTGTAACAATAAAACATTCTTGAACTATTGCATCGGGGGCATTTTGATCTCCCACTCTTTTTTGCCTTTTCCAGTACTTCCTGGGATGCTAACTGTAATTGCTGAAGTGGATTATCTTGAAATGATGATGGAGTCTGCAGTAGGCTTTCCAAACACTCAGTATTTCTTTTTGCTCCTTGAGCATTTTCTTCATTTAAATGTGTAGATGAATTTAAATACATGGTTAGCTGAAACAGACAAAATGTTGTTAAATAAAAATCCAATTACTATGAACTAATCTACTGGAAAATATTATGTATTATCCCATTTAACAAAAACATCTCATTAAAGAAAGTATTTCCTACAACAAAAAGAATAATAAAATTATCTGATTCAAGAGATTTCAGGAGAGCATGAGATAAAGAGCTGGAAAGAACCTGAGATCTGCATCCTTAATGTACAGATGCACATTCATTATCCCACTCACTTAACTCCTGCAGAAGTCTATTTTTTTTTTTTTTGTTGGTAAGATCTTTGCCTAAAAGTTTACGAAAACACTGATAAGCAGTGTTTACCTGCATGAGCAATCCCATTAGTCTCCAACATGACTACTGACAAGGAATTATATGCCTACAGGATAGAAATTCATAAGACAAAAGTTAATTGTGCAAATTTAGATCTCCATCCTAAAATTTATTGTGTGTGGGCCAACCAAACAACCTGAATGAAATCCCTCTTGGATAGAACTTTGTGAAATAGAAGAAATTTTCCAGAAGAGCTTGAGGCTGAAAAGTAACAGCTAGAAGAAGGCTTTGGTGCCCCATGTTCCATATGGTAAGTGCTGACCCAGTCTAGACTTCCACAAGTTTGTGTTTATTTAGTGCCATTGATGGATTGTTTTTAGGCTTTCTTCAGGACAGCTGTTGTCTCACCCTCTGCAGCTGGCACAGAATTTTCACCAGGTACTGTGAGCAAGGCATGAGAAACATGAGCGTG
The DNA here is from genome assembly GCA_013396995.1 of Dicaeum eximium. Taxonomy (NCBI): domain Eukaryota; kingdom Metazoa; phylum Chordata; class Aves; order Passeriformes; family Dicaeidae; genus Dicaeum; species Dicaeum eximium. The sequence continues at coordinate 2,365,625 of VWZP01001966.1, forward strand.
TACCCAGCCCAGGGCAGGCAGGATTAGTGCTGCTGGGCTGTCACAACCCCTCCTGACCCGTGACTTGTGGGCTCTCTCACCCTCAAAGCAGCCCCAGCCAGGAGCCTGCACAGCCTGCAGTAGTTATAAACTGCCTTTGGCACTTTGTGCTGCACCACTTGCAATGAAAGAAGTTATTTTCAGGATTTACTTTCAGCTAATTTAGGTTTACTTTTTCATGTCAAGGATCACACTTATGAAATGGCGTAGCAAAGTCATGTTTAACAAAAACAAACAAACAGTAAGTCCTGAAATGTAATCCAAAATTAAGCGTTTAAATAAAATCAAATGTAATATAACTGGAAAGTAACAAAACCAAAAAACTAAGCTTAGTTTCCAACACAAAATTAAAATCAATCAGAGAAAAAATTGTTATTTTCTGGTAAAATTAAATACTCATGCATGCTATGATACCTTCCCCTCTGCTTCTGCCAAGGTCTAACTTTTGAAAGGTCAGGGATGTCTACTCAAATAAACACAAAATCTAATACGCATAGGAATTTTCTAGTGCAATTTGCTTCAAGTTTCTCTGAGATAAAGCCAGTATACTTTACATTTCAGAGAAACCTGTGCTATTATCAAGTTTCCTCGAGAAGCAGAGAGCGAGAGGCCCTGGAATTGGACATGCATTCCCAGCCTGCAAAGGGATTCTTTTCAGTGGAATAAAGTCTCACACTCCGTGGCGCTCATCGGTGACACCCTGAAGCACTTTTGTTATCGATACTGCCAAGGGATACGCTGTGGCCTCGAAATAATAGCTGTGCCCAGGCTGCAGCACTACACATACAGTACGGTACACTTCAGAAAATGACTAGAATTCTAAGACCTAAATCTCATTTCAGACACATATTTTTAAGACTAAATAACAACTCCATCTGCACCTCATCTCCAAACCCCTGGCAAATCACTGCAGGTGGAGGGTACTCTCCACACTCCAGCTGCAATTCTCGGACAACTTCGCACGTCGGCCGCTCCATCTCGGGGAGTTGTGTAAAGCTCACGGCGTGCCACAACCTCCCTCTATGCCGGTGCTGGCTGCTATCAGCCGAGCGAGGTGAGCGCAGGCCGGGCCCGGAGCTCGGCCGTGTGTGACCACACACGGGGCACAGGGGCACCGAGGCCCCTGTGGGCGCAAAGCCGCTTTCTACCGCGGGCCGCCCGAGCCCGCCCCGCGCAGAGCGCGGCCCCTCGGGGCTCCCGAGCCGCGCTGCCTCCTCTGTCCTGCCGCCACCGCCGCGGTGGGGCGGGAGCTCCTCAGCCGCTCCTTGCCCCGCTCCAGCCCCCCCGCACCGCCCGCTCCTCACCCGCCGCCCGGCGCAGCTCCCGCGCGGCCGTCGCAGGCCCCGGAACGAAAGTGCCGGGCCCGGCCGCCGCGGGAGGAGGGGAACGGAAGCAGCCGGCGGCTGCCTCTGCGTGAGGGGTTTGTGTTTGTGTTTGTGTGTGCGCCTCACGGCCCGCGTGGGCTGTTCCGTGTTTTGTGCCACAAAAACCTGGCCAGAAACCACTTCCAGCTACCTGGGCAGGGGGAGGAGAATCCCGCCGTTCCCAACGGGGCCCGCGCCAGGTGTGTCCTGGCCTGCGTGCCGTGCCCAGCGCTGTCGCCTCCGTGAGGCGGCACCGCCAGGAAACCAATGGCGTGTGAGGCTGCGGCTTTCGCTCCCATGGGAACTCCAGGAAAGATAGAGCAGAGATTTTTTTTAATCTCTATTTCCCCCGCATCCAGTAGTATTCTTAGAGTGTATTTATTGACTGGAGGAATTGTGCTGCTCGTTCCTCTCTGCTCGTTTTGCATTTCTCTCTAAAGGGAACATGGGTGAAACATGGAACATGAAGATTTGGTGAATCCAATTGGTTATTGTTTTAACTACCCATGTGCATGGAGAAGTGAGCATGTAGGAATCAGGTCCTGAGCAAAACCCTATGAATGTAAATACTGACTGAGAATTGATTTTGAGTGTAGATTGTATTTCCAAGCCCCTTGGGCACTGCAAAAGAACTTTGTATAAATGGCACACCTTTAAGAGAGCAGCCTCTCTGCTGTTAACTTTCTTTTTTCTTAAACCTGTACCATGGAGGAAAATGCCTGCCTGCTGTTCAGCAATTTTCTGTGGTTGGAGATGTGCTTGAGTGATGATACTCAATCAAGCTTTGTTTAAAAGATTTGATCAGGCCATGCCATTACTAACATAAGAGAAAGTCCTGAACCCTGAGGCAAAAGGTTCTGATGAGAATGAAAGGAGGAATAGTTGGTTCTGATTTTACCTTTTTTTTTCCTCTTTTCTTACACTACTAAGACTGCTAGGGAAATCTTTGACTATATATGCCTTTCTGGTTTGTTGAAGAATTCAGTATAATGTTACCAGTGATTTGTCAGAATGACATTCTTTTTGGAAGAAGCAAGACATTCCTTTTGACCTGCCTTCATTATTTGCAAGTATTAATTCACTCAAATCGTTTAAACCAGAAAATTTGCTTTTTTTGAGCTTTGAACCTGAACTTTTTCCCCCACTGGAACAAAGAAGCAAAAAATGTTTGAAGAGATGTGGAACATTTAATGATAAAATTTAATTTTTTAAAAAAGTAGATATCTAAGAGAAGGAACCTGATATAAAAATGGAAACACTTTAATTTAGGATAATATCAAAATAAAGTGTTGAACTGTTTACGTTTTTTAATTGGTTTTACTTTAACATTTTACCCTGAAATCACAGCATCACAAAATGAGCATGTGTGTATTAATAGTTTCAGTGCAGTCAGTAACATTTCACTGATTTACTTCTTTAAAGAAATCATTTCTCTTGCTGCCCTACTATTGAAACAGAGCATGTCAATGTCCTTCACCAATACCAGAGTGCTTAAAAACACACTGATTACTCTGGTTTAATGCTTACTGAGTTATTTCAGTGAAGTGATCAATTTGATGATCAAATTCAAACAACTACCTTTGGTTCCAACACTTTGCTCAAATATTTAAGCTGCTAGTTTGAATGCTTTGCTAGATCAAGGAACAGTTTCCTCCTGTGCTTCCAAGGCTGTTCTCAACAGATGGAAGGCATTACTGGCCTTTCCGAGAACTTAAATTGCACATGATTTTATTTGTCTCTTTAGAAACATAATGACCCTTTTTTCTTGAGTTATCTTCTTCTCTAACTAAAAAGTTATAGTCTTTTTAATTACCCTGTGTCTGCTGTAATGGGCCTCCCTGGTCTATTTCTGTTTTTCTGGCTCTTTGAGATGATGTAATCTTCTCTGAATGCAGTACATGAGAAAGGAGGAAAGCACAGTCTGCACTGCAATGTTGCCAGAATTAGAGATTCTTAGATGTAAAATGCATTTATACTCGTATCACAATTCTTTATGCAAAATAAAGTTCACAGATCACTTTTTAAAACTTTTTTAAAAAGTTCACAGATTACTAATTTAATCTTCTGCATTTGTATAATTTTCAGAAAAAGCTGGTTTTACAATGTACTGGTTGCAGAAGGAGTGGCTGAGTTGTAGCTTTCTTGACGAGCTTTTTGGTGGGTAAGTTACAAAAAGATTATTCCTTTAGTTATATGTGGATATTTGTATGAACATCAGACTGCTCTCAGACTTGGAGAAGAGAATAAACACATGTCACTGCAGCACAGAAACGTGCTCAGAAAGTGTTCTCATGCCAGTGTGGCCCAGTGTACCTAGAGGAACATCTTACTGCCCTTGAACAGAGCACCTGGCAGGCATCAGCCCAGGTAAGTGTTCGCAGCTCTCCCTCACTCTGTGGGTGTGAAGTGTCAAGTTTATAACTTGAAAAGGCATAATAAACTAAAGTAATAATAGGCTGAGAGAGTTGCAGGTATCTGGCAAATGCAAATCAGTCCCTGTATTTTGACAGCCTAATGTTGAGATACCCAAAGAAGCTGCTTTTGTTTTTCTCTGTAAAAGCTAAACATTCCCCTTGCAAGTTTTTCCCCTCAGTACTTGTGCAAGCTGGAAGAAGTTCCTATATGCTTGTGGATCGTATTTCAAATTAAAATACTTGTACCTTTTACCTTTGTATAATTATGATTTGCTTTGTGGTTTTAGAAGTTTTTAAATCCCTGCATTCAGTGTACTGAATTTTTTGGTTGTTGTTTTAATAGAAAATTGTTCCCAAAGTCTGGAGAATTCTGTTTCTCTCAATCTGTTGCCATGCTTCAGGATTCTTTGTGGTCATGGTTTCTCCAGAAGTTTAATATACAAATTAATTTTAAGTGTTCTTAGAGCTGTTATTATCAAACAAATAATCTACATATTCCAGAAGTACAAAAATGCAAGTGTTTTACTCATGCAGCTCCACTGCATCAGCTGTAGGTCCAAGATTAACTTTTCATGTAACTTTAGGAAGCTGTAGTTGAGTGTATGAAGAATTAGTTTAGTTAGCAGGTTTATATCATGAAGCTTAAAATAAACTTTTAGATGAAATTGACTGTTTATTTTACTTTGCTTACTTTGTGTAGTGGTACTAAAATTTATAAAAGGTATGAGTTTGGAATATTTAGGTTAAGGGCATAAATCAAAAGTGTATGGGTTCTGTTACCTCAGATGGTCACTATGTTCTTTATTAAGAAGAGGAGGAAAATATTCCTGTGGCAGGAGGCTGTGATTATGTACACTGGCTTTGGTTCAGTACAGCACTTAGATTCTGTCTTAATTGTTGGCTGATAAACTTAACATATGCTTCAGATAATGCACATTTTTCAGTGCTATTCTGAATCAGGAACTACAATATACTCAAAACTGACCAAACGCTTAGAAGTTGTTACAATGTTTAGAAGAACGATGTGTTGGAGTAAGAGAGAGCACTAATTTAGGGATAGGTGTTCTGGTGCTGTTCCTTTGTGTTGGCAGTGCCTCACCTCAGATAACTCTGAGCTTTAACAATGTTGTGCATCACTATTTTACACAAAGCCATATCTGAATTTCTGTAGATATCTTTGCCCTGTTTTTTCCCCCCTTTGAAGCCTAACCAAGAGCACTTGTTTGACAGAATGGCAGATTTTGTGCCACATTTCCTTCTTGTTCCCACAGATGCTAAAGATGCTTTTTCTCAGGTAAGGGTACCAGTAGCATTTTCAGTGATACATAGGTAGCTGCTGCATTTTGGCACATCAAAGTATTAACATGACACATAAGCCAGTGTACCTGCATCCAGATTGGCAGCTTTTGGCTCCAGAAGACAGCTGGAAGCACATGCATGTAAGTACCTGAGAGAGAGAACAACCAGAACTGTTGAGGAAAAGCTGGAAATTATCATGGGCTTTCATTAAAGGGAATTTTTTTGGCTCATATAGTATGTGAATAATAAAATGAAATTATAATATTAAATTATGTGACTTTAAAAAACTTTTTTTCTCTAGCAGAAGTTTATTGCAATTGCAACAGTTCACTTGAATATTTTTACATTCATTACGAAAATTACAATATGAAATCTCGTCAGTAGACTTTTTAGATAAGATGTTATTTTGTCAGATGGATCCTGATTGGTTGCCACAAGTCATTATGTTGCTTTCTGGGAAGTATTTCCTGAATTTATTAAATATTTTGATGATGACTTTAAGGAGGTATTGGTAGACTTAGTTTTTTCAGTGGGTATCAGGTACTGGTAGTTTTTTTCCTTTCCCTGAGGCATATTTTGTCCAGACTACCAGCTGTGCATTTCAGTGAGAATCTATTGCCTTTGTTATCTGTTGCCTATGTGTGTAATGCCATACATGTATACATACATAGAGAGTGCAGTACTGGAAATACTGATGTCAAAACTGGCTTTTTCTGCTCAGTAATAATAATTATGATGATTTCTTAATACTCATTGTAGGTATATAAATATGAAAAAATATTTTAAAACAGTACCCTGGAAAGGAATCTGAACTAACTATCCATGGCATTGTTTCTCCTTAAATAAAACAAAACTGGATCAAACATCTCAAAATGTTTTTTGTAAAAGCAACTGTTTCTAGGTGGTCTTGAAGGTATCTCTCTGCAAAAAAGAGCCACTTTTTACAAATATTCTTACAGAATTCAGACTATACCTGTCCTAGAAATTTCTGTTGGAAGTAGTATTATATTACCATTAAAGTAAGTAGTATTATATTACCATTAAATATCTGCATGTTTTGACAGTAAAAGTTTATGATTTTTAGATTGCATGCGTTATTTGATAGCCATTCCAAAACTTAGATTTAGAGCAGATTTCTATCTTTAGTGCTCATTTATTTAGATTTCATGACAATGTGGATTTCATTATCTTGTATGTTGAAACTGATTGACAAATTCAACAGAAATATGTTTTTGAAGTAGATGTAAAATGCAGAAATATTTTCTCAAAACCTTTCTCTGTGTCAGTCACTGTTGGGCAGAATTTTCTTTTTAGTTACAGACAGAGAAAATTGTATGTAGAAAAAGATCACCCTGAAAAATTCAATTTAGAGAAGGTTTATATACATCAAAGTTATACATGCTCCAAACTCCTAAAGGGCCTTTAACTTGGAAGAGCTGGATAAGCCCACAGAGTTCTCTGTAATGTGTAACCACTATAAACAGATAATGGGTGGATTTAAGTGAAATTTAGTCAGACCAGAAAAAATCCCAGAACTCTAGGAGACCACTGCTATGGCACAGATTCTGTGTCTGCATGAAACTTACGGTGTGGGAGCTGTGTAAAATTCTAGTGGAATGAAGACTGAAAACCACGGAATAAAATAAATTAAGTATTGCTGCGAGAATAATTCGCAACCTCAACAAAACATATGCAAATGTATTAAATTACCAGAACTGGAACAACCACAAAGTAAGGCTATTCACCCATCTGCAAACCCAAGCAGAAGCAGAAGGGAGATAGCAAAAACTGTTCTGGTTGACTTTAAGTATATGAATGTAATTATTTCAGTTAACAGGCTTGGATCTCATGTCTAAAGTTGACAAGGGCATAAAAATTTGCACATTGGATACAGGAAATAAAGCAATTTTAGTTTCATTTGGGGATATTCATAGGGTGATTTTCAAAATTCACATAAACATTTTTCTAAATTAAATTTTTTTAAATTTTAGGTTTAAAACCAAGGAAATGTGTGTGGAAGAAATGGAATCTCAAAAGCCTTAAGGCTGCCACAGTAAATCATACTAGTAAAGATGCTACTGCTAAAATACAAGCTGGTGCATCTGCCAGTTCTGCAGCAGCTAGTCAGTCTTGTAAATATTTTAAACACATAATGCATGTGACCATAGACTTTGGAATGAAACTTATGGTACACTGCAAAATCTTAATTGTCAACATAAATTATTACTAATATTTTCAGTTATTAGTTATATTCTGTTAAAACCACCTAAAGTTTATTTTGCACAAACCCAAAATGTTAAAGCAATTGAAAATTAAATGTGAATTGTGATCAACTCTAAACATATATCCGGCCAATATATTGATAAGTCAATTTTATTAAGTTGTGAACAATATTACAAAGCATTAATAGCAGCTGCTGATAATCCATCTTGGGTTGATTTGTCAGTTTTCTTATACTAATGACAGCCACTCTTTTTTCTTCTCCTTTCTCTGGTATCTGGATCCCATTTTCAGTACGTCTTGCATTGTAGCCTCTTTTATCCCCTTGTTTTCACTGTCCCAGTGGATCAGACCTTGATTTTTATTCTTTCAGTCTAGCCATCTCTTCTTTCTCATGGCCGCTATTTTAACTTCTTTTTTCAACCTTGTTGTGCTGATGTTGCCTCTAACTTGCTCCCTTTCTGAATGTTATCCAGCATTTTGTTCCTTCAGGGTAGCCAGTTTCTTCTCTCTTCCCCCTTCCTGAAATTACTGTTTTCCTTCAAGCAACCACAACCACAATTTTAATGTGCCAATGTTCTCTTAATCCTTTCTGTCAGTCTGCACCAACCATAACCATAACTTTTCCTATCCTTGCCTTTTTTCCCCCTCATTTGTTTTGTTTTCATGGGCTCATGTGCTTTTTCTGAATTTAGATCATTCCCCATTCATCAAGGAAGGAAAACTTCACTTTTGTTGCAAAATAATTCAGGGAAAATATCTGAGCAAAAACTTGTAAGTTTGCATTCCCAGTCCCCAGCCCCTACCATTTTCAGTAGGGTACAAAAAATACTCTGATGTGTTTTCTCTACAGTTAGGTTAAATGCTTAGGAAAAGATGGTGGGCTGTCTGTTGTGTCTGTTAATGTTAAGGAGAGAAGGTTTGAACATGCTGTACTCAGAAATCCTGAATTAATGAAGTACTGCAGATACATCAGGGCATGGGAAGACTTCTGTCACGTGCCATGATTTCCACAAGGCTTTCTCTTATAATGTGGATGTAAAAGAGCTGTGTGAGGCTGTCTGAGCAAAGAGGAGAGTTCTTCTTGAGACTTGGCTGAGGGATTTAGTATCTACAGATAGATATGGCTTTATAGAATCTTCCTATAGATTGCCTTTGCACATGTTGTGACTTAATAAAGTGAACTATCTTACTGTCATTGTGTATTGCCTGTTAGCTTTCCTGAGTAGTTTTCCTTTTTTACTTTAGTGCTTCTTTAAAAGTACAATTAATGTGGTTTCTTTAAAATTGTTAGTCTCATCAAGTTACAGTCTTGAAAGGAAATTCTTGTTTACAGAATCCAGTTTTTGTGTGTTGCTCTGTTTGCAGTACAGTGTTTAGAAACAGAAATGTATCTGTGTTTTTGAACACAGGAACGTTTGGGTATTTTTTTAAACCCAAAAATCTAAACCCAGTGGAAACATTTGGCTGATTTTTATAAAATCCAGTGGTTCCATTCCAGTATAATCATATTTCCTTTTAGAGCTTGGTACTTTGCTAGTATATAGAAACAAGAATATGAAAACAAGTAGAAAGTGATTATTGGTGAAGCAGGTTCAATAAATCACCTCAGCTGTTAATTAACACTTCTGACCTCAGGGAGCCTGTTTTGATGGCAATAGTTTTGAAGTCACTGCAGCTGTTGTCTTGATGTTTTTTACCAAGATACTATGACTTTTTTTTTTCCTATGACAATAAAATAAAAAGGAGTAGCCTTACTATTTTAGCCCTTCCATTAGTGATCTACCTTAGGCTTTCAGGGTGCTCACAGTTTCTTTAATAATCATTTGTTCTCTTTCATGGCCACTGAGAAGTTAAGTTACTTGTTCAAATCCATTTTTGTGCCTGGGTTTTGGTGAAATCAATAGGAATAAGGTGCATAGGCAAGTTAGCTGAACTGTTGATGTATCTTACACAACAATTGGGTGTCCATGGCTTTCATGGACATTTCCTCTTTAATTTCCCTTTCCTCTAACAATCTCATCCCATATTTCTGTACTGTGCAATAACATCAGAGTAACTCAAGAAGATATGAACAGGCTCACCCTGTTTGCTGGGGTGAGCACAGACACTGATCTGCCTGTGGCACAGGGGTGTCCTGGTAACATCAGAAGTCACTGTCAGTGTGGGTACAGACAGCTGCAGCTCCTCTGCTGCCCTGGTGTGGTTAGGTAATTTCATTAGTCAGGTAATTTGTGTGTGTTTGATGTTTTAGCAGTGTGTACCTGACTCAGACTTGTTTGTCTTACTTACCAAATAGGCCATTGAAAGTGGCTTGATGAAAGTTATATAAGAAATCTGTAGCAGAGCAAGGTTTCAAAGGCCAGTAGATGAACCCTGAGAACTCAGCAGTCACTAACTGAGAGCTGAATTCTTGTCCATCAAAACTGGTGCTGTCCAAGGTAATAGTGAATTGTGTTTGTTTGGACAGCCAGTTGTAATTGTAAAGGGAATTGGTCCTGAATTCTGATTAACATTATATAATATAGCATTATAACAAACATTTCTAGGGGTAGTAAAGATACTACTGGATTAGCTGGAAGAAAGGGGAAGTGAATCTTTTGTTCTACCCAGTGCTGGTGACATCACACCTGGAGTAGTGTGTTCAGTTCTGGGCTCTGAGTACAGGAGAGACATGGAGAGAAGACAGCCCAGGGAGGTGGCACTGAGGTGATCAGGGGCTGGTGCATCTCCCATGAGGAGAGGTGGGGAGCTGGGACTGTTTAGCCTGGGGATGAGAAGGCTTAGGAGAAAACTTAGCAATGTATATAAACTCCTGAAGGGAGGGGTGCAGAGAGAACTGAGCCAGGCTAACTTCTGTGACACTAACCCTTATGTGACAATTTTATGCATCTTTGTTCTAATTCCTCTGCTTTTCTGGTTAGCACAGAAGTAAAATCATTCTTTTAATGAGAAAGTAATTTCATCTGAAGTGAGTAATTTTGTTTTTCTTTCTGTATTGGGTTGATCTTTTCAAATGCCATGCCTCTAAATAAGAGTTTCCCTAATGAAACAACCAATCTTGGTGAGCTAGGATTGGCCTTCCAGGCAGAATTGTAGAAAATCTCCCTTTTTAGGCCTGGAATGTAAGCAGTGATGGAATTTCAGTGTCTGGAATGCTTGAGATTTACAAGCTAGCTTTCCTCAGACAGGTATTGTGAAGTTATTTACAGAGTTCAAGACTTAATGCTTGGTAGCTTTAATACTATATTAAGCCCCCACCCCCCAAATATTTAAAATTAAATTTTGCTGGTTTATGAATTTCAATATATGGTGTTAAAAAGCTTTTTTAGAAATTTTGCTGGGGCAATATTTATAAAGTTGGTATAGATGTTATATTAAAAACCTTGTTCAACTCTTTGAATATTTTTCCCATCTAGTTTCTGCTTTGAGTACAGTCCTAATCTTCAAAATTATCAGCATAGAGAATTTAGCATCTTTTTGTGCTAATAAATTCCCTTTCACCGCTGTATTAAGTAAGTGTGTGATTTAAATAACTGTTACCATTTAAAACTCATCCAGTGATGTAAACAATTGTACTTCCTTTTTTTTTTGTTATTAAATGTTAGTTAAAAAAATATTATTTCTAAATGTGGATCTCATCTCTGATGATGGCACTTCCTAGTTTGTGGAAAATCATCTAACCTGTCAGTTCCTTTTTCTACATGTTAAATGTTATGAAATCATTATGGTATTTGAAAAATTAGTAGTGAGGAGATAGATTTCATAGGTTTATGAAATATTTAGATTACTCAGATACTGGTCACTGAGTGCAGTGAAATACTGATGTTTTTATTACTTTATTGATTTAACATCAACTTACATCTTGCTTCAGCTTATTGAAAGAGAATATACATATTTTCTTCAAAAAGTAATTTAAAACACAGACAAGTGTATTTTAATAGTTAATTGATCAACCATTTAGTAATGTGATTATTACAGATGCTATGCAGAGCCATGTTTTAAAGTACCTGCAACAGAACTAAAAGTGAGACTGTATTGTACCATATCATATATTTTAAAGGTCATGGATATTGTCCAATTGTCATTTTTATTGTGTTATGGAATGTATTTACACCATTTTGCATACCTTTAAAGACTCACAAGTTATGAGATAAATGTGTAAGTATCCCCCTAACAAGGAAATGTGTTTTGTGTAGTTGTTTGAAGGGATTGTTTCAAGAAAAGTAACTTTCTTATGGAATCCTAGACTCATTAAAGTAGGAAGAGTAGTGCTGCAGGTCTCTTGTCCAATCTCCTGCTCAAATTAGGGCCCACACTGCTTGCACTGGGCTTTGTATCCTAAAAGCCTCTGAGCATGGAGATTCTGCAGTCTTCTCTGAGTTTCCTCAGGTGAGATTTGCTCATTTGTGTCCCAGAGTGTTTATCAGCAGTAATACAAAAGTAAATAAGTAAAACCTTTCTAATTACAGATCCTGTGTAATGGAGCAGTTTCTGTGAGATGTCAGTGGCTCTTGCAGGTGGCTGCTTTGGCCACAGGAGTTGAAGTTCCCTTCTGAGCCCCAGTCTGGACAAACTGTGTAGTGTTGGTAGGAAACAGAAAAAAGCTCCAGGGGAGCCAATGCCTCTGAAGGGAAGGCAAAGAAATTACCCTTGAGGTTGGCTTTTATAATCCTTTTTGCTTGGGTTTTCTTGAACTTTTAATAATAGACAGGTTAGTAATGAGCCATTTCCAGACATGTGTATCAGTTTATGTATAAACATATTTTCCTCCTACATGCTATATTGTATGTTGGTGATAAGAATGCATTGGATTGTGATGTAATTGATGTAAGAGGTTTAGTGGAGATTTCTGACATCTTTCTGAATTGCTGTAAAAATCGAATAGATTCTTCTTATTCTTGTCTTGTAATAGTTTGCTACTGGAGACAATCACTGTAAATTTTCTGATTATTATTCTCTGGTTTTAGCACTAAACTGAGATACATTGAAAATTGCTTAGTTGTAAGGACATATGAGTGTGGTACTGACAAATTGGCAGCATTTGCAGTGAGGTGTCTTTCTGGGAACAATTCCTTCACAGAACACATTTCAGTTATGACAGCTGTAAAACATAAAGCAGCCTTGGCTTACCTGAAAATGGTGGTAAAATTGTGATTCATTATTATATTAAGCATTTAGCAGTGAGGGCTAGTTACAATCTGGATTCAGGATTTGTTCGACTGTATTTCTATATTCTTGAATTGCATAATCAAAAGATTGTTTAAAAGAGCCTGTCTGCATCTTGTTTTAAGATTTTTTCCATATATATTTATATATTAATGTGCATTACATACATTTTAATTAAAACTTCAGTAAAGCTTTTAAGCACAAACAATCCTAATGGGGTTTTGTTATTTTCATTTTTTGTTTCAAAGCTTCTGCTAACCTAGTTTAGATATACAAACTTCTGCTAGTGTGTTAATGTTGATCATAAGTGTGAACTTTGTTTCACTGTTTAAATATTCACAGAAAATAGTGCAGAGAGGTACCAGCAAAAGAGCTTCTTTTATAGTACAGTCTGTTGTGTTCAGTGAACAAGTAATAAATAAACTAGCAAAAGCACAGTGAAGGTTTACTGATAGAGCTGTACTGACAATTTTTTTTGCATGGATCTGTTTATATCTTCTTTGATTTTTGACTTGCTAATATAATAATTGATTTTCAAATGGCGCTATTTGTTAAGCAAGATTTTTCTTTTTTTAAAAGAAATATTTGTCAAAGGAAATTGTTGCCATTTTCTGTGAGTGCTCTTAAAATGAAACCGTTTCATGTAGGAAAAAATGGTTGACTCTAGACTTTTGTTATTCAATGCATAACATTGAAGCATTTAAGTCCAGTCACATCAGTTGCTTTAGCTAGTTTTTGGTGATCTTTATCTAAGTGCAATTATCACAAACCCAAGAAAAAGTGTAGGAAAACTGAATTAAATGACATAAGACATAAGTCAGGTAGGGCTTAACTGAGCACTTTCATAGCTAGAAAATTAAGATGTCTTTTCTTCATCAGGTCACAGTGATTTTAGCTGTAGTTTCAGACTAGTCACGCAGGCTTGCACATATTTCTGTATCTGTGAGTGGAGGTTCTGCCATTTTAGGATTATTTCCAGTGGCTGCTGGAACTGTAACCTTCTTTTACCTGGCATAACTCTGAGCATGCCAGTAATTCAATTATCAAGAGTATGTGGCATAGATTTTTAAAATTTTTGTATTGTTTCTTTTGAGATGTCCATTGTGTGATTTGCTGCAGGCTGTCATTTTTGTCTGCCATCCAATGTATGTTGGCAGGAGGGTTGTGTACTAGGCTTTGTGTCTGGTCACAGAAAAAAATTCATGCATCTCAGCCAGACCATTTTGTTATTCCTTTAGAATTAAAAGCATATGAAACAGATGCAGCTTAATAAGTATCTTTTTTATAAATAACATTTAAATAACTTAAAACAATAAAGTTCAAATACAACTTAAAATAAAGTTTAATGCTGCAACAACAGAAAAAGCATGTATAAGAATGGAAAAACAATATTGAAAGCTGTATGCCCTAACAGGAATTATACAAAAGATAGGATATGTTACATAAAAAACCTTAGTATGTCTGAATTTTTGCTTCGTTGTTATATAAAATGTTAATTTGTGAAAAGTGAGATGAAGTACATTATTTATTCCTATTTTTATTTTACATACACTATTTGAAACATCTTTTAGAGCAGCATTAGGTATTTGTTTCATTAATAGATAGGAACATTTTGTGTTAGAGTAAACTTAATTTGTCCAAACTAACTCTCTTATCTGAATACAACAATAAACATTTACAAGATTATATTTTTTGATCATATAGTTTATGTATAGGATATCAGTTTTTTGGGGGAAGTATTTAAAATACTGCTCAGCCTCCACATTTTCTATTGACTTGATAATCTGACAACTCATTCCAGCAGCCTTAAAGTCTGACATATTTTACACAACATTATCATCTGCTTATTATTATTATAGCAGCCATATTTAAGAAGCAGATAGTTTTTTAAATAAAATATTATCAGATAATCAAGTAATGACTTATTCTTCAGGGTAAATTAATTTAAGAAACTACCCAGTTACAATGACTAAGATAATGATTGTACAACTCTTTAGAATTTTTTACAACTTTTAGTTAGTAAATCTGGTTTTGTGTATATTTTCAAATCTTTTTCATGTAGTCTCTTAAAAATAAACATAAACGCGCAAGTCCAGCTTGTTCAGTTTCTCAGTAGTATTCCAGCCTCTCTTGGTATCTTGTCAAACAGTCTTCTTAAAATTAATCTTCCTGCTGGAACTAGTTCTTTATAGATCATTTGTGATTAGGATATTGCCAGAGGAAGAAAGTGGGATGCTCTGTGTTCTTTCTTTGTTTTTTTACCTTTCATTGGAACCCCTTTGTGGTTTAGTGTAACAAACATCTCTTTTCCTTTGTGTGTCCATTTTGCAGAAGCGTACGTATTATAATGGTTTTCTTCAATCAGTTCAATGAAGTTGCAGTCCTCGTTGCATACTTTCTGTTGAGAGTCAATAATAAAATAGAGTAAGGCAAGTACAAGTGTCTTTTTAAATACTTAGCTTGGGGAAGATGGGAGTAGAATAGGCGTTAGACCCTGCATATCAGGAATATTTTATTAAATAAATTTGACCTCTGAAATCAGAGTATTGAATGTTCTAGCTTTGTATATTCCCCCTTAGTATTCCACATTTTGAAGAAGTATATAAGACCTAATTATTGAATTTATTAAATGGACATAAAAGTCTAATATGGGATGCATGGGATAAGTTCAGGATATTCTTTACTTAGTTAGGAATCTGTTTTATGAAAAACCATACAAATGCTACATCTCAAAATACCTCTATGATTGGAGGGATTTACACATAAGAGAAGTTTGCATCCATACCTTTCCATAGAGTCGTCCTGACTTGTTCATTGCCAGAAAGTATTCACTTTCCACTCCTTTGATTGCCACTATTCCAACTGCCACCGTTCGGATTTCTAGAATACCTGCAAAGGTACACAGTAAGGGCTGTAAAATGCTTGGTTGTTCTCCAGTTCACTTAGAACGTTTTGTTCAACTAATATTCTGTAGTATTTCCATGTTTATTGAAAATCCGCAGCAATCATTCTTGGAAAACAGAAAAATCATGTGTACTCCTGTGAAGAAAGGGCTAGACTTCAAAAATTCCCTCTGTGTGATCATGTCTGCATAGAGCCACTTTAAAATTGTATGGTGGTAATTTTTAAGTATATTCCGAAGTTCTGATGTCAGTATAAGTAATTCCTATATTTTCACAGAATCAGTGTAGGTTAGAATTTATCAGGATCAGGGTTTCATTTGGAATGTGTAGTTAGCCATCAAGGTTCACAGAATTTGTGTAAAGCCTTTATTTTGAAGTCTTGTGTAGCAGTATCATCCCCTTGAATGAGTGTAAACCTTAGAACTTGCGAGTGATAGAAAACAGACCACAGTGTCTAAAATAAGATAAAGTATTTGCTTGACCTCTGTGTTCTTTTATGACTGATTGGAGCTGTAAAGATATGTGTATTTGAAAATCATTAAAGGCTGCCCTGAGAGCTTATTTATTCAAAACCAGAAAACATTTAGTGTTGTTTTCTATAAACTGATTTATTTTCATCTCACTGATACATATCAGCAATACTTTCTGTAGTCACTGTGATACATTTAAGTTACCTGCAACATAAAAAATATTCTTTCGTTAATATTAAAAAAAAAGTGAAGGCAGGGTGATTATGCAAGTTATTAAGGAGCACCAGGTTGTTTTCAAGCTTGAATATTATTAATGTTGTCTTAAGCAATAGTTTAGAGTTATACATCTGAGTTTGAGCTATTTCTTTCAATACTGAGTCACTGACAGAACTCTGCCATACAACTGCACTGTGACTCCTCCAAAATGGGGTCTTTCAAAGGCAGCCAACTTGAGACAAACTGCGAGAGCTAAGCATGGGGGAGACAGAGAGGTGGGAGAGAGGCTTGTGTTAGATTATCACCTGAATTTCCTCTTTAACAAAACATTTCCTTTTTTCCCCTTTCAAGTTGGCATTGACTTTTCACAGCCACACAGTAATAGTTTTTCATTAGTTAGGTTTTTAAGAAAGGCATTCAATATCTGTGATATTTCTCCTTCTCTATACATTCTTATCTCCTCTTGTCCTTTGCTTTCCTTTGTGTTCTGTTTTGCTTTTCTCCTTGTTATTACTGATGTATCAGTCCTAGAACACATGGGTCTATTTTTATTCCTATTTTCTTTAGCAGATCAGTTCACTCTTCTCATGGTGTGTGCACTGCTGGGCAGTGAGTTTGGAACATTTATACTTCTGTACTCCCCTATAATGCTAAGCCAGCTTCTTTTTGGGTAAAGCTTTTAGAATCCTTTGACAAGTTCCATTCTGCTGCAGGCCTAGCAATGGTTCTAACAAAGGACAATTTGTAACCGAAACTTACAAAAATTATATTAACTATCATTTAAATTTCACTTTAGAAAAACCACAGTGAGGCTAAAAAACAGATGAACATCTGCATTTAGCCTAAAAAAGAACATAACAGTGGAAGGGATCTCTGGGTCATCAAGTCCAGTGCTCTGCTAGCCTGGGAATTGCATCAGATAATTCTCTTTTCATAAACTTTGCCAGTATTAAATTGGAGTTGTTATTTCTTTGCCCCCAGTTTTCTGCCGAAGGCTGTTCCAGAGTTTGATTTATTTTAATGGCTAGAGACTTCATAGTAATTTGCAATCTGCATTTCTTCAGTGACAGCTTATATCCATTTGTTCTTTTGCCTCTGCTGGCCATTAACTTCAGGGGATTTTTAAAAAAAAAACAACTGTGTTTGAGTTTTCTATTTATACAGAATTTTAAAAAAGGGAAGATTTAAAATTACTTTTTAAAACAAATCATGCTAATAGGAATTGAGATTTCCTTGAGTAAGCTGATGTTGGCTGAAGTTACAGTAGTAAGAAATCCTACTACTTTAAAAAAGGAAATGTCAAAAAGTTTTGCCCAAAGCAATATAATTATTGTTACAATTTTTACATTTTTTTTTTTAGTTTTTTCTTTTTGTCTGAAGTAGATTGTGCCTAACTTCTTGGAGTTGCTTTGTTTTGGTTTGGGGTACTTGTTTTTCTACTTTATTCACAGTTGAGACATCAATGTCTTTCCTTGTCTTAAATGAGGGGGTCTATTCTTACGTGCTTCCTTTTGAAGTAAATGTATTTAATCCTTTCAATATCTATTAATGAAAAGAAAAATGTCACCAAGCTAGAATGGGAAAAAGAAAATTCTTATACACAGATTGTTCCATAGAAATACTCTTTTCATACTCTAGTAACCAAAATTACTTTAAAGGCATGCTTAAATTAGTAAGATGTTGATGAGGAGAAATTCAGAAGGCCAAGCTTCAACAAGGTATTAAATATCCCTGATTTCAAAATTAAAATGTAAACTATGTTCTTCAGTTGCTTTATCTAAAGCATCCCCAGAGAAGTTCAGAGGAGGTTTAACAGAAGACTTAATATACCACAAAGTAACTGGGGAAGAAATCAGATTAAAGCCAGGAAAGAAAAAAAACAACCTAGAGATGGGCATCCAAAATTGAAAACAACTGTACTTCCTATAAAATCAGCATGAAATTCCAAACAATTTTACATGGTTGTATGGTCAGTGTATCAAATGTAGCTTACAATTCCTGTATGAATGAAGTTTCCTACAGAGCTGAAATTCCTCTGCTGTATATGAAAGACGCTCAGCAGAGAGGGGCTATAGTTTGTCTTCAGAAAAGATGCCTATGGATGGTGGCAGCAGTCTTTGGAACCACTTGGTGCAAATTAAATAACACACAGTGGATATCCAGAAGAAAAAATAAAAAAGAAAACAAACCAAACCTTTAGGCTGACACAATAGTTTCAGGAGGTGGAATATGTATCAGGTTTTGGAGAAAGTTTATGGCATAAATGAGGTGAGTTTCCTGGCATTTTGTTTTTATCACCTGATATTGTCTTTTCTGATTCAATTAGTATTTTCAAATCAGCATTTTCATCTTCCTTTTATTTGTTAGACTCCTTTTTCCTTTCACAACACACTGATATTATATTTGTTAAAACAAATCTCTGCTTTTATTGCTACACAATCTGCAGACTGTATTAATTTCCATCAGTATGCAGGTGTAGTTGAACAGACAGTATCTTTGTGTTTGCCCATAATATCCTTAGACAAAATATCTTATCTATAACAGAGTAGCAGGAGCCTTGTGATTTAGCAAAATCAGGGCATTTCTCTCTACTCATTTGTCAGCTAAGAGGCTGAAAGAGCGATTGCAGCTCTGGCTTCTGAGAGCTGTAAGGAACCCAGTAAATGCTGCTCATGCCTGAAGGTCCCACGGGCAGGTGTAACCTGTCCAGGGGGCTTTTGGAAGAGGAGGGGCAGCAGAACCACAGAGGGAGATCTCTTCTCATGTTCTAGGGAACTGCCCCAGGATGCCAGGATTGTTCAGGGAGATCCTGTGAAGCACACATTGTGGTCAGTCCCTCCTCAGCTGGCTCGGTTTCCAGACATTTGGTATGTTGCAGGTGTCCCTTCAATGTCCATCACATATTATGGTCACTGCTCCTCAGTTTGCCAGAGTCACAGTGTCTGTAGACATTCCTTCAAAGAGAAACTTTGGCATCCATTACATTTTTCAGAAAGCTGACAGCAATTTCATCCCAGTACTTTTCTGTTTGCCAGGTACATTTGTTGTGAGAGCACATATGATAGGCACAGCACGTCATGTCTTGTGGCTTTCTGTGCAGTAAAGTTGAAAAAAAGCAGTCTGTTACTGATTTTTAGGGGTAGGGAGGCTGGCACTGACAGTTCAGCACTTGTGAGGAATGTGCTTGTGAAACACTCTTTCCTCAGCAGAATTATCTTTAAAAATAAAGTATGTGAAATCTTAAACAGGGACAGAGGGGCAGAAAAGACTTGGATGGAAAATGAGTCAAAACAAAATGTAACTTCTAAATTTCACTAACTTGTGTTTCTAATTAATTGAATTTGGAGCACATATTTATGAATTCAAATGACCTTTGCAAAATGATTCAAGGCCAAGGAAAATTGTCTTTGCTTAGAAGACACTTTTAAATGATATGTAATGTAATTAGTTCTTTTGTTCTGGCACTTAAGAAGTTAATATCTGTGCCTCTTAAAGCCAGCAAATACGATTCATGATAGTCAATCTTGGAAAACTTTCATCATGTTATTGGTACGTATTGGTACATTTGGTAAGCCAGCACAGTAAATACGTTCATTAGCTGGTGTATTATACTTAAATGTTTTTCCAGAAGAGTCTTAGCAGTGAAATTAATACTTTTATTGGATAGTTTTGAAAGTAATTTGTTTCAGGAAATATTTTTCTGTCTTTTTTTTTTTTTTTAATATAGTGTCTATATTGTAAAGTGTTTGTGCAGTTTAAGTTATTTTGAGTCTTAATATTTTTAAATGGGTCTTGAAGTTCATTTTTAGGTAAAAATTTTTTTGTGCTCATTCTCTTGCAAATATAAAAAACTAATAGTAAAAAAAATTACTGCAAATAAAGGTCTCAATTTAAGATATTTTGTAATATGACTTAATTGTTACCTTTCCGTATTATTAAATTAAAATTGATAGAAAGTAGAATTTGCATTTGTATTGAGTACTTTCCTTAGCAAGAGAATGAAGGAGTTTCCTGGATGGTACCTCACAGAATTCCTGTTCATAAGGTTTTTAAGTAGAAATAGATGTACATACAAAGGTGTATGTTACAATGCCTTTCAAAGCAGGAGATCTCTCCACCCCAGGAATTTTCTGTCTGTGGATGTGATTTTAATGAACAATTTATTAACAGAAAACAAGTTGGTGCATGCATTCACTATCACTTTCTCCTATCTTCTCCTTGTGGTACTCAGAATTTTGATTTATGTCATGAACACATATATGTTGTTATTTACAGCATAGAAGGCTAAAAGAGTTCTTCAGGGGCTTTTTGCCATATCTGTGTGTGCATTTGCTGTGCATGTGTAGCCTCTCTGAAGCACTTGAAATATGAATATGGCTGTAAAAATGATCTGAACAGAAATCATGGATCTGTCAAGGATTTTCAGGAGAACAGTTGAAGCTACTGCATCAGTGAGATGCCAGACATCTGGATATATGGAAAAATAGTCAAAGCACTGAAAACTCCTGGGTTTGTCCTGTGTGTAATTTCCAAGCAGGAAAAGTTGTAGTTGTCTGAGGAAACATGATGAACGATAGAGGGGCGTTCTTTGAGGACTTGATGCAGCACATTGCTCAGCATCCTTGAGCAGTAGAATTTGCTTACAAGATTTAGTACATGTACAGAATATTTGATTAAGCATAAGTAGCTGATGTTTAATTACCCTTTTGCAATTAATTTGGCACAAAAAGGAGGCATACTTCATTAAATACAGGAGACATACTGTATTAAAATCAACTAAGTGCTAAACAGAAGTGCATTAAAGTATTTTTTGTACTCCCTTAGATTTTCATTTTAAATTTTATTTATTTGACATTATCTTGTCCATAAATGCCTCTACTCTTTTCCAGTCATACAAACTAATTGATACATGCATTGCTAGATGCAACAACTTTATGATAACACATTGTCCTGGTGATACTCAACAGCTGACAGATGAGTTAGTTATGGAATATGAGCCATGTCAAGGTTTATGAAAGAAACTGCTAACTTGATAACTCTGTGAAAACAGTATAAAAAAGATGTGTAAGAACCACACATAAGAGGGAAGATACAATAGGGAACTAAAATGATTGTTTAGAAATACTGTTATTTTACTTACAAGATCTGTTCTTTGCATGTGTACTTGGACTTGTGGGTGTTTACTTTTATGACAGAAAAGGAAGGGGTAAGCCAAGTTCCACTCTTGTCTGCACTGTTCCAAGTATTTACACAGTTTCTTATGCATCATCAAATGTATAATGTGCCCTTCCAACCATGGATGGCTTATACTATAGTGTGAAGAGTCTGGTTTGAACTGTGTTTGGAAATACACCTTCCTTTTTACTTTAAACTTAACACATTTGTTTTGCAGTGGGAAATACTGAAAGCCATAATACCTATTTTTAGTCATTTTTCAAAGTGAATAAATGTAATGCAGTGCTCATCAGTTTACAGCACTCAGTAAAGTTTACCTCCCCTAATTTCTGTAGTGAGAATTTCACTGACCCTATTGCAATTAATAATTGCTAAAGAGAAATACCTTAATATTTCCAAGTATTTTTCCTTATTGTACAACATATTTTGCCTCAATTTTGTATTAACTCTCTGTTAATTTTGGTGAGTTAGGACATAGTTTTATAAATCAAATGGTTCATTCTTCATTGAAAACGGTATAGTAGGAATTGGTGTAGAATGTTCTGACTCTAAATTGATGCCTTCTGTGCATGTCTCTTTTGAGCATTAGCTATTCAGACCACTCTATTTCCAATATTTCTGTTGATTTGATCTTCAGAACCAAAGGGTGTGACATTTTTCATTTCTAAAGTAGATTGCAGAGTTGTGGAGCTTTTCAATTTAGAGGTGTGACTTGTGAATAGCAGTACCTACTAACAACTGAGTAACATGCTGCCCCAGGCAGTCCTTCTCTTGGGAATGTCTCATTAAACTTATTAAAAGTCTTTACTTCACTGATCTCCACTGCTTTATATAAATATTTTCTTGATCAGCCTCTTAGACAGCATGTAGTCATTTCTCATTTTTGCAGGAAACTACATTTCCCTCCAATAAAAATTGCCCTGAAGCTAAACATATGGTTATAATGAAGAATAATATTATTTTTTAGAATTAGGACTGTCATGTAAAATTCAAGTCTTAATCCTCAGTCTGAAAAAGTACTCTCTTATTACAGCATTAATAATTTACTGATATGAAAAATGGAAAAAAAGAGTGGAATTACTGTTTACAAAATGTAATTGTTTCCAAGCAGTAATAAAATTAATGATTTAATAGTTTAGAGCTGAACTTGTACAACAAATGCTTTCCCTACAGCTCAGATGAAGGCTATTTCTAGTATTTAAATATTTCGTGCCAATTTTACTAGAATAAATGATGTTTTCAAGCTCTTCAGACTTTCAGAATGTAGCCTCAAAGTACCAAAAGTAAATGTAAAATGTTGCTTATTAACCTTTTCACAGCAAAATAAGATACATCCAAATAGAGGTGGAAAACTTCCCAAATTCAGTTTCAGTGTCTACAGCTATTTTGATTATCTGAACTTGGAAAATTCCACATAAGACCACAGCCTACTGTTTTTCAAATTCTTCCATAATGCAGAAGTCTTTAAATAGATTACTTTGTTTTTAAAAAATATTTCTTTACTATGCTGTTTTGTGTTTTCATCTGGTAATGAGGTGTGTTTGCTCCTTTCCACTTTCCTGAGTTAGTGATCACAGTTGACATAAAATTTGTCATGTCTTTTCTATGGAAGACTTTTTCTTCTGTTTTTCTAAGAAAAAGAGGAGTGCATGTTAACATGCCTTTTCCATCTATAAGTATTTCATTCTCTGAATTGTGTTCTGAGGAACATTAAATCCAGGTGCATTTCCTGTATATCACCTGTATGAACTGGCTGCAGGCAGTCACAAAATCAGCCTAAATGCAACGTGGCAAGGGGTGCTGGATTTATTCAGCTAAACAGGCAAAAATAAATCCAACATAGAATCTGCTCTTTTTATATGAAATATTCCCTGAGCTTTGCTGCTTTGTTCTGTATATTGTCCTGTCTCCAGCTGTTCCTGTGGCAGTTTTTCTGGTTCCTGAAACAGGCTTGACAAGAGGAAGAGCAAAGCCATATATTGGGGACAAACTGAATGTAAAAGCTGCCTTTCTGTGTTCTTTGAGGATAACTTAAAATTATACATCATTGAGACAAATCACTAAAAGCAATTATTAAATGCCTGCAGATTGATCATAATGACATTCTGCAGTGCGTTATCAGTTAAAATATGTAGTACAACACATTTTAACAGTGAAAATGGTCCCAGAAGTAGCTAATAACCAAATTATTTAAAATAAGTAAAATTCAGAAAGTGATTGCATAAGAAAGAAGGTGGCTGCAGTATTCCAGAGCTTGAAGATATCCTGAGGGGCCTATGGCATAGAAGCAAAGAATTTTAAATGGTTTGAAATTTTAGTTAAATTTTGTTTCACATAGTTAAGAGCTCATTTCAGTCATAAACACTGCAATCCCTATTGAAGACAGACATCTTTTCCCATTCTCAGTAGTTATGTAAAATGTAGGGTAAGCACTACCCAACTGCTCCATTTCCATTTTAGTTCCATTTCCAGATCAGATCTGTTTTATTGTGCAGGAACAGCTGAAGTTGGATATCTAAATATATCAATTATAATGTCTAGAAGAACACGAGCAGGCACTACGTAATTCCTTCCAAGGTACAAAATGCAAGAAGCTGCGAAGAAAATTGTACTAACCCCTTGCTGCCTCTCAGACTGGGAATTGATAGAAACCAGCTGGCTCACTCCTGCCTTCAAAACACTGCTGGACATATATTTATATATATATATATGGCTGCTCAAATTGTTCTGGTTTGCTGCTGACAAATAATTTAGATTTAGTTGAACTTTCAAAATCTGTATAAGACCAGAGTCTAAATTATAAACTAATAGAAGGAGAAAATTAAAACCTACTTAAAATCAAAACCAATCTAATAATCGAATTAATTTCTGATAAATAAATTAGGATTTTGTAGCAGATGTTTCTGCTGTCTTGCTCAGTATATGGATCAAAATGTGTCAATTATCCTACCATTGTTGTTTTTTTCAAATAGCTTAGGTCATTCCTTGTCTTAATTTTGCCTAAAGTAATTAATTTCCTTCTACTTACACCCTGTTTTTACCAGTCTAAAATTTAAGCCTGGCTGGAATCCTGACTTTAGGGAAATCAGTAGAATATTTGCCATTACACACAGGCAGCACTTTGAAACCTCTCTGTTTACATGACCAGATATTTGTAAATGTATAACTGTCATCCAGTTGTTATCCTTAGTTGTTATCTCACTTTACAATTCTATACCAAAACTGAGAAAAAAAGCAGCATCAGCAGAGAAAATTGTTCCTCTGCTACAGGACCAGTTGCTATTACCAGAGCAAATAGACTGTAGGAGCTGCAGCCAAACTTCTCTTTTGTTCTGCATTTATTTGTGTGACTTTTTAATCTGCCTTTTTAAATTCAGCTCAATTGACCAGTTGGAAAATCTGGACTTTTTTTCAGTTTTGACTACAAATGCCAGAATGTAGAGGACATCAGGTGTTAACAATCTTGAATCTGGTGATAAAAGTATCCATGCACACTCTTGCTTTCGTCTATGTGCATAATATCAAGTCAGTGGAAGGAAGTCAATGAGAAAACTATTTCAACTAGAATAATGTAAACATTTTCTATTTTCTAGAGTCCACAGCCTTTCTGTGCTTGGCTTTTTTGCATTAAATAGGAGTAGTGGCCTCACTTTTCAGTGACAGTTACTTGTACCCTGAAAGAAGAAATCAGAGCTCTAGTACTCATATTCCAGTGTGTTGTGACAGAATAGTATGATGTTATATTATCAAAAGAAATTATCAGTCATAGCTAATGTAAAAAAGTAATGGAATAAGTAATTAGTATTGAACAATTAATAGAGCATAGGATTAGCCAAATTATATGATATTTCTGTAAATGTTTTAATTAACTTCAACACATTTTTGATATATTGTTGGTTGTACATAATCCAGTTAATAACATAATCCAGCTGAAGATATACAGAAGGAACATAAAAAGGGGCAACTATAAGGTTAGAAAGCTGCCTTGTTTTCTTACCCAGTGTTCCTTTGCATTATCACCAAGAACCCCACATAAAATATTCTCTCAATTAACCAGAGTATGTAAAATATGGTAGAAACCACTTCATTTTCTTTACCTTTACCTTTACCTTTACCTTTACCTTTACCTTTACCTTTACCTTTACCTTTACCTTTACCTTTGCCTTCCCTTTCCCTTTCCTTTTAACTGAGGAAAGTTTCTTGTGGCCCTGAGCTGGCTAAGGAAGGATGTGAGCTCTCCTGTGCCTGTAAACTGCAGTACTTCATTTTCTCAGCTCTCAAAGCACACGGGTACTGCTCTATCACTATCCAGTGACTGTTTGTAATAAAGATATCTGACCAGTCTGTTAAAAGATTTAATAACTTAAATTCAGATCCATTCTGGCATCCATATTGTTATATTGGTGGAATTCCAAATTTCCATCTCTGACAATAGTCAACCAACGTGTTTGATAGACAACAGTGCAGTGCATTGGCATAAGTGCAAAGACATACTTTTCTCTTGACCTTGAAACAAATGGCAGATTTCATACCACTCAAGCATTAGAGAACAGCTTCAGCCAGGGGCCTTTGAGAATGTTCCACTTTTCAATTTTTTCTGCTGCGGTTTGTTCTTATATGTAGTGGTGTCGTGAAATTTTGATGAGCTCCATAGAAGTACTACATAAGCAACCTGTAGCAGAATATAGGACCCCTTTAAAATCTGGGAAACAGCTGGTCTGTGTGTTGTAGATATTTGAAAACATGCATTTCAGTAATGGGCTCAAACAAGGACCTTGTTCAAGCAGGGAAGAATAAAATCTTCATTTTAAGGAAGCAGAGTAAAATGAGATTTCTTCCGTAGGTTTATAAAGTTAGATGACTCAGGTCATGGTTAGTGGGCTTTTAATGTAAGCATCTGCTGATGCTGATCCACTAATCTGGAGTGGGTAGCAGATGCTGCTGCGCAAATAAAGGGTTTGCAGCTCTTACATTTTTATTTTGTGGTGGATTTGCATTAAGCTTGCATAATTCTGTGATTGGCAGATTCAGTTTGACAGCCTGTTTTGAGTCTGCATTGTATTCATGATCATTTCTAATCCTTATGGTACTATTCTCTCCTAGTGTTTGAAGCATAAAAGAATAATGACTCCATAACATTGAACTTAGCAAGAAATTTTTGAACTGTCTCTAAGAGTGTACAGTTAAAAGAGCACAGGGCTTGGCTGTGCCCATGTTCTAAAATATATAAAGAAAACTTGTTCTTAGTAAAGCATTTGCTATGATTTTTGGTCTGACTGAAACAATTATGGCTATTCCAAGCACTTAAAGTGGTAAGGAAACCTTTTCTTTCTTTGCACAAAGTATCTGTGACTTCAGTTGTATTGCAGTAAAGAGCTGGGGAAACAGGAGCCAGCTTTACTGAGATGATGGCTGGTTTTTACGACACAAAATGAAACAAAGTAATTCTGCTGTTCTTAACTTCGTCTTTTTGTGCCACATTAATTCCCCATGAGTATCTATATATTCTTGATTCTTGTGTAAATGCAAATGTTCTATGTTAGGAAAAAATCTTACAAAGCGAGATTATACTTCTACAATTGAATATATATTCATTATAAATAATGCTATCAGTTTTTAGTCAGTATGGAAATGTGAATCTGTGATTTTAATCAGAAAACACAGAAAACCTAGAATAAACTTCCAGTTATATCTTTCATATATAAATATAAATTTGCACATATATTTGAAAAGTGATAGCTAACTATTTTTTAAGTTGAATATCCTAAATTGGGTATATTCTGATGTACTACACTTTTCAGACCATATCTTAAGTAGAATAAATAGCAGTAGCAGCTTTACTCCTACATGGATATTGGTAAGGTAGAGAAATCATTCTGACTTGAAAGTCAGGAAGAGATTAGTACTGGAACAGGAATTTCATTTTTCTTTATGCCCAGTATTTATTACCAACGTTATGAAATGGTATCTTAAAGTAAAAGCACATGGATTTGCAGAAGCAATAGTTATTATTTGGCATATTTTTAAGTAGACTCCTCAGCCATGGATAGGCATCAGTAGCAAAACTTTTACTGATTTCAGTAGAGCCAGACTTTTACAAATGGCATGTATTTGTCTCTTTCCTAATATGGGTCTTTCAACTCTTGAGCAAACTTTTCCTAATGAATCACAGGGTTAGATAGCTTTTCCACTAGTCAGTAACTTAACTCCTCCACAGCTGTGCAGTGTTCTTTACTTTCAACAGCACCTATTTAGACCATCAGTGATAGTTTTCCATAGCTCATCCCTAAGTCATGAATAGAAAAGTATGAATAGAAAAGCCATATTTTGACTTTTTGTTGGAAAGAGCTAATGCTGTACTTCTTGGCAATTACTTTCTTGTGTTGATTACATCTCTGTGTCGTTGAGAATTTATTTCAATCAAATACCATGCACACAGAGAGGGAATTGTTTTTTTCACATAGAAATCGATGTTAATGAAACAAATATGGCATGGTCTGACAGGGCTCAAATCTGACTTTTTTTGTACAAAACCACCTGTGATGTAGATTGCAGGATATGTGATTACAAGAGATGATGTATATAGAATTCCTCAGGAATCCCCTGACAGAGGCTAGTTTGGGGTACAGCTGCCAAATAGCTCTTAGGAGGGAAACAAAGAAAGGAACCATCCTGCTGTGACGGGTCTGGTGTTGGAGAGTAAACTCGGGAAACAAACAATTCTCCTTGCTAAGTTCAGTTCAGCTGAAAACACCCAGAACTGCATTGTTGAAGTATGAAAAAGACAATATAATAAATTGTGATTCAAAACCCTCAGTATTTACAGTGCCATATACAGACAGAAATATTCTTCATTTTCCTACATCACCTTAAAAGAGGTGACCACCTTTGGAATCTGGGTAGTCTATTGGGGAAAAAATTTGTACAAAACTAATATTTATTCAGTTTTCTCATACATGAATAAGGATATGCTACACAAAATTGTATCACATACAGAAAACAGTGAACAGTGATGTGATGAGGAAGAAAGGAGAAAATATTTTTGTAATGGCAGTCATGATTTTAACTGAGCCCTAGCAGGAGAAAAAATGTCTTTATCTTATGTATACAAGATTATCACTTACAAGTGATTAGGACAAAGTCAGAAAACATGGGTTCTGTTATTTTTGTCTCACACAGTTGCATAACAGTGGCAACTTGCACATTTTTGTAGATACCACCTAAAGTGATGTAGAAATGTAAGCACCATATATATGCCATGGGATTTAGGCTTGAGTATTCCCCTTTTTTAAGGTAGCTTAAAGGGTCCCTTGAGTAGTCAGCCCTTTTAGAGAACTGTCTCTGGGTTGTCTACGGATCCCGTGTGCCAAGGACAGTGTAAAGATACCTACTTGTGTTTATGGAATGTTTTGTTTCCTAAGAAGAGAAAGTCTTGTTTTGACAAACACAGAAGTGTATTCCATTTCAAATGTTGAACAGTTCTGAAGAATTCTCCAGTAATTTCTCACGATGATTATGATAAATATATGTTTTATCACTAGATCATTTTCTGCTTAAATGATATAGCCATTTGTTGCTCATTAGTTTCTCTTAAGTAATCTCCCTGCATCAGAGTTAGGCTGTTCATCACCAAACTAAATTAGCAGGGTTTGCCTCATATGTTATGAATAATTTGAAAATTCTGCTTTTGGTCTAATGATAGATTTATGGTTTTGGTATAGACTGGTTTTGCTTCCAGTGTTCCCTCTGGATGAAAGTGCCATTTCAGAAGTTTTCATCAGAATGTGTCCTAGAAGAATATGACTAAATTAGAGGAATTCAAATTCAAAACACTGGATTATTTAGCTAAAAAATCAACAGAGCATGATTTCTGTGAAATATGTGGTAACAGTTTCCTAGAAAGATGTGGTAATTTTTTTCTTTAGTTTTTCTTTTAGTTTTAGTAGTCTTTAGTCTTTTAGTTTTGCATGATAGTTCTCTTTAGTAATATAGACTGAATTTCCCTGGTCACATAAGGGTGCAATCAGAAATGAAGGCATGCTAAGTAATTTTAGTTTGATATTTGGTAAAGAGGCTGAGTGCCAGTTTGCTAATATAAACGTTCTGATTGCAATTGGTGTATAATAATCTAAAAGCTTGGTTTTATTAATAGCTGTGTAATTTTCATTGCTCAATTTAAAAGGCATTTAAAGAGATGAGCATAAGTGGCCTAGGACTCTTGCCATTTACTTTATAATTTGAGCAGAGTCTCCTAAGGCTACTCTCAAAATTGATGTAACATTTGATTTCCTTTGAACTAATAAATATCCACTACAATTCCAACGCAAATTCACCCAAATATGTGTCTGTTGCACTGTTAGTAAGGTAGGAGAACATGCCAGACTGTCTTTCACAGCCTCAGTAAGGAAACTTTCCTGGCTGCTGAAGCAGGATGCTCAGAGAGGATGCTCAGCTCTGTGAAACAGTGCCAGTACTGATGGGGTGGCAGGATGCAAAACAGAGCAAGAGGCTCAAAGCAACTCTTTACCTGATTGCATACTAATGAGGGAAGGAGGGCAGAGCCAGGCCCTTGTAGCTGGCCAGCAGTTAGGAGAGGAGGATTCCTTACAGGGAAGAGGCTCTCCACCCATTCCCTGCTGGGGTTTTCTCCACAGTTCTTATGTTGTCCCTTACCTGGTGTGATAGGTGGTATTTTGTTTCCTGAGTGGGTGAATTGTCTTTTTGGAATCATAATTTGAGCATGAACAAGTTTCTTTATTTCCTTTTTTTTTTTNTGGTATGCAGTCGTTTAGAGTGCTCTAGAGAACTTGCTTGCCCTGGGAATTATGTACCTTTTTATTTGGTTTTGGATTTCAGTCTTTGTTGGAAATACTGAGCAGAATCTCCACACTCAGTAAAATATGTAAGAAGTTTGGTTAGAAGAGTGGAGCTTATTTATATGGGAAGAATGGCTTTTTGTGACCAGTTAGTTTGAAAGTACTTGTTGTATACAATTTTGCTTTTGATTAGTAGCAATGTTTGTAGGCAGAGTGCTGTGTGAGTTCTGTCATACTTGCAGTTCAGATGTGGTCAGAGATGTGCTTAGTACATGGCAGAGAATTCTTTTTGTGCTATGTTCTAGTGTGGTATTGCTAAGATGGTGCTGAGCTAATGCAGGCACTAATGCTGTGTGTGGAATTCAGTTGGGATGAATCTCACTTTGTCTCACTTTGAGCACAGGTATTTGTCCCTGTCCTTATGTAAAGGTAGGATTACAATTTTTTGCTGTAGCATTGGGAAGTGACATGGCTGTGGTGACTTCAGGACTTCTCAGGTGCAGTTTTCCCTCAGGCAAACATAAAGGGCTGCTGCTGAGGGAGATCTTGTGCTGGCCTTTCCCACAGCATAAATCTCTCTTGTTGTAAGGCAGCTCTATCAAGCAAGTTTCATTATTTGAATCACTCTGCGCTGGATTTACATAGCTAGTTCCCTAAATCCTTGTAAAGTGTCACCAATAAGCACTCAAAAACTGCTTGGATTTCTGTGTATCATCTTGCACATTATGTGCAGTCCCCAAGCTGCCTGGGCTGTTGCAGAGGAAATAAATTAACATGGTGGAGTTAAAGTTGCTTTTGAAAGCTGGTGAAAGTTACAGTTTCCTATTGTGTTAGTACTGACTGCACTCTCCAGGATTCAGTTATCCTTTCTGGTTTACTTCATAGATTCTGTCAGGGAGTACAGCTCTTGTTTTCACAAGGACCAACACAAACCCTGGATGGAATCACTGCACTGTTTGCTGCCTTCTTCCCTTGACTAGGTCAGCATTCTCTCCCAAATCCATCTGCTCAGTGACCAGCTAGAGAGCCTGAACATCGCCACCCTTAGAGTTCATGTAGACCACTCAAAGGGCAAGTCTACCATCACCATATAATGTTGTGAATGTGTTATACAAGAAGCCAGCAAGCTCTTGCAGTGAGCATTTCACACACCTGGCGTGTAAAACTCCACGATTGCCACTGCATTCCAGCTGTGCACACAAACAGCCACTGAACAATGGCACCAGTTCACCTGAGCAGCTCAGGGACTGCAGCACAGATTCACATACAACCTTTTCCAAATTTGGTGGTGATTGTGGTTATTTTTTCCCTCTAATATTTTTCAGCTCTAGATAATGTGTATGTTCATCTAAAAGAATTTCTGTATTTAGCAGTCATAAAGTTAACTCTCTTTTTTTTTCTGTAAACATTTACTTTTGACTGAAATACCAAATCCCATGTGACATTTAAAGGTCATAATAAAATATATAAAATTTGCACAGGTTGTCAAGGAAAATGTGCTTCTTTTTAACAGTTGGGGCTATTTTTTCTGCTTTGAAATACAATATCTTCTAGTTAGACAAACATTAAAAACTCAAGGTATCAAAATAGCCAAGGACAAGTCTGATCATCTTCTTTTTATAGTCTATAGCACCTCCCAGTGTCTGCTGACACATTTAAAAGGAAGCAAGCCAGCTTACCAAAAATGGAAGTACTAATGCTAGGAAACACCAAGTGTCATTATTGAAACACCTAGTATCATTTTTAAAGTGTCATTACTGAAGAGGTGGAGATGAGTGGTGTTTGTTGATCCCTGTTGAAGTTACTGTGTTCATCAATGCCATGGAATGGTCAGGTTCACTGTTTTCATTTATAGTTTTGAGTTGATCTATGCATATTCTGACTGGGCTTAATTTTGAAAAACTGGACGCAGAAGGAAGATTTCAGTGTTTTCCACAGAGTATCTAGACCCTTTAATAACTTCTTCCTGGTTTTGTTCTTTGTTTTAAAAGCTAAATAATAGTCAAAAAAGCCTATTGATTGCATCGGTATTTTTATTGCTTCTTTGGTGTGTTTTCGTGAAGTTGTGGGCCACATCTTGAATATCCACTTCTAATTTTTCAACGCCAATTGTTACAAAGAATTTTTTCCATTTTTCCATTTTCATGTGTTATGAAAGTTTCAAGTGTGACAATTCAGTGCTATGATTGTTAACCTCTCTTATGTTACTTTATTGCCATAAAAATTTTCACTATTAACTTTTTATTAATAATGTTTCTAAATTGCATACACCAGAAGGCTAACTTGATCTTCCTTTCATATCCAGAATTAAAAATAATGTCAAAGGTCAAACAAGACAATTGAAATACAGTTGCCAAATATAGTCATAGACAGTCAATTATGCAACAAAAGCAGTGTGCCACCCATGAAGAGTAACAGCCTACATTTGCCTAAACTTATTCTGTTTTGATGAGAAATGTGTTCCAAAATATACTGCTAGTTGATAGATCTTGTAGTGTGGAACAGTGTAATTATAGGGTTTAGGATGTCTTGGTCTTCCTAAGCTTTAAGGGAGATGGGGAGGAAAGCCAACTCTGGTTCTGTGTTCCAGGATCCTAGAAATCTCCAACAATCGCTTTCAGATACTCAAACAATACAAAAAGTTGGAAGCTGTGAAGGGGAATATCTGGATTTAGGCTTTGTTATGCAA
The DNA here is from genome assembly GCA_013396995.1 of Dicaeum eximium. NCBI lineage: Eukaryota > Metazoa > Chordata > Aves > Passeriformes > Dicaeidae > Dicaeum > Dicaeum eximium. The sequence continues at coordinate 2,398,399 of VWZP01001966.1, forward strand.
GACTGACTGCATAAGGAATTAAATTTTATATCAAATTCTATTTACCTGTATGGAAATTGCTTCTTTAAGATTCATCTGAGCTCTGTGTTTTTCTGTGTAGCTACTGACTTCAGGACTTCTGGTTCATTTTCTGTTAGTCAATTAATGTTCTATTATCAAATTATGTATTATTTATAATATTAACACACAATTCTTTTGTGGTTTGGAAGTTTTTTCACTAATACTTTTTAAAGCTCTTTACAGAGAGGTGAATAATTCTTTTTCATAGAGGCACAGAGAGTTTGAAGAATTTTCCCAAAGTCTGTAAGCAAATTGCTTAGAAGTTTGGATTAGCCTCAAGTCTCTTGAGTCTCAGGTCAGGGCCACTTCAGCACATTTTCTTCAAGATGGAGCAGTAACATACTTAATGATACAACACTGAATTTTTTGAAGATTCAGAAATTGTAAACAATGTGGGGGGAAAGCTGTGGGGAAAAAGGAGCTGCAATTTATCTTTATATGTATCCTGTAACTGCTTCTGCAGTTGGCTGCTAAATTTGATTGATAGTTCTATAAAAATGCACTATCTCTCATTTCTGATAACCTTCAGTATTGAGAGATTCAGAAAAACTGCCAAGTCACAGCTGAACTATGAGGGTGTATCAAGGTCAAAGGAATCAGTAAGGGCAATGTGGATAGACTCAGATTTTTTCACTGCTCAGACTGATGGTAGCTCAGTTGTGAGGCTCCTCCAGGCAGGCATATGTTGGTGTACGTTAACTTGTGGAGCTGCTGCCTGGGCCTTAGGCCAGAGGTTTGAGTTTTCCCTCACAGAGCTTATGCAATCATTTTTGTTCATGAGAGTGAGAAGAAAGTGAGTGTAAACTGCTACCGTCTGGCTTTACACATATTTTTCAGCTGGCAAATGCCTAAGAATAAACAAGGTGATGAGGGTTCAGGAGGTAAATTCAGAAGTTGTAAATGGTTTTAATTGTGTTCTGTGGCACCCCTCTTATACTGTGCCAGTTGAGCAGTGATCTGGATGTTGATCCCTGAGACTGAAGAATTTTGCTGCATCATTCAAGGCTTCACACCCTGCTTTCTTCTCACCTCCCCAAAGGCTACACTCACCAAAAATGTCAGTAGAAGCTGTAAGACAAGTGTAACTCAGCTGTTTCTGTTATCTTTGCTAAAACCCATCTCCATCAGCAGTCGAGGGTGAAAACCTGGGATTTGTGGTAAGGTACAGGCTGAGGGGCTGACACTTGAGGTACCCCCAGACAAAGAACTGGAGAGGCAACAGGGGAATCTGGTATATTAGATTTGATTAATTACTGTGTGAGAGAAAGTCATCCTTGGTGCTGTGAGTTAGATTTTGAGAGGATATGCCTATATTTCCATTTGAATTAAATCTTTCTGTTATAATTGAAAAGATTAGCAGAGTACTAATGTGAAGCAAAACCACTTTCATGTTACTGAAGGTTTGTCTTCTCCTGGCACCAAAGTGTTGGTTGAACCAACAATCCCTTGGAAAACCAAGAATGCAGTTGCAAGAGACAGACTTTCTGTTTGTCTGGAACACACATAACTATTAACTGAATCTAGTCCATCAATACCTGCTGATGGACTAGAAATACCTGATTTTTTGAAATACCTGATTTTCAGGAGCTGAATCTTCTTGGCTCATCCATGTAATATGTATTTAAGCAACAGAAATAAAATTTATACAGTAACACAGCATACATATGTTTGTTTTATGCTAAGAAGCATATCTAAAATGCTAGTGGAAGTAATTCTGATTTCTAAGCAGGTTGAAATATTTAACGCTAAGGTGTGTATAAAGTGTTATTTTGTCATCAGTTAGGGTTTACATTTGAGCAAAACTGATTTGAAGTTCATTTAATATTGCTGAAAACTTTGACTTGTTAGATTCTGCTCAAAATAGAAGTAGTTTTCCAAGATAAAATTGTAATCAAGATTTCAGCCATTTTATGTCAAGATCTCACTAGACTACTTTCTCTACTTTTCTTTGGTTGACTTTACCCACTGAAAAAAAAAAAAAAGAGGAAATAGGCACTTTCTGGGTTTAGAGCACACATGGAATATGATAGGATCAGACATCTTAGGATTCAGGTTCCGGGAAGGCTTTTCTAGTAACTAAGAGACCCTTTGAAGTCTTTAAAATGAGATTCCAAAGGCAACAGAGCATGGAAAGTCCTAAAGCATCATCCAGTCATAGTTAAAAATCCTCTTGGATAGAGTCAAAACAAACTCTGATTTTGGTGCCATTTTTCTGAACAAAATTAACTAAATCTGGCAAAAGTCTGAAACACAAACTGCAATGAAGGAAGGAGTAAACAGTGATAAGGAGTGATTTATATTTCTATCAAAGATTAGGAGTTAGCAAATTGCCTTGTTATGTCCAAGATTTGTTCCGTCAATCTCACATTTTACAATCATGAATTCAAAAAGTGCGTTTTGTGTGCCCACTTAGATTATTTTCCTTGAACAAGATGCATAATTTATTTTTTGTTAAAAAGGTTCAGACTTTGGCAAGTTATAGTAAGTTTTTGTCAAAGAGAAATTTTTTATGAATAATGACGGATTTTTCTGGGTGAGCTAACCTCTTGGCTGCTGCCTAATTCTTGCTTTAGTTTTTCACTGGGTGACTCTCAGTTCTTACTCTGCCATTTAGTTTTCAGATTGAAAGCAAAACTGTCAGGTGCAAAGTGATTTCCTCTGCTTAGTGGAGATCACTGTCCTCTGATTTGATTAGTTCACTCTTGAGTTATCACCTTTATGTCCACCAGAAGGCTCTACTGCTTTCTGAAATGTGCCAGAGCCATATTCTTTGGGTACCTAACAAGGTCAGCACTGTTGTAAACAGGATTTGGCAGTTGTCTTGCACTGAGACAGCACAAACGTATTTCTTTAACTAAGCAATTCTAATGTTTTTTAGAAATAAAAATCTGATAAATACAGATTATTTACAATTGGTGAGTGAGGATTTGGTTCAGCATTTAGTTATGTCATGAAATTTGAATCCACACACATTTAATACAGTAGCTGTTAACTAAAAACCTTAGAAATTGTAACACTTTCACTATTTGTGCTGTTACTTTCCCAGAATGTGTGTGTATATATATTTTTATTCTGTAGCTAGAGAAGTTTGAAACACAAAGACCCTAGTTCTCACCATCTTGGTGTTCTTATTATTACAGTCCCAATTGATAAGAGAACCTCCGTGAATTTTGGCTCTTGCCAAAGTTGTGATGAAGTTATTCTTCTACAGACATTTCTCAATGTGAAGGTTGTTCTTGACAATATTCATGATTCACACCTCATGGGCTGAAAAGAAGTAGCTCACTTGATCTCCAAAACTGTCAGGACAGCTTCCTTCATGAAGCTAAGTTATGATAGGTAAAAATATGATTTTTTTCTTATTTTAGTAGCACAAATTAACAAATTCAAAAGGGAAAATAATTCCTTTTATTTATTGTGTAAGTGGAAAATTAGGATAAAATGAGAAGAAACCTCTTGGAGCAAGGTTTTTCCTGACCATTGATTAGTTTGACTACAGCAGTTCTGGCATTCCATCCTAAGAAATACATTTGATTTACCTTTTGCTAACTTTCAGAACTGGAAATCATGGAACAAGAATGTTTGAACACACACATAAATACATCCTTTTCATCTGTATGGTTTTAAAATTATGCTTTTCAGAGAACCTGGATAAAAATAGCCTGTTTAAACTTCTAATGTTATTTTTTTTTCCTTAGGGAAGGTGTACTAGTCCATGTGGGCATTATTTTTTCTGGGTTTTTTTCTTTGTTTGTTTTGCTTTTTGCCCCCTCATATAATATAATTTTCTTTATGGTTATTGTTGTTAGTAGAGAGCCATAGGCACATCTTCAGAAAGGCTGTTTACATCTTTTGTTGAACGAAGGGTATGACAAAAAGTGTTCCTATAATAATGCCACAGTACTAATTTCTTTAGTTTCTCAGAAAATCCAGATTAACAGTGTTCACATTTTTCTAGTCCTCTTTGTCTATATTTGCCTATCTACTTGTGCAACAGAAGCATTTGGGTGTTATTCCTTAAGATACAACAGATAAATTAGAGTATTAACCTTAAGATGGGGGGAACTTCCTACATACTTCTGCCAGTTTAAGGATGGTTCATCACAGTGCACATCGGTTACCAGATAACCATTGCAATTTCATTTGCTTTTTCTTCTCAAATTCATTGCATTTACCAGAAAAAGGATTGTTTTGTTGGTTTTTTTTTCCACTGCAATATAAACGTAAGGGTTAGTGACTTGAATTTGCCTTTCTGTAATTTTTAATAGTTAGTTACCATCACTAAACTATGAAATGTTAGAAAACTGCAGGAGTCTACATCACTGGCACAAGAGGATGTGGTGTTCTCTAATGGGCTCAGTACAGAATGTTTAAGGTGTCATTAATGGGCTTAAGCAGAAGGGGATCCTTCAGAGAGCTGAGAACCTCTGCTTGAATTTTAATTAATGCTAAATTGCTAACAAAGTTTTACTTAAGCATCATGGAACTAAAAAAGTAGCTCTGTATAATTAATTGCTTATCTCTAGATGCTGTCATAACGTGTTTGTAAATAACAGAAAAAAAATTGGGTACTGTGAATATTCGCTTATCTGCATTAGTTCAGAAGAATCAGTTTCAACAGTCAGTAACATTTTTTCCAGTGATTTTTTTATGGGAACAACATTTCCCTTCAAAACTAGTCCTATGGATCTCTATTGCAGCAATGCCCTGCTGAAACTCAAAGGGAGTCTTCTTGAATGTGGACCAAATAATTTAGTTGGCTGCTGGCCATGTGTTGTGTTTCAGAGGAATATGGTTATTCACTATGTAATAGTGTAGGAAGAAAGGAGACATATGGAAACAAATTTTAAAAGAAACAGTAACATTAGTTAATGCAGTTGTAGCCACACAAGTTGCCAAGCACTTCATGTAGTCATGAAGTAAAGAAATAAATGAGGAAGCCCGCGCTAGCCAGGAGCATAGCACGCGAAAGTGCTGCTCCCTTAGAAAACAAGCACGCAGCTTCAGCTGGAGCCTGAAACACACTAACAGCTCTTGGAGTTTGATTTATGGATTTCTTTTGCTGCTGCTGTTATAAAAAGCACACTACTATATACAACACATTTAAACATTTTTTAAACAGCATTCTTGGAAATATATTTGTCCTTTTATTTGTCTCTAAACACTAGACCAGCATGGCCCCTTTTTGTTATAATTTTGTTTTGAAATATGCAGTATAATCCTATGTATTTTCCTGTTGCATCTTAATAAAGTAATGCCTTTTCAAGCAGATGTCATGTTTCTCTAAATAAACAATACATTTGAAACAACACAAAACACAAAGTGGCAAAAATAGTGATTGTAAAGATTGATGTCTTCAAATATAAATCAAAGATTATATAGGTATAGGTACAACAATATAGTACAACAATTCTTTTTCCAGTTCAGAATTTGTATTTGGTACAGCTTCATAAAATATTGTATGTCCATTCTCTCTAGATGAGTCATGGTTTTGGAAGAAAGGGGAGAGAATATTTTTTTCAGCATCATGATCATTGTAATAATGAACTGCAGAAACTATAATAGATTTTGTTCCTGGCTTGGCAAACTATCTAAAAGATTTTGCAAGAGAGTTTACATAATTCTTTCCATTGAAATTTCTAGTATTTCTATGTTTTAGTTGTTAACTCAAACACACCAAACTTTTAGGTAGTTTGTGCGCTATATAAATGTGGTTTAATGTTTCAGGAGTATGTTATGAGGAGAGTTGGTGGTTATACATTTTCATATGTACAACCTTAGTTCACTTGTTAAAATAGGCTCCCTGTTTGCTAATAGTTCCCAGCTGTAACTAATACATTAACAGATCTACAATGTAGTATTTAAAATGACGCATTTCAAAATCAATAGCAAATGTCCTGCTGTACGATTAATTGGAAAACTTGTTTTACACAATGGTCAGTACACGATACAAAACTCTTCTGGAATTATGGTAAATCAAGGAATAGGAAACAATGATGTGTACATTTTTAAAAACTTAAGAAAAGCAAAAATATTACTTACTGTAGTTGTTGTTTGCTTCTCTTGTCCCTTTCACTTTGCCTCGCTTATCAATCCTCATATACCACTGAGTTCGACAGAAAAGTCTTCTCACTCTTACATCCCCCCCTTCCATATAATCATAGCTTCTGGTGTGTCGCTCAGGGCTGGAACAGTTCACATTTGTAGCCATTTGCTCTGGAGTCATGTCATTGCAAGCTAAAGATATAGTGCCCATTAGAAAGATAATGTAAAAGTATGATCTGTAGAGCAAAATTGGCAGGATCCATGTCAGTATCCATTTGTGCATTATAGTGCAGTGTTCTGGGTGTTCATGAACAACATAATGAAAATTAAATCTCAAGTAGACTGTTGCTCTTAGGTCACCGACCTGCCTTCTGTCTTTACGAGTTACAGATTCATTTAAGTGAGATTGCTCCCTCTTCTAGAATTCTGATCGTTATTCCTTAATAGTTAATGGCGAAATAGAAGAGCTTCTTAAATATCTCTTCAGTCAGAATATCCTTTAAAGACACAAGTTATAAAAACCTTTGTTGTTGTGACCTTCTTTACTACTTGAATTTGCTGCTTGCACTGAAAGTAAAAGATCTGTGAGAAAAGGTGCATGTGTAAGTCGTTATGCTCAATTGTTACAAACGTGCAAGGATACATTATGCTAATGACAGTACTACACAGAAATTCATGACATGCTGAGCTCATTTTAAAAAACATGCTAATGCACATACAATGATATATCTCATACAACCTTTTACATAACCACACATTTACACTGATTGTAAACACAGCTCTCTCTTCAGTTTTAAGTCCTTGCAAAAATCTCCTATTGAGTCATTTCAACTCTCATGCATGATAAAATTCTCCTGATTACTTCACACATATATATTTACTATTAGCACATACTATCACATAACTTTTCTCTAGTTCAGGTTTCAAAACAGACCTCATGGCTTTGGCTCTGTGTTTTTATTCCTACCCTTTTCAGATTATTAGAAGAAATACTTTTCTTAATTCTTTTTTTAGCATCTAGCATGTAGAAATAAAAATAAGTTATTAGCTATTAGCAACTGTTGAACGATCTTGTAAAGGACAGATAACTTACTTGTTCCCGTTGATAAGAGCTGGATACCCAAGTACTCCATTTCTGTTGTCTCCTTTTTGCAACATGAGACACTTTACTGTAGCTACAAACTTTCTCAGCTCAGAAAGACTCCACCAGAATTGTAATTGTTTCCATAAATCAGCACGCTGGAGAGATGGTGTGTATGTGCTTATGCGTGCGCGTGCATGTGTGTGTTGAGCCTGTTCAGTCCTTTTCGATAAATACCTTTGCTGACCTCACTTGGAAGCAATTAGAATTTAACCAGTCAGCTGTCAGTTGAATGCATGAACAAAAGTAAAAGGAGACTTGCATTGTATCGTGTCCAGTGGTCATCAGAGGGAGCTATGTACATAGTTTATGGTTTAAATCTCCAGGAATCTTCTTTCTAAAAATGTATATTTTGTGCTGCGTGGATAGAATTGCTTCACATGCTAGTTAGTGTTTCTGTGCTCTGGTTTAGGTCAGTATTCTTCTGTCCTTAAAAAATTCCTCCTCCTCTCTTTTGTACTCACATGCTTATCTCAGTGTGCTTTCAAATCTCTTCTGCAGTTTGGTGGATTCACAGTCTGCTTAGTGCCTTCCTGAAGGATATATGGAACGTGGGTCTGTTACACAGCGTGGAGAAGGGTGTGCTGTAGCCATTAGAGATCATGAGGTGTATTTTTATATTGTGGATTTGAAAAGAGGGACCACGGCATTGAGGTTTTATTTGATCAGCCACTAGGTGAAAATGAGAATGTATATTTGGATGTTTCGAAGTCTGACATTCAAACACAACCTTTATCAGCTTGAAGGAAAAATTGTTACTAGAGAACAGCCTTTCTTAGCATATGTAGTTAGTCCCGGAAACTCACAAAGGGAGGATGAAAACTGGCGGCAATGTAAGAAAACCCCTGCACACCAAGCAATGGGCTTAAAATCTAGAGAATCAAAATAATGAGTGGATACGCCTGGTTTTCTGCTTTTGTGTACCTGTTTCTGTCTCTGGCATCAGCCTGCCCATGTTCCATTTCACCCCTAAATTCTGTGGAGTTTCTGGTGAGTGTATTTGTAAAACACACTGAAGCAAAGTTTTCAGTAGCTCTTTATCCTTTTTAAGTGTCCCACTGTTGATGTGAACACACCTCAGTCCCCTTAGTAAGTAATATCAGCAAGGAAAGTTTGGAATTAATCCAGTTATTAAGAACAGTTTACTTATGTTTAATAGTTTATGCTTAATAATATAATGCAGTTTATCATTCCATGTTTTTGTCTCATCCCCAGTCCCTTCCTCCCTCTTAATTAAAAATTAAGTGAACTGTAGAGGCAGTTAAAAATCCCAGGGAGTACGTATGTGCCACCTTGTGGTGAGGGGGACATAAGTAAACAGGGTGTTTCACTGGACTGATCCAAAATTCACAAAAAGGTGCACTAGGCAAACTTGCAGTACTCAGCCTTTCCTACACGCAAAGAGAATGAGTAATTTCCTTCCTTAACATTAACAGCCTCCTTGTCAGCACTCACATGGATCAGTCCCATTTGTCACTTGCTTTGCATTCTTTTTTAGCCATTTTCACACATAGTCCAAAGTTGATAGATTTTTCTTCTTGTTATCTCTATTTCAGCATATTGGGCTGTTTTCTGTGTTCTGGAGCTCAGCCTAATTTTCCTATTTTAGCAAAAGACTCAGTATATGCACCTTTCTGATATGAAAGATGTGCTGCTGAGGGCTTTCAAAGGCTGCATACCTGCAGCTGATACACAAAGCAGTGGCTGTCACTAGTTACCTCTTGTAAACTGTGATCACAGCTAGCTCCAGTTTGACTTCTGTCTTGTCAACCCATGGCCACCATTCTTACAAGGAGTGGGGACTGAAGTGACTTATCCCTCTTGTGGCTTTTGCAGTACATTTGCTGGATGTATATCAGCATGTTCTCTGACCCATTCCACAGTCTGAATGCAGAATGATAGCAATGAAAAAAATTTGTGGTATTCAAAAGGCTTATCTCTTGTGTATTATAAGGAAAGCAATCAAGGATAAAAGGTAATCTGTGTTTTACTCAGCAAAATAGGATGCAAGTAGAAATGTTTTTGTAAATATTCTGGGTCTTTTATGTCCGGTCACAACCTGCACTTTTGGATCCATACTGGTTTAAATTTTTCTTTTTCCTTGCTAACTTATTGTTTCTGACAGTTAACACCAGGAGAAAAAATACATACCTGAGGTTTCAGTTCCAGAAAGCTGGAGCTATTCATGGTCCAGGCATAGGCATGTATTTCTCTTGGCTCTGAAAAAATAAATCACTTGCTGTAGTGGTGCCTCACTTCAGACCTCTGTAAACTTTTGTAGTTAAGAATAAATGAAAAGTGGCTTAGATAAGGAACTAGCTCTAATTTTAGTTGGTGAGCAGTGCAGTTACTCTTTAATTATTGCTGCTAACATTCATATCCTCGTATTTTGTAATTATAGAATAATATCTTTCCACCATGCTTTAGCTACAGTTTTCCTTAACAACACATCTTTATGTCTTGCTATACAAGTTCAACTCTGTATTTTTTAATGGAGGGATGCCATCTTTCTGTGCATGTGTACATCAGGCTTCTCTGCATGTATCTCCAAGCCTCTGAATGGCCCAACGTGCATCTGATAAATCAAGCATAACTAATAGCTCTCTAAAATTGTTTAGGTTTAGAGGAGATGTAGCTTGACTGACACTTGGTACTTTATCTGTTTAACAAAGTGCGTGCCCAGGTCTTTGCATTACAATCCCAAGCAAATCTTTAATAATATATAGAAATTTTCCACCTAAAATGCTTGTGATTTTCTGTTTCTTTGGTGATGTGTTCAGGTTTCTGGACCACAGGAGAGGTAGAAATGTGCAAAATGCACATGCTGTAAGCTACCATTTAATACTTAATGCATGCACTGGTGCCTCCTTCCTGTTGATAAGAGTTTCCCACAGCATTGTTACAGTGCACATGCTGAGAAGGAAAGTGGAAATGAATTTCAAGCACTTTGCTTCTGATTGTAAAGATTGTGCATTGGTCTCCAGTTAAAATAGAGCTTAATTAAGATTATTCCCTTTTTCCTTACATAGGAAATTACTTTTTGTCCTTTCAGATGGAAACATGACCATAAGGACCCATGCTTTCCTCATCTCCAGGCTGTGGCAATTACTGTGGCAAATTTGCCCAACTGTGGCATTGGGTCATGAATGTGACTGTTAAAAAACTTCAATTTTGTCCAGTTTGCCTTTAAGGCAACACATCACTGCTAAGAAACTTATCATTCTCTTCCCCCTTGTTCCTTGATCCATTTGAAATTTGCTTTAGAACATCTTCCAGAGCTTCTAGAGTTTGAAACAGTAGGAAGATAAAAATCTCTGTATCTGACTTTAAACTCAAGATCTTGGGTTTTAATGCCCTGCAGCAGTAGCTAAACTAGGACTGGAAGGTCCCAGGGAAAAAATACCACAGATGTGAAGGTGCTAAATATTATTGTGGTTAAATCCTTATTCACGGTTTCCAGATTGCAGAAATCAGGATCAGATCAAGGCTGACTGTTATTACATGCAAAAGATACAAGAAAAGTGCTACAGTTTGAGCAAATCTTTGGTCAATGTTGCAGTATCTGAGGAACTCTGCAACATGTGTGGAAAATAAACTCACATAATGAGACAGGAAAAACAAGAGAAACAAGGAATATTGAACTTCAGTTTGGATTCATCTTTTCAGGTTGTAAGGCTCAGATTAAAAATTATAACTATGAATCCTTTGTCTCCCTGACTATAAGAATGTCTTTCTGGTTTTGGTAACTGGTATGGGTTATTAAAATCATATTGAAAAGACAACAGCAATTTTTCCCTAGCAATTTTCAAAGCGGATCTCTTCAACTTCATTCCTTTTTTTGTTTCTTCCTATTCATTCAGATCATATTGAGCTGATTTAAATCTACAGGAAAAATTGAATGGGATGCAGTAGATACTTGGAAAAAAAACCCCTCGTTCAAACTATCAAATAGTTTGACTACTACATAACTAATTCCTTTTCTTTTAATTAGTTACAGCAAATGTGTTTTATATAGCTTATTTTAGGGAAAACAAAGGCTGGGAATACCTTAGCTCAGTCAATAGTAAACTTAAAGGTAAATCCATCCCAGCTTTTTTCACTTGGACAATGGAGTATCATGATACTGACTTTTGAAGGAGATAGAATAAAACCAGAATGCAATGGCAGCTGGATGAATCCTTCCTTTCTGAATGGAATGGTTATGCTAGATCTTCTTGTTATTCATAGCTTAATAACCCTCCACTTCAGGGGATTCTGCTTGTCATGACTTGGGACACTCAGGCTGTGTTTATCTCAGATGTTGATGTGGAATTGTAACAGTACATTTTTGGTGGAGATATAAAAAAATAGAGAACTGCTATGAGAAAACACTGAGGAGACCCATTTGGTTCATCTTAATTATTACCAGGTATGATGTTCAGAGGTCTCTCTTCTCTGTCTTAAGTGATCCATACATTTGTAGTCAAATTTTTATGTTAACAAAATAATTAACCATGCAGTGATTTCTTCTGCTTGACTCTAAATATGTTCTTTTTACAAAATAAAGAACTTGTAGCATCTTTATATATACACAGATGGTTGGATAAGAACCAGCTTTAAGACCTGGGTTTGTGGAATCTGTGCTTACAGTCACCTTCTGCAGCTGTCTCCAATTAAATAGGTGTGATACATCCAATATCTACTGCTTCTGTTGCATACTGTAGGTGTCAAAATGTTCCTGTGATTGATTTCTAAAAACCTGGACTCACATATATACACACCATACACTGAAACATTCTTAATGCTGTAAAATAAAATACTCAAAAGGCACAAATTCTAGCTATCCATCTCATGCATTCAGTCAGAGGGGGAAATTGTGAGGAGAACAATAATGATAAAATTTAGTCTGGATCATAGTAGATACTCACACACTCAACCAACCCAGTGTTTATCAAAGTAAGCTCTTGGCATCTCTAGATAATTCAGTGAGTCCAGGATTTCACCCCAGGTTTAATGTAAATTCCTTCTTTATGGTTCTCTATCATTTATGAGTGTCTTAAGGTTTGAGATTTAACTTGACATTTTTTCAGTGGCTTTCTCTGTACAAAGGCAATAAAGCAGGTACAATCAATGCAATAAATACAAAATAACAAAGGGTGGGACTGTGTGGCAGAAATGCTACTGGATCACTACTGTGTATTTATTATTTGATTTTGGGAAACAGCTGGAGTAAGACCTTTCTTAACTTTCAGCTAATTATATGGGCTATTGTTACACATGTTCTAAAAGCAAAATAAGGTATGGGGAATCTGTCCTATTCCCCTGTAAAGCTGTGGTTCTTGTGGAGTTCAAAACTCACCAGTTGACTCAGAGTAAGAGCAATTCTCTGTAATGATTGCTTTATTTATTACCCATCTGTCAGAGACAGGGACACCACTTAGTCCCAAAAATGTAAGGTTTTCCAGCTGTTTGCCATTTGAATGGTAGATAAGCATTTGCTAAACTGAGGGAATCTAATAAAAGGGTGTCGTTCCTAGGGAATCTGTGTTAGTAATTGGCTTACAGAGTGAACTCCACCACATTTCCTCACTTTTTCCATTCCCTCACTTACTGATAATGAAGTCCATGATAGCCTACTAAATCCTATGTAAATTCAGGCCAGAATAGTCATTTCATAATCTGGTAAGGATGTGAAAGAAGGATGTGAAGTGCTAGGATCTGAGTGCAGTTCAGCATATCAAGTGCAGGGTTAGAACGAGCATGTCAGCATCATTCCTGAGGCATCTGGTGTGGGCATGGACTGGTGAGCCAGCTTTTCTAGTTGTAAAAGGAAGAAAAGAAAGTGTCAAAATACCTTTGCATTCAAAGGGCGAATTGAGGCTATGTCAAAACTGCATTTTCTTTCAGAGCTTCCTCAAGAGAGTTAGGCAAGAAGGGACATTATTGATTTCAAACTGGCTGTAATTAAAGATGCCTGGGCTGAGGATAGTGCTGTTTATCTGCAATATGAACCATCCTGCTCCTCTGTACGTATAGTTCTGTAGATTGCAGGAGTGATCCCTTCTTTCTGGGAATAGCTGTGCTTCCAAGAGTTGGAATGCCTGCCAGTGCAGCTGTTGCTCTGTTAGATGGTTATTTGCCTGGCTTGTGGCATCAGCAAGGATTGAATTTTGTCAGCAACTGATGAGGGTCAGGCGTTGAAACAGATTGTTATCAGACTTGATGTTGTTCTCATCTGCCTCCCTACTCCTGCCTTACTTTGCTTGTCATAACTATCACATTACTAAAATAATTTCTACCCTTTTAACAGTAATGCCAGTTGCTAGTTTTTCACACCTTTGACAAAGACCATTCATTGCAACTAAAGTATTCTCCACAAACCTAAATATTACTGTTCTGTGAAGCTGGAATGTAGAACATTTGGGAGGTGATAGAAAGAGTGGGGTAAAGAGCTGGGGCTAAAGAATCTGTGTATTCCTTCCTCCCCTATAAAAGAGGAGAGAAAACTTGATTCTCTGATAGGAATTTGTCTAGTGTAGTGGTACATTCCCTTTATCAGCCTTTTATGATATTGGGTTGAGTGCAGCACTGTCTAGTTTGTGTACCTCTTGCATCTCTGTTATCTCTGCTGTGCTTGACAGTGGGTTATTGCAACTGAGACCTTTTCTAGAGTAGAAAACTTTTATTGACATGACTTTGTGAAAACATTTTTCACAATTACTATGTGTATTGGCTCTAGTGCTGAAGTCACTGTGCTAAACTCCACCATGCTGAGGAATGAAGTGTGGTAGTCCCTTGACACTGCAATCAACTGAACAAGGTTTTTTTTGTTTTTTTAATCCAGTTGACTTAAAGCCTCAGAATAAGAAGATGAAAATATTAAAGGGAAGTTACTGAAAAGCTATTCTTAAAAAAAATTTGACAGGCAGTTTTTTGCTAGTTAACCACATTTCAATAAAATTCCTCTCTGAAGATCATGCCATTGTTTGTTTGTTTGTTTCATAGCATTGTTAGACATGAACAATAAGTTGGCAGTGCCTGGTATGAATTCCTGGTCTCTAAAAAGTCTCTGGTGAATGGTTTATCAAATTGAACATGTATTCTATAATCTTAAATTAGAGATTAGGTTTTTTTCCTTGAGTAAGTATGCTGTGCACTTCCTCATTATTCCTAATGGTGACTAAGACTTTTTATATCTTTTCTTGATGAGAAATCTGTGGAGGAAAAGACAGCTCTCTCAGAGTGTCCTGAAATTCGGAGGCTTGTTACAATTCTGACTCTTCTGTGAGGATTGTGAGGTTTTATCAATAATCCCCAATGCCAACATGATTTTGATAGCCATTACTTCAAAAGCAAAAAAAAAGGTATAGGAGTCTCATGTTATACAGATTTGAAAAAAATGTGATAATGCAAAGAAGGATCATCTGTGTACATATACGAGTTGAAGTAAGGCTCTATGAAAAATGCTCATTCTGGTGTTTCCAAAATTCTGTGTTTGACTTTGAGGAAAATTAGGAGCAATATAAATTGTGGAAGAGAAGTAATAATGGACAAAAATTGGTGAACTCTCAGGAAGAGGGGGAGAGATACAAGACAGAACAGAAGTAAGTAATGAGGTCTTACTGTATGCAGTATGTCAGAAGAATTGTTAGAAGAATGGGAGCTAGGAAATAGGGGAACCTTGGAAGTCACTTTAAGAAGATACAGGAGGAGATCCAGGAATCCTCAGACAAATCCTCTCTTCTTCTGTCTGATGCTTTTTCAAAATAAAGCTAAGAGAAATAACATCATTTGGCAAATTAAATAGGAATTAGACTGTAGCGCATGAAATCTTTCATTTCAAAGTTTGTATTTTGGCTTTGGTAACCTGCAGTGAAGGACTTCTAGGGATGGAATGATTACTGTACCACAGGGTGACAAAGATTTGTTCACCCAAAAAATAAGATGCTGATAGCTAAAAGAGATAAGTTATTTCTGTTATCCCTTCTGCCTTTCTATGGTGTGCTGCTTCAAGTTTTGCAGGCCTGATAGTGTGGCTTGTGCTTTTCCAACTGTAAGTGACCCTCAGCTGCAGCAAAATGACCTGGCACAACTGGGACAGTGCTCATTAGAGCTGGTGCTGAACAGGGCTAACCCAGTCTCTCTTCTCGTTGTTTTGAAAATAGGGTAGATATGTGAGAGAGAATTTTTTTTAATCTGTTTTTGAAATGATTATTTTATCTACCCAATGAAGAAATCCCTTCTTCTCCATGCTTGCCAGAGGAAACTGCCACCCTCTTCACTGGTCTCTGTTCCTGGCCTAGATGTAAAGGTTCAAGGCAAAAAATGTGGCTTCATTAGGGCCACACTATCTGCAGTAGAATCTGTGATGTTGAGGAGTGGTCCTTTATTTTCCTTTGTGGTTTGTGATCCCTGTTCCTTTGTGACTCGAAATTTTCTTCTTTTCTATTCTGTGTAAAGAAACAGATGGTCTACTCTGCAAAACAGTGCCATTAAGTCATACTTAATCTTCAAGATTGCAGATACTGGCCTGCATTTAGCAGAAAAAGAGCTCCCATCAGGATTGGCACAAAGATTTCCACTTAGTGCCTCTCTGGAGTTTAAGGTTGATATGTAGGTTCCAAAAAATTATCTTACTTACAGTCCATTAAACCAAAGTGGTATTCCTGTAAAATGCCGAGGTCTAAATGTAAATTAGTCTTTTTTCTGTGAGCTTTATTTCTTGTGGATTTATGAGCAAAACTGAAAATAGAGATTTTTCTTTGTTTTAGTGTTGGCCGGTACACCCAGTTTTAAGATAATGGTGCATTGGAGTATAATCAAAATAGGTGTCTAAAGAACTAGATTGCTTCATGTTTCTTAGGGATTTTTTTTGTGAAAGAGTAGATTTCTGGGGTTGAGTGTTTTTCAATTCTTACCCCACCCTTCTAAAAGATACATGCACTCTCCCTCTTAGTTTCGAGAAACACCCCCAGGGCATCCTTTTCATTTGAATTGATTTTCTGCTTGTTTATCTTTTTCAATCTGCTCATGAAAAGCACATCTGGTTCCTATTTTAATCAGTATTCCAGTGGGAACAACATCATATTATAGAAGGCTAACAATGCTAAAATAATAATCCATAATGATGCAACTTCTGGTAATTTAAAACTATTTTATCCACTGTTTGTAGAAGTGTGTTAATGATGTCGGCCAACTGATCTCTTTGTAGATTAAACTCACCCTGGGTCCTCATGACACAGAATATCTGACATCCTCATAGGCAAACCCTTCGAACTGTCAGCAATTCCTGAAGTGTCTGAGCATTTCAGTACTTATAGAAAGTGCAAAACTGGCAGTTGTGCAAACTGAAGCAATCACTTGACAAAGAGGTTGGGTAAAACAACCACGGTGCTGGTTTAGATGTAAACTGCTTCTGCCTTTTATTTGACGTGGTTCTGCCTCTAGAGGTGACAGAGTTGGAGGTCTTGCTCTTGTTTTTCTTCACTCTGTTAGTTGATTCAATACTCAGCATATATGGTAAGACCGCCAGAAAGTGACAGTGATTATTTTATTACAAAGCTGTGTGCTAGCAGATAAACTGAGATGGGTTGCCAAACAGCCTTCAAGTGGTAGGACTTGCTTTCTGTATTTCCTGTCTTGGTTTGAGCCAGCAACAGAGGAGAGACTTCTACTGTTTCTCTAACTAATGCATATTTAGCAATTATGTAAAAGTGAAACTTTGTATCTCTGCAATTCCCCCATGAATGGTCCAGCAAAGCAGCTACCCCCAGCACTTTGCTGACAAGGTGTTTGTTGAAATGTGGACCTCTCAGTCACATTCACAATGGCATTGCCACT
Source organism: Dicaeum eximium (assembly GCA_013396995.1). Taxonomy (NCBI): domain Eukaryota; kingdom Metazoa; phylum Chordata; class Aves; order Passeriformes; family Dicaeidae; genus Dicaeum; species Dicaeum eximium. The sequence continues at coordinate 2,415,464 of VWZP01001966.1, forward strand.
TTAAAGTGTATCATTCTGATGCCATCTCCAGACTAGAATTCCACAAGATAGCAGAATAAACTGAAGAGGCTGTCCTTTAAAAATAGCTTTGAAAGATGAGGAGAACATACTCCTATTTGTTGAGAAAGAATCCTCTGTTATCAGAGCTATCTAAAAACTTCATTCAGCCTTCCAAATATTTATTAGAACTGTCTCTTTGATAAACACCTGCTTCTACCTTGGCTCTTCAGCAAAGTTTCTCAATTAAGAAGGTTGTAGCATATCTTAAATTGGGAGGTCAAATTTAATACTGGTATGATCAAGTAAGGAGTGGCATTCTTGACAGGATGATGGAGTTATACATTAATTATTTTAGAGACTAAATTTACAAATGATAGTTGATGGTCGTGACCTTTCTCCTCTAACCTGGTGTTAGGAAGAGCTAAAGCCCAAAATGAAGAGAAACATTAAAATTTTGCACAATCAATTTTTAGATAGGAATGGTTATGTTTTAGAGAGTAGTAACTGCAGTGACTGTTAGTGGAATCCTCCTAAAGGTCTGTGTCCTTGGTAAGAGAGTAGGAGAAGGTGTACAATTGAGCCTCAGCAGCAGGTTTCTCTAGTTCTCTAAGAAACTCTGCTCCTAATTTAACAACTTACTTTCTTATCTTAAGACAACTGGTTAGTATCTTAATGCTTCCAGGGTTTTATTCTGTGGAATAAAACAAGCCATTTTCCTCACAGTTATTAAGAGAATAAATGATATAAAACATCAGAGCAAAGCAATGCAACTTTCAGAGGAGCTAAGCTTTTGAAACTCTGTATCTGAACTTCTGTGAATAATCTGTGCTCAAGGTCAGAATATCAGGTCAGGGATATCCAATGACTGCACACTAAAGCAGGGGAGCTGCAGTATCTCTCATCACTGAAGTTTTTGGTTTGCATTTTTAAATAAACCAGGAACAAGTGCAGGGTATATATAGTATCACAGCCTTATGCTGGCAGAGGAAACCTCTTGAACAACTTCATTCCAGCATCTTGAAATATGGAATTGGTTAAACTGGTGAAATGTTGTACTTTCAGCTACCCATTTACAAGAGTAAATCTCCAGAAGATTTTCAAGTTATATTCCTTGCTCTCATTTGAACATGTGCTACATTCCTGGTTGCTTTTGTGAACTGGGTTTTATTATTTGTTTTACTTTTTTCCTGTTTTGACACTATGCAATTCCAGAATTTAATCTGTATTTTAAAAACCATTCTCATCTTTAGAACGTTTAATTCTGAAAGGACTTTCATGAGTCAAAAAATATTTTTGTTCCTACTGAAGGAGGGGGTGGAGAATCACTGTAGCGTCCCTTTGGCACATTTAGATTTCCCTAGTAGCCCATTTCAAGCTGTGGATACTGAAACAAGTTTCCAGTCTAGGTTGCTCTTCAAGTTGTAGGTGGTGTGCATTGTTTCTGATGTTGAAATTGTATCCTGATTATAAACCAAATTTGTCTTTCCAGATCCTTGGTTTAATTTCTTGTGGTCTAACTTTAAGTGCTTCCTCTAGTATATTTCTCATATATATCACAATTTAAGTTCTATATAAATTCTTTCAGGATACTTGGGGAATAACTGTGTAAATAATGAAAGGGAAGTAAAGCTTCCTATATGTACATATATTATTTCTGATATTTGGTGGTTTTCTTCAGAAAAAGAGTTTCCTGACTGCATACCAAGAGGCATATGCAAGCAGCAGGCCTGCTGCTGAAGAAATGACAGAGAAAGTCCTTGAAAGTAACTTGATATGATAGCTGGGGAAAGTGAGGTGCACCGAGGAGAGGTACATTTTCCATGGCTATGAGCTGATGTAGCCATAGATCTTGGAGTTAAGTGCAGGTGGCCCCACTGCAGGAGCTTTCAGAATGAGATCAACTGCTTGGGCTCTATCTCAAGTGTGCATTTTGCCTTCTGGTTTTCCCCTCTTGTCATCATATTTTTCCTTTTCTTGGTACTATTTACAGAAGAACACATCTGTTCAATTTTCTATGTACATGTAATTAGGAACAGCAGATAAATTGTTAAATGAAACACATTTCTAGAATGGGATAAAGGCTCAGAAAGTTACGAAGTCATGGAACTTCTGTGACTTTTAAGAACTACTTTTATGTCCCACCTCACCCCCAATATATTGCTCAGCTGGTTGCAGCTCAAGCATGTAGTTTTTCACAACTGTCTTCTTGACTTCATTGTCAGAGCAGATGTTCTTTTTGCCAATTTTTTTCAGAATACTTCCCCTCCTTTTCTCTCCCATGAAAATCATTAGTTCCACCTATTTTGAAAGATGCTACTGTCTTGTTTATGGAAGCCAGTTCAATTTTTCCTTTGGCTCAAGAAGTGTTTGGTTTCCTAAAATTGTTCTTTCTGTATGCATGGTGCCAATTTGGAATTTTGCTGAATAAATGAGTAAATCAGTTGTATGGTAAGTAGAAGACATACTAAAAGAAGTATTTGGTGTGAACTCACTTTCTCTGAGTATATACCATGAAATATAAATTTAGGGTTAGTTTATAAAGCAAAATTTCTCATTTCCTTAAAGGACAATCTATTCATAAATCAGTGGCATAATACAGCCTTTTCTGTTTTGTTGGTTTTCTCTCACTTTCTCACTACAAGAGGACAGTGGATCACGTAATTCCTCTGTTCTGAAACAGAAAACCCACCTGACTTCAATGATTTTCCTTAAAAATTGATGGTGTGATAAAGTCACTCTATTTAACATCCAATATTATAAGATAAGAATATTAAGAGCAGCTTTATTGTAGAAAATGAAAGCAGATAAATTATCTCTGCTTTATCAAAGCTTTACACGTTCTAGAAACAGATGCCTTTTTAAACCAATACAAAATTCCTAGATATTAACTTTTCAAACAATAACAGCTGTTAGAAATCAATCCCGTTTGATTAACTACTCTTGGAATAGGCCAGATTTGTTTTAGAATTAAACACTATCACAAAATGACTTTCTAAAATCAATGTGCTGTTTTCATACTCAGTCCAAGGAAATTCATGTTAATTCAGAATTCATTGTATGTTTAGCCCATATTTCATAATAAGGGAAATCTTTTGTAACCTAAGTTAAAATGTTACTTTTGCATTTCCTCACCATTTAAAGGCTGTGTAATGCAGCTTTCTTATTTAATTTTTTATGGTTGTTTTACTCTATTCACGAGAGTGACAAGGGAATTAGGGCTGGTGTGGATTCAGTCAGTTGTATTCCTTGATAGATTAAATTTTTCTGGCATCTTCTTGAAGAAATGAAGGAGTTTAACTCAATTGAGGAGTTTAACTTGCACTTTTTATTATTATTATTATTACTTTTGATTGCAAACAGATAAATGTGTGAATTTGGAGATAAAATTTCAAGCTGTAGGAAAGTGCCTGGTGTCACAGAGCTGGACTCTGGCCCGATCCTCTGCCACATGCCAGTGTACACAACCCTGGCCCACTGCACCTGTTCCAGCTTTTTGCTATTCTGAGAATACATCTGTGTGTGTGGCAACAAAGCTGCTTTTTAAATGGAGATGGATTTCTGGTGCCTCTGGGTAACAGTAACCAGTGTATTCAGAGACTGGGATGCATCATGCTATCCCATCATGAAATCCCAGTTGTGATTCATTTTAAAGCACAAAAGTTAATGACCCTTCCTTCCTTAGATAAGGAGCAAAGCTGAAATGATATTCTATTCAAAACCCTCATGCAAATGATATTCTATTCATAACCCTCATGCAAGACAGGGATTTCTATTAACCAAAACCAGCTTCCTGCATTTCAGGTGATTAAAAGCAAGATACAGATTATCATAAAAAAAGAGGAGGATCTGCTTTACTGTCTGTCTTGGGGAGTACTGCAGTTCTGACTTTCCACTCCAATTAGAAGGAGCAATAGCTGCATGACTGCAATAATGAAGTTGCTAATTGTCACTGCCAGAGATATTATCATTTGTAGGGATGTAAATCTTTGCTGATTAACTTTATTACAATGCTTTTCCTTTACTTTGACACTGAAGACAGGTACAATCCATATTTTATTTGACACCTCATACTAGATTCAAGAATGGGAGCCAGCAATATACCTACAGAAGTACATGCTATCTTTGCTCAGATGTTGAGTCTGTATCCAGAAAATAAAGTGTCAAACCCTCAAAATAATATAATTAAGTGTGATTAAATTTGTGTTCAACTTGGATGCTTCCTAAGACGGCACATCTGTAATAAACTCTTCTTCTGGTGAGGATCTTCTAAAAGCACTCAGATTGATGTATTAGTGGCAATAATTATTAATGAAGGATTAAGAACTATAAATTATCGTCTGGCCTTGAGGCAGGCAGGGAGAAAAAAAGCAGATTTTCTATTACTGTGCAAGAAATACAGAAGTGTGGAAAATCTGTTATTATATGTTGTCACTTTCAGGAAAGAAACATTAAGTAGTTTTAGGTATTTGCACTAAGAAAAGTAGACCTCAGAAAGATTTGAGTTCCAGTTACTACACCAGTTCTTTTCTGCTTCCATCTTCAAAAACTGGGGAATGTATTGAAGTGTTACCAGGTTCTCATCACCTGATAATTGTTCATTCAAAATTACTGTAATAATTAGAAACAGAATCTTAGCTCCTTCCTTTTTCTAAGCCTCAAATAGCCTCAGAGAATAGAAAGGCCTTGGAGTGTTTCATAATTTAATGAAAAAATGGAAGCAAGCTGAATTCCTAAAGCCTCTTGGAAGTTGCTTTTTCACTCAAAAGTCTCTTGAAATCTGAGTGGCAGTAATGGGGAACAGAATTTCTGTATCTGTTTTTTGAGGTGTGTTTTTTTATGTATGCATATTTGAATGACCAAGATATCACTACCCACTTTCCAAGACTCCTGTATAAAAACTTCTGCCACCATATAAAAAATTCATCAGCTCTCTCTTGCCAGCACTGTTCCTGCTGTTAGTCAGAAGGTTACATGCAGTATTTAATCAGAAAGAAATAAGCAATACACATATCTTCTACTCCTTTTATTCTTCTATCATGCAAAAGTATGCAAAGTACTTTATATAGATTACTTCATGGCCAACAAAAAAGAGAGAGCAAATTTATTTTCTAAATTTTTTATTTGGATTTAGCCCATTTCTGTACCCTAAAATCGCTGCTCTGGATTGTTGAAATATTTTGTTAGTAGCTCCCAAGCTGAAAACGAAGAGAGACTTTTTTTCATGCCAGCATGCAAGTGCTGCTTGGAGAGGTTCTGGAAGCATTCACCCACTGTGTAATCTCTCTGACAGTGCACACACTGCTGGTGGAATTTCCTAGATAGGCATGCAGCACTCGTTTGCCTCATCTCAAAGGAGCAGGGGAACTTGACCCATCAAAATTGTCATACTTTTTTGACTAGGTAATTATAAATAAAGCCTCACTTTCAGTTGTTAATAATTCCTCATTTCTTACTTTCATTTGTGGTTATTTCATGGCGTTCTGCAATAACTAATGACAGTCTAGGTACTCTGGTTTTTAAATCAAAAACATTTTTAAGAGTTAAATGCTTTCATTTAAGTTGGAAAAATCCCAGTAGAGTAAAAGCTTATATAGTACAATTTGTGCATGATACTAGAGCAGACTCAGAGTTCATTCTAAGTTTCTGCATGCTAAGCATCTGCTGAAATCAATGACAGCTGCACATGAGGAGATATTGCAGAACCCATCCCCAGCTTAATGATAAATAAATAGTAAGTATGAGATAATCTGACTCTACTTCATTTTAATTAGAAAACTTTGATTCAGAATTTGGGGTGAAATTGTACCTAGACTTCCAGATGACTTTCTAAGGTATGAATTTACTTCTTAATATGTCCTGTACAATGGGATCAGGTACTCATCTCGAGCAGTTTGCTCATGTGGCTTTTCCTCTCCACCTTCAGTTTAGAAGTCTGTTTTTGAAATCAGCTCTTTGTACATCTGAGATATTTTCAACAAATTCCTCCGAAAATTTATTGTAGCAAAAGTGATATTGTTTCCAGCTGTTTCTATCCAGAACTGATATTAAATACTGGAAGATAACACAACCAGATCACTTTCTCTATCAGACTTTGACACTAGGTCATGGAAATTAATAATGTTCAAAATGTATCTCAGATTGAAGGCCAGTCAGAGATATCAACCAGCAGCAGATGTTAAAGCCACACTCTGTTTCAATTATTACCTTGCACTGCAAAGGAGGCAAAATCCTCTGGAGGGCAGTCCCAATGTCTGGTCTGTCTGGGTGGCCTGCATGTCTTCTCTGCAGCTGATCTAGTCCAAATATCATTTAAGATGCTTTCAGGTCATTCAGATAGAGCACATTTCGTTCCTTCCCTCCACACATTAGGATATTGGTGAGATAAGATGTGGGTAACATGTCAAGAAAGGCACTGTCTGAGTTAATACCATCAGATTTGTTTTGAGTTTTTACTCTTACTGCCATACTTTGTTAGGTCATCATATAGCTGTAGGTCAAGTTTCCATGCCGTTTCCCAACTGTGTGTGGGAGATAACCCTAAGGGCGATATATAAATAACAATCTTGAAAGCACAAGAACTCTCAATTGCTTGTTCACTGAAAGGAGCCAATTCAAAGTCCCGAATGCCAGCACAAACATGAGATGCACCTCTAGTTATTGCTGATATTTCTGGTGGGATGAAAATACCAACAGCCACTAATATGTGTCTGCGTAGACATTTGATCATGAAATAAGGAGTGTGTTTTGCTCACATGCAGCAGATAATTTGCAGTGCTCTCTGAAGATTTCTGACTTAAAGAACCCCGTTCCTGAAACCACTCAGGAATTGAGGGCAGTGCAGTAGCTGTGCCACTGAAATGAAGCATACCTAAAGCAGCCTGGTCTGAAAGATTTCCCATACTTGCTGGGAGGCAGAATTTTTTTTTTCAAGGATCAAAGTGATCACCAAACTCCCGGTGGTTTTTTTTACTTAATTATGTGTTGTACAGTAAAATTTGGCTTCTAATAAACAAAGTAATTGAAGGGAGAATAAATCCTTCTGTTGATAGCAGCAATATTGGATCTGTAGAGGCAGAAGTCTGGGCAGCAGTGGTAGCAGCAGGAAGATGCTAAACTGCAGTAGCTGGCTTGCACAGAACATTGTGATGGTATTGGGTTACTCGTGGATTGAATGTACCTGAATGCCAGGTAACACCATGACATGTCTGTAGAATGGATGATTTTTGTCTATCCAGGTGTAAAATCATCTCTCAGGAAAGTATAGTCTAACATCAAAATATTTGATAAAAGTGCTATTAAAAGTTTTGTTTATAGTATAAGAACTCAGAAATATTGACTCTAGAAAATGGAAATTCTTCTCTATTAGTTTGGGAGTATTAAATGAGCAGAATCAGGAAAAGGAATGTGTAATGAGAGAACAGTAAGCTTTTGTTTGCAAGACATCTTCATATACAAAAGTCTTCAGCTGTCTGTAGCAAGATTTTATATGTTACAAGTTGTCCTCTGGTTATTCCCTAATTTTCAAACAAGCAAGACTACCAGAATATCAGATTAAACTAATATCAAATAAAAATGGCTCTTTATGCAATATTATTAATCACCAAAGGACACTTTAGATATTAAATTTTAAAAAGTTCTGAGGATTACTGAAGTAATTTGAAGAAACTTGTGCAGAGCTGTCAAATAGAGTCACTACCTCTGGTTCCTGACCCACAAAATGCTTGTGGCCATGAGAGATTTCTGTGGAAATATCACTGTGTGCTTGCCATGTTCTTAGTCTTCCTCAGGCATCCGATGTTGGTCAGAGCTGGAAATTGGATCTTGTGCTCTGTGTACCTTTGTTTTGACCGAGTACAGCTATTCCTGTATTCTTCTGTTGTAAGAGGAAACAATCCAGATATGTTTTGTTTTTTGTTCTGCCGAGAGAAGTCAGATTTTCAAGTAGAGTGAAGCAGATGCAGCATTAAGCTGTCTGGTGACACTTAGTCATACAAACTCTCAATTTGTTCATTTTGATTTTTAATGTCTTCTCATCTGCTGATGCACAGATTTACTGTTCTATAAATTCTACATTTTAATAAGAAGGAATGGATAGCAAATTTTATTGATTTTTAAATTATCTAGTTCCACCCTTACTCAGAGCCTGCATGATTTGGCTCCCTAGGCTGGCTTAGAAAGCCATCTTTTCTCTCTCTCTTTCTTTTTTTCTTAAGGGTTTGAGAAGATTCAGAGGAACTCAGTGGTATCTGATGTTTGACCAAGTTGTTCTTTTGCATTAGAACTGTGTTAGAATGATGTGTTGGTTATGTTGCAAAATATCCTTCTATCATTGGTCTCTTCTTGAACTTCGAATTTTGAATGTCCAGCCCCTGTTTGATGCTTTGTGGTTTACTTATCTTGCACTTATTCCCTTCAGTACTGAACATCTTCCGCTTTAATATTCCTTGGGTCACTAGTTCATACTTCTTTTAACAAATCAATGTTTCTCCAAGACTCATAGGAGCTGCAATGCAAATAATTTCAAATAGGAGAAACAGGTGATACAATGTTTGCATCATATCGAATTTTGTGTCCCTTACACAGTGAGAAAAGTTACCCTTACATAGTGAGGATAAGCTCTTCAGATTTTTTTGATGATAAAATAAAAGATTTTGGATCTTATTGTAATAAAACAGGCTCTCATCTAGAGAACCCTTAATGCTTGTTTATTTCTATTTATGTAAATTATTTAATTAGCCCATCAATACTACTGTTTTCAAATTAATTATTTTTCTGTTGGGAAAGTAAGCAGTTAAAAAAGGTGCATCTCCAAGCCTAGTCTGACAGTAGACTATGGCCAGTTGTGATGCAGAAAACCAGATTACAATTTCATTTACAAGGCTGTCAAAAGAAGCCATTTGGTTTGGGATGCCAAAAGGGTGCAGATACATGCAGATACTTCCTGTGAAAGAGTAGTTTAAAATTTCCAAAGCTGCTTTTACAGACTTTTTTTTTACTTTGTAAGAAAAGATCTTGTGAGAAGTAGTGGCTGCCTTTGGTTCTCTTGAGTCTGTTCCATAATGGGCTGTGTGAATGAGGTGTCTGTGTGAGGCAGTTTTTGCAGCTCACTTTAAAGCTGACCTGCTTTAACTTTTACTTTCTTTTCAGAATGGCTTTTGTCATCCTAAAGAGAACTTTGTAACCTTTTCACCAAGCAATCCGAATTTTTCTTCTCCTTTCATTCTACTTCTTTTTCCTTGTTAGGAACTGAGTCCTGTTGAAAAGAAGGCACTAATTCCTTACCAGTAAGGGAGAAATCGGATAAAATGAAAGCCTGTGAGGCTTTTCTCTGTAGGATGACAAGTTGTAAAAATACAACTGTATGCTGAAAAGTGACTGTAGAGATGGCATCTTGGGAGTGAGTGGGGGAAGGTTATGTTTATTATCTGTTAATGACTTCCAGATCAAGTTTGCTCAGTTTGTGAGTATAAAAAAAACTTACCCTTTTTTAACTGCCTTCTCTGCAGACTCAATTTGGGATTTAAAAATCATGCTGTGCTAATTTTAATCCAAGTATTACTGTCAGTAATAAAAAGGTTCTCCAGGGTATATTGTGCCTTTAGTCAAACTGTCCATCACTGTACTTTAAGTGAATGCTAATGCTGTTGATGAGAAGCTTATCAAAATCAGGATTTGTCTTGTCCTGATTCGTCTTAACTAAGTCTTATTAACCCTTCCTTTTAAAAACATGTCTGTTGTATTGGTTTCTGGACTTGTCTGCTGTGGAGAAATCTAAAAAGAGGAGGAATAAACCTCAGAGCTATTATTTTTTCATTGCACATAAGGATTATTGGGTGAGGTCATAGGAATTATAAAATAAGTCTCATTGACATGCTGGCCATCTTGTTAAGTTTAAATTTCTCAAGGATTTGAGTATCTAGTGCTCATATATAACACAAATGAGAAAATTGTGGGAAGAGTCAGTATTTTAATTAAATCAAATGATGTAATTTGAAAAATGTCAGCTTTCAGACATGTAGGTCCTTCTTTAATTCCAATAGGAATAATAATCATAATTGGAGTCATGTTATCAGATAAAGAGCCAACAATCTGGAAAATGTTGGGGTGCATTTAAATGTGGCCTCTGAGGGTGCTTTGATGGCAGCACCACTGAGCTTGGTGGTTACAGTAAAGGAAAAAAAGGATACCAGTGGTGATCTTGTACTCCTTTCTCTCTGTGACAGATTTTCAGTGATCCAAACTGTACCCAAATCTTCTCAACAGAGACCTCGTTAGTGACATGTCAGGCTGCAGGGCTCACCCATGCTCTGAGATGTGACTTTTCCACTGCTCTTCTCACTGCTCTAGGGTGGCAGACTGGGCTGGATACTGCCTCTGTCTGGTACACTGGGATTCTTTCTGGATCAAGGAAGGAGGAGAAAGTGTTCATCTTCTTTGTCATACTTTTATCATTTAGTTCCTGTCAGGTCATCTGGCACTCTTTGATGACAGTAGCTTTTCTTTAGCCTCGTGTTGTTGGTTACTGATCCTGTTCCATTCTGGCCACTTTCTTCTTTCCAGGGAGAACACTGCTGCACAGCAGGAGAGCACTGTAAGGATTTGAGATCACTTCTGGTTTTAATAGGCAGTAAAACTTCTGTGCTCAGTACTCTGTCAGAGGGGTTGCTCATCTTTTTGGTTTCTGGTATGAGGATGTTTCCTTCTGAGCTGAACCCTGCACATACGACTTGTACATTTGTTACTCCTGTGGATCAGCCTTTCAGGCCCTTGTCTGCCTGCTGGCTGCTGCACCTTTCCATGGAATTGTGGGTTTTGTGCATGTCACTTCTGCCTGCAGTGGGAGATTTTTGTGGAGCACACAAATTTCAGATAGCATGTATCCAAACCCTGTGTTGTGAGTAAGGTTAGATTATAATTGTTTGAGTCAGGACTATACTTTATCCCTTTTCTTTCCTAAACTCACATTTTGGAGCTAAAGAGTTTCTATGCTTATGGGTTTCAAAAAGTCCTGGAAACTCAGGCCTTTTCTAAGATCTTTCTAAGAATTCAAATTAGCTGATTTGGAAGTGCTTGGTAGCTCCTTCCCCCTCTTGCTAGTTTTCAGCAATATGGAACATTGTTCTCACACGTATTCTTCTTGTGAGTCTATAAATTGTTTTGAAGCCCTATGGGATAATTGTCATTGCTGGAAAACTTTTACTGAATGGTGTTTGTTTGCCAGCATCAGAACTTGAGGAGATTATTTCATCTTGGCTTTCATTTCAGTTCTATTTTAGCAGTTCTTTGTCTTCAATGCCATCATCTTCTCTGTGCACTGAGCTGCTGTGTTCAAAGACATTTTTTGAAATAGAATTCTTCATTTTGTGGTTCTTTTTCAATGATGTTATTTCTCATTTTAGGAGCTTTTGTATTTCTTTAAGGCAAATGAGACATGTTAGTGGTTATTTGTAATTCTTTTTTGTTCAGTGGATTTCCTGTTATGCAAAAATGTAAAGCTTTTCTCACTGCTCTTCCAAACTTTTGTTTTCCTGTCTTGATAGTTTTGTACATCTGTATCTGCTTTATAACCTGTGGCTAAGATGTACTTGCCCAGTTAAGATCTGGCTTTGTCTTTGTGGATGTCTGACAACTTAGTGTAAAACTGCAAGTTAGAACTCCTGCTTGTTTGTTTCCAGACCTTCAAGAAGTGAACAACTTTGCTTTTCTTTAACAGATTTTCTGAATGGAACCAAGTGTACTGAAGATCTGCATAAAATTATCAGCATGTTGTGCTTGCATACCATGTGTCCAGTAATAATTTTATTCCTTTGTAGTGTAAAAAAGAATCCCAGAGGAAGCTTTAAAGCATAAGGCTTGCACAGGGACCCGTGCACTGCACAAAGTGCCACATTTGTTTGTGGAGCATGGGAAAAATCAAAGAGTCACAGAATGGTTTGGATGGAAAGCAACCTGAAAGGTCATCAGTTCCAACCCCCTGCCAAGGGCAGGAACACCTCCCACCTGCTCAAAGCCCCATCCAGCCTGAAAGAATTTCATCCTTTTATAGAATCTAAACCTGCCCTCTCTCCATTTTAAGCCATTACCCCTTGCCCTGTCACTTTGTGTCTTTCTAAAAGGTTCATCTCCAGCTCTCCTGTAGCCCATTTGGATACTGAAAGGCTTTGCACACACCTCTGCTTTACAGTTATTTTTCCCTTCATGGGCAGGTGGGGTGGGGACAGACAGACAAAAAGACACCCACCTTATGAGACTGGATAAATACTACCCTTTACCACCATAGAAATCCATGATTATTATTACCAGTCTGTCCAGACACAGCCTTTAAGAAACATCTGAGACAGATATAAGTATCTGTGTTTTATTGCCAGTGTTTTAGTGGGTCAAATAACCTGCTTAGCATCATTTTTCATTAACCAATTCATTATCTGTAGAGAAATCTCTTTGTATAGCATTTTGTCTAGGAAGGAAAAAAGTGTGGAAAATGTACTAAGGAGAGATTCAGTTTATTAACAGTTAAATGATTTTTATATTTTTGTTAGACGAGGACTCCATTTGCAAAAATCTACCTAAAGATAGGAAATATATGGCATTTATATTGGACTTTTCCTTTTATAACTAGTATTTGTGCTGGGGGTCTTTTTTACATGTTTTACATGGGGGGTTTTTTCAGTTCTTCTTTCTAACATATTTTAATGCTTTCAATGTTCACAGAAGGAAAATACTTTTGCCAGAAATAAGAATCGATTAGATTAAGGTAAGGGCATGACTGTAGTAAACTGCAGCTTAAAATGTGATACAGTGGTTTAAATCTTGATAAAACTTTATCACACACCTTGATTCTTCTTAAATAGCTGTACACAAAAGTCAGAATTAGTTTTTAAAATAACTCAGGCTTGCAGGTGTTTACATTCCATCCCTATTGTCATCTGCAGTTTTTCTGCTTGAAATGAAGAATGGTCTCCTGTTTTATATTAGATCATTGCCATCAATCTTTGCCAGAAATTCCGATCTCTTCTTATACTGGTACCATCATTAAGTAGTACAGTACTTCATTTTGGTGAAAAACAAAAATCTTAGTTAAAAAAAAATCTCAATATAAATATTTTGTAATATAAATGTAGAATTTCTTAGTCCCTTCTGCTAGTCTTCTCAGTTTGATAATATGCCTCATTGACATTTCTCCCATTTTTACAGCCCTCTTGTATGGGCTCAGAGTTGAATGCACCTCTGTGCTCCTCAGAATTCAGTGGCTAAAGCCCTTTATCTTATACTTTCTTCATGCCCACAATACTGATAATGCTGTGTCACATCCCTTGACTTGAAGGGTAATTGTACTCTAGTTTACAAACAACGATATCCTTTTGGACTCCCTGACCAACCTGTACTGTGTTTAAAAACCTTTCTTCTGAAGTTTTTGCCAAGGTGGTTTAAACCAGCTGGGGCAGGGAGGAGAAGAATGCATTACTCAAGTCTCACCCATTTATTTTGTTTCCTTTTTCTGCTATGATCCACAATAGCTGGGACAGTTTTCTCTTTTCTAGACTGAGACAGACCACAGTAATGCAGACAATCTCAGCAAGTGGTTTGCCTAAAAGACAGAAACTTAAAAATACAGAAAAAAGGTTTGATTGGTTCCTCGTCTTGTTATCCTTTAACCTAACATATGATTTAAAATGTCTGAAGTGAGACTGCATTTCAGCTTGGTTACTGTATTTCTGTTAGATTTTGGGGAGTGAGGCTGAATGAGAAACATAAATCAAACCTCCCAGAATGTAATGAAACTTCTCTCATATCTGGATTCTAGCTTTTTATATGGACTTGGTTCTATTATGGTCCTGAATTATACTCTTTGGATCCAAACATCTATAAATCTTGAGGAAACTTAGAGTATTTTCTGAATTTGGACATATTTCTATCTGGCATGTATCCCTCTGAATGTAGAAAGGACATATCTGTTGTGTGGTACAGATATTCAGAGCCCTTTGTTCTTTTTATCTTAAAACAAAGAGTTTTCACAAGCAAAAATTTGCTAATTAATTAAATTCTTTCCCTGACACACATAGAACTTCTTTAATTACAATGTTTTTAGAGGATTTAATGGAGACTTACTTGAGTTGCTCTGAAACCTTTTCTCAAGGGATTCTCAGCATTTCAGTTTTCTGTATATTGAAGGAATTGCACACAACACATTAAAGGAAAACCAGTTTGCCACTGCTTTTCAGCATATTCAGCATAGGGACGCCTCAGCTCGCTTGTAAAACCTCAGCAGCTTCTGTTACAAGAGGACAGCCCTTATTCAGTGAATTCAGAGGTCAGTTTGTGTTATGGTAGCTTAGCTCCACTGACTTCAACAAATTTCACAACATCGTATAGAAGAGTGGAAAACTTTTTTTTTCAGCTTTCAGTGTGGCATTTTTATATTTGTCATTGTTTTTATGAACTTCACAAGGACAAATTGTAAAACTTGTTATTAGGCTGACTAATGGGATAAAAAGAAAATTTTAGACTTCTTGTGAAACTGATTATGTTTTTCTCAGCAGATTTTAGGTGACTATTCACATTATGAGCACAATTCTGTCTAAAAATAAATTCTGTCCACTTCTTTATGGGTTTATTGAGAACAGAAATTTCCACACCATTCTCCCTTTAATGTGACCACAATGGGCAGTCATAATTTGTCCATTTATAAAAAAGAATAAAGTAGCAAATTGGCCACCATAAACTGTTAGTATATCCACTTTTGCTGACATGTTTATTGTAGTTTGCAATATGCATGATGTTGATTTTCAAAAATATTCCATTTTCTTTTTTGAGAGAATTAATTATAAATTCATGAATCACAAAAATCAAGACTGTAATACAACTCAGGAGTTGGAAACACTACATAGCACTCATCTATGTCATCCTCATAAAATGGGAATGTTGAAATTTTTCATAGTTTGAATAAAAGCCTAAAGCCTTCTATTCATCATACAGCTGAAGCTGAGCAGGTTGGATAGTTTTTTTATGCATTTATGTATTGAGAAAAAGGCAGCTAATGAACACCTCAGGAAATGTTTAGAGAAAACCTACAAAGGGACAAATATGTAAATTTCAGTGCCCCACCTGAAACCTTATATAGCATAGAATCTCATAAAATAAACATATAACTTTCCCTAAAGTCTGAAAGTCTTTTTAATGTTTTGTTTTCATAGTATGTTTCAAAGGAAATGACCTTGACTCCAAAAAACACATCTAGGAATTAAAGATGGCCCCTAATGAACAGACAAAGGAATGAAAAAAGAAGAAGCCTTTGCAGCCTTAAAATTAGAGTTCAAAATATCATCCCTCTTACAAAATATTTCCTGAAAATAGGCTTGTGGAGCACAAAAGTCAATTCTGGAAACGCGAGAACTATGAAAGCAAGTCCAGTAGTCGGCACTTTCAAAAATAAATAAAACCATCAGGCAACAACTGTATGCTAATTGCATTTCAGAAATAAAAGACCACCTACATAGAAATAAAATAAATCTCATTAGTGGAGCTAAAGCAGATAGTTGAGATTCAAACTCTGCTAACCAAAACCTTTAGGCTCGCCAGAAAGAGCTTGTGAAGTCGCTGCCATTTTCCTTGGGATGCGGGAGAGCCGTGCAAGGCCCCTGTGCCCCCACTGGAGCTCTTGGGGCTGGTGTGCATTTCCTGCAGTGACCGGAGTGCATTTCCTGCCGTGACTGGCATGCATTTCCTGCCATGGCTGGTGTGCGTTTCCTGCCATGGCTGGTGTGCGTTTCCTGCCATGGCTGGTGTGCGTTTCCTGCCATGGCTGGTGTGCGTTTCCTGCCATGGCTGGTGTGCGTTTCCTGCCATGGCTGGTGTGCGTTTCCTGCCATGGCTGGTGTGCGTTTCCTGCCATGGCTGGTGTGCGTTTCCTGCCATGGCTGGTGTGCGTTTCCTGCCATGGCTGGTGTGCGTTTCCTGCCATGGCTGGTGTGCGTTTCCTGCCATGGCTGGTGTGCGTTTCCTGCCATGGCTGGTGTGCGTTTCCTGCCATGGCTGGTGTGCGTTTCCTGCCATGGCTGGTGTGCATTTCCTGCAGTGACTGGAGTGCATTTCCTGCCGTGACTGGCATGCATTTCCTGCCATGGCTGTGCCCTCGCTTTCAGAGCAGCCAGCCCCACTCCTCTTGCTGAATGAGCACAGCTAAGGCAGGGAGAAAGGAGGGCACCCAGGGCAGTTGTGTGCAAGGGGCTGATGGCTGAAGGTGGGACTGAGAAATCCCATGAATCACGACAGCATTGTTCTGGCCAAAAAAGTTTATTTATTTAATCAACCATTTAATTTGTTTTATGAAAAATCAGCTTTAGGAAGGCATACCACTGCAATCTTATAATCAAGAAAGTTAAACATTTTATGACTTTTAGGCAGGACAATAAATTTTGAAGGTTTTCAGTAACAATAGCAAGAGGCCTGTAGGTCCATCTCCTGAAGCAGCTCCCAGAAACCATCCTATTCCCTCTAGAGGAAGTATTGAAAATCATTTGCAGCCAGTGACCCCTCTCTCCCTGCTGGCCATCATCAGGTTATAGATCTTCAGAAACTAAAGCTGCCCAGGCCTTCACTCACTCTCTCAAATGGTCTTCTGAAAATAAATGAAAAAAACAAAATAATTTTTAAAATCAAGGCTATTCAAAGCTCCTCATCTATTTTGCTGCTGACATAGTTAGATTGGCTGTGGAAAGATTGCAGAGGAATTTGACTGGATATATTTGTAGGGCCAAGGCCTGACCATAACCAACTTGAAAAAAGCCCAGTAGGTATTTTTCCTTGACCTTTAACCCTTTGTCCTCAGATTTTTTCACTTACAGATAGTATTTGGCTCTGACTAAGTTTATGATTCAGCTGTGGAGCTTTAACTTAATCTGACAGAAGTTCTGTAAATCCTTGCTAGACGTTTTTGGTTCTGATTTTAGCTCCTGTTTTCGGTTAGACTTTTTAATTCAGCTATGGAAGTTAAAGCTTTATGTTCCTAAATAAAATTAGGTTCAGCCCTTCATAAAAACTTCTTATTCTTGGAGCTGCTATAGATGTCTAAAAGTGGTGCCCTGATTTTAATTTTTTTTCCCTCAAGCACAGGGTCTTGTCTGAATTCTTTTCTAGATAGAAGCCTGAAAAGGAAGGAGAGAATCATAGCTGAACAGCAAAGAATGTTCCCAGGGAGAAAGTCAATAGAAAATGCTTCAGCATTTAATCAGAACAATTTAATTCTGTTGATAGTTGATCAGTAGAACACAATTAAAAACTCTTGCTCAATGTCAGAACAGCTCAGCCAACAAAAATAACGACATGTATTTGTCACATGAGGGACAGATAAGAAACCAGAACACGTAGAACAACATGAATAAAACCTTCCATCACATGGAATTTGGCAAAAAATAAGGTATTTAATAATATTCCTGAGGAATTGCTGTAAGAGCTGCATACAAACCTGCTTCAGTGTCCCTTGAAAAATTAATTTGGATTTTAAAAAAAGAAACCCACACATCTGGCTTGATCATTGGCTGATATAATATATTTTTATTCCCACCCCAAATCACACACAGCTTGGTTGGAAAGAAGACAGCTGTTTGGGCACTAGTTGTGTTTCAGTCTGAAGTACATTTAATCTTTATTGATTTATTTGATTCTCATATGCCAAGTGGAGAAAGTTGTGCTTTAGTGGGAAGAGCATTTTTTTTCTTTTAATATTAATGTGTAATTTTGGCCAACGAAAAAAAGTTTAGTAGATGATCGTTCTCAAAATGCATTAGACTTAGAATCCAATAAATATATCCAGTGCTTTTGTATGAATCCTCATCAGTTTGTTGCTGCTAGGAAGCACTGCTATTGGAAATCAATCTCAAGCATTTTAATGATCAATCAGTTCTCAAAGTTCCTTAATGTCTTCTCATCTGAACCTTAAACATTTTTTACTTGTCTACAGTTTTTCCATTACTAGGTCTGACACCTATGATTAATTTAGTCTGAGTGCCTTAAATTACTCGTGAGATTTGGGCACGTTAGCTCTGTGTGCAAACTGTCACTATTTGTTATTGTATTGCTTGAGCTGCTTGCAGGGAGTATGGCCTGGGTAAATCCACATCATGCTGAAATCAGTGACCAAACCTGCAGAGGCTTCAGGAGCTCCAGAAACGTTCACCCACAGATTTAACTGGTCAGACAGTCAGGGGTGACCAGAAGAAGATCAGGGGCTCAAGAAGCAGCGGTTGGCAGTGTGGCAGCTCCAGCTTTGCCCTGCAGTCCGGGGCAGGGGAGGCTGCAGAGGAGCTGGCTGGGCACAGGGACAGCTGTCTCTGTAAACCCGGGGCTGGCAGGGCAGGCTCTGGGCTGTCATGTCTCAGGGAATCTCAATTACTTGTGACACAAGTCCAGGGCAGAGTACAAGAGATAAGATCAGTACCAGAATTAATCTCTTGTCTCTATTTTATGAGATGTTGAATCTCAGAAGAGCATTCAATGAAAGAGCTGGCTGAACTGCAGAGCTGAGGGAGGAGATGTGTCGGCAGCATTGCTTGGCAGTGCTTCCTCTGCCAGTTCTCTGTGCACTGGGAAAATCTGTCAAACAGGGCTGTGCCACAGCGAGCAATTTGCAGTTACTTTTACATTCCCCACTGTAGTCCTTTCTGAATTCTGAACTAGTCTCTCTTATCAATACCTAGCCTTCAGTCTCAAAATTAGTTTAATGTGCTGCATGATTCACAGGTTTCATGAGATCTTCTTACCAGTTGTCATGCTACTGGTACTTTTTAACGTAAGTTCTTTTATAGAGTTTGTTTTTTCTTGATGAACCTTATAATGACAAGAATCAGGGAACACTACTTCACTCCTGCCCAGAACAGCTATGATTTGCAAGGTATATGTTCTTAAGAACAGGATATTCTTGTGAACGTTGTGGATCTTTAACTAGATCTGGTTGGGATTTAGAACACAAATAAGCTTCATAGTTAGCTGAAAATACAAATATTTCACTTGACTGAAGCTGTAGTGCAGCAGTTGCTCCAACATATCAAGATGTTATTAAAGAGACACATGGACTTGGAGAGGAATTTCAGAAGGATTATACTGACTAAGTACTCAGCAGTTGCTAAAATAAAAGTTGGCATTCAGACCATATTAACTAGAAACCAATATTCCCGAAAATGTTATGTAAGTAATTATTGTATAGTAGGTTGCCATATGTCCCTGTGTGTGCTGTGTCCAAGACAGCAAACGTCAAATGCACGCTCGTGATCCCCTCCCTTCGAGTGAATGGTAAAACTGCTCTCGTGCTATTTCAGAGGATGAGCATGTTCCTGTACAGAGACACAGTCAGCAAATGCAGTGATGAAGATGTACATGTCAGTGGGATTACCATAATGCAGGGTATTAATATGGCACCAGGCAATGATGCTGCACCCAGATGTCTAACAGTGTCTCCATTCCAGATCCTTTTTGGAAATGTTTAGAGCCCATTTACCGCACACTAAGATTAAACTCCTGATTGAATGAATTACAGTCAGGCCTTAAGATAAAATTACACTCCATGGATAATCATAGCTTGTGCTAACCTTTATTGGGTGGAGGGGGTAACTTAGTGACAAAGGATGAGAAAACGCCTGAGGCACTTAAAGACTGAGGCAGGGAAGGCATTAATAGTAAGAGCAGTTGTTCTCTGGAGTTGGAGATACCCAGAGATACTTGGAGATACTCCCCTCTCTGAGCTGGAGGAGAGGGACAGGGATCAGAATGAAGCACCTGTAATCCAAGGGGAATCATCACTGCCACTTGACTTCAACACTCACAGGCCTCTGGGGCTGGATGGATCCACCCAGGGAACCAAGAGACCTGGTGGAAATGCTCACTGAGCCACTTTCCATCACTGATCATCAGTTTCACCAGAGGAGGTTTAGACTGGATATTCAGAAAAAATTCTTCATGGTGACAATTATCAAGCACTGGAACAGGTTGCCAGGGCAGTGGTGGTGTCACCATCCCTGCAGAGATTTCAAAGATGTGTAGATGTGGCACCTGGGGACACAGTTTGTGGTGCACTTGTCAGTGCTGGCTCAATGGTTGGACTTGATGGTCTTAGAGGTCTTTTCCAACCTAAACAAATTCATGATCTGATTTTCCACTCAACCTTACTCTAGCTGTAGAAGAGATTTTTTAAAGGTAGTCAGGAAAAGCTACTAAAAATACAGATCTGGAAAGTCCTGCTTAGGCAATATGATCATGATCTGCTGTTCTAGGCTTAGACATTTTCATAAAAATCTTTTTGCTTTATTGTTAAAGATACTACTAATGTCTTTGCCCCTTATCATTCTCATGCTCTGATCATTGGGGAGTTTTACCATTATGTAGAAACAAAGATTTAAAAAGCAAGCAAAAAAACCACCCCAAACTCACTAGAGTAAGCTCAGGGTGGTATTTCATTAGGCAGTTGGTAACAAAGCAATAGCAATGCTTTCTTCAAAATACCTGTGGTTATCTTCAACATTGTTGAAGATACTTACCTGATTTTTTACTTTTTGGGGCCCTGTATTTACAGGTTTATTTGAATGCACAGTATATCTACTGTACATTACAAATGGGTTACAAGATACTAAATTTCAAAGATGACTATAGGGAATGTTTAAGACTAGCCCATTCAATAATTCTGCCAGTTGTTCAGAACTGTTTCCCCTCTCCTTTGCTTTCCCCTTCACACATGCATCCTTGTAACTGTCCTCCCTCCGAATCGTCTTTTCATCTTCCCCCCCTGTGCTCAGAGCCCATCCTTTTCCTCGAGTGATTGGTTTACTTGACCCAAGCACTCTGTTCCACTTTTCCTGGTTGTCAGAAGTAAGAGATCTTCTCTACTGATATTACTGCCATGACATTCCCCTCTGAGGTTCCTGAAAAGATCTGGTAGTTTGCATTGGCTGTCGTTCATCTGCTGTGCTCAGATTTGGCAGAGTCTTCTCACAGAATTAGGAGCCCCTGAGAATTTGGGTTTGGCCTGAATTAGCATGGGTAATGTACAGAAAATCTGAGAGATCTCTAATTTGATGCAGACTTCTGGACATTAACTTGTGCTTAGCATCACAAAAACATGCCCAGGGCCAACTCTTACTGTGTCTTTAATGGCTGCAAGAGCTGTGACATGACCAAATCTCCTCTTTCGGTTTTCTTTGGAGAGAGCGAAGAAGTGGAAGTTTGTGCAAGAGAGGGGCCACAGGAGCCTGATTCTCCCCTTGAGAGCAGGGTTAGGACATCTTTGGGGGATCCTGATGTACAGTCCCCTTTCTGCAATGACAACCATTTCTCCTGCTGAGGAGGCAGGTTATGAACTGTGGGTCTGTACTGCCAGAGTAGCTGTAGGAGATGGCAGGAGCAGACAGTGGTAGCAAGGTCAGAATTTGTCAGTAATGTCAATGACATTTTCCCTTGGTCCTACCTAGAATTTACTTTTGCTTAGTACAACTGAGTAAATTCTCTCATTAATTATTCCTTAAAATTTTTAATTGTTTTTTTATGTGGTCAGTGGATCATATTTAATCTTTTATAATAGTTTTGCATAAAATGCAAATGTTCTATGATGTAGATGCACAGCTGGGAGTCAAGCATGAGAGTATGGTGTTTGCATAACTCAAAATCCAAGTTTGCTTCATTATTTGCTCATTCACTTAGATTGTCATATCATACAGCTCATGAATAGCTTTCATTTTTGTTGAAACTTTCATACCTGCACAAAGTTACCTAAGAAATATCACTAGGAGAAAAGTTGTCCCACTTAACATAATGTATTCCTAATGCTTTACTTGGCCTGCAGGTGCTCCTCCAATATTATCATTAATTACAACAGTAATTATCCTACTTGTGGAGAGTAGAAAACTTCGACTGTTTAGCAAAGTCCTTCCAGTTTTTTGAATGTTTTAGTTTAATCTTCCTTTTTTACAGAACACTCCAAACAAGACAATGTGCAAGACCTGAAAGAAAAAGCACTGAACAGCCCTGCAAACACTGCAAGGTCCCCTCTCTCCACTGAGGCAGCTCATTGCACATCTCATCTCTCTTTTATTACAGTAAAGGGAAAAGAAGAGAGAGACACTGTAACAAATCATCATCTTTATTTCAATTTCAGTTTTCCCTGTCAATAGGTTTTAGAAAATCAATATTTATACTGAAAGATGTATTTAATATGGGAGGAAAAGACTTTTATAATCAAAGAGTTTTCTTTTAATTGCTTCTTCAGAAATACATTTTGATAATAGCAACTGCTCATTACAATACAAACCAGAAAAAGCATTCATGTACTGTGGCATGGGAAGTACTGCCAGTTCCACATGCTCTACATAGTTTCTTTAAAATTTTTACGTTCTTTAGGCCTCAACAAAAACCAAAGCTCCTCTTCCAGGTTTGGTAGCAAACAGACTGTTATTCTCCACTGCTAACCTTTGGCCATCCGTTTGGTAATAAGCTTTTTTTACATTTTTTAGGAAAGTGTTCAGCTTGTCAGTAGGCACCATTGACACAGTGCAGCCACCCCATCCAGCTCCAGTCAGACGTGACCCAATGGCCCCAAATTGTCTAAAAGAAAATAACAGGGGGAAAAAAATCATGTAAAATAAACCAAAAATAGGTACTTTGTCATATATAAAATTTTTATAGAAAACTCAGATGTGTTTTGACTATTCCCATGTCATTGGACTTTTCTGATGTTCACTTGCTTGGATGTAACACTACAGCAATTTTCAGTTACCCTTTTGGACCAAAGGAAAGTGCTGATGCCTTAAACTGCAATATAGTAATTTCTGTCAGTTCCAAAAGTCCCCCTGTTTTGTAAAGCTTCAGCATCAGCTGTTTTTAGGATCACAGCACAGCTGAGATGAAGAAAGCAGGAGAAGAAAGGAATTGTGTTAGCAACATTCATAAGACATCAGAAGTGAAAACAGAAATACATGACAAAAATAACAAAAGAGGGTTCATAAACTAATTGCACAGGATGTAGGCATGCAAGCCATTTTCTAATGTGGCAAAGACAAATAGCTCTATTCTTCCAGAACAGATCTAAACCATGCTGAAGATTCACAGGCTTCTGCAGGACTGCTGAGCATGCCAGTCAAGAAAAGGAGAGTTCAGAGACGCTCCAAAAGTCATAGAGTCACTGCACTCTGTATAAATAAACTCACATAAATTTCTGTTTATGCTGAATGGACAGAGCTGGGTATCTCTCTTTAGAGGAACCTCATGAAGTTAAGACTGACAGCAGTAGAGGTAAAGTATGAATGTAGTCCCAAAAGAAAAAAATGCTCTTAATGAGGAGTGTGAAGAGAAAGAACAATGACAAATAAATGACATTCGAAATATAAACCATTCCCAGCCTCAAGATACTGGCCTGCTAGAAATGTCCTAGAGCAAATGCCATGCTGCAAGACTCAGATGCCATCTCATTAGAATTTAGAATTGTTTTTAAGTTTGCTTACCTGTGTTCCTGATCTTTACCTAGCCTCAGAAAAAGTAGGAAAATACCATAAAATAAGTTTCTTTGGGGCTTTTCTAACCTAGTGAGAACAGAACCAGTCAGATTTAGAAAACTCATCTGAAATCTTAGTCTTGTGGGAGATCTAATCTGATTTACAAATACTTCTGATGTGTTTCCAATAGCCATGCACAGAGAGATTCACCAGCCCTAGAATATGTTAGAGGGAGAGACAACATCATGTGAATAGCATTGGAAAATGACAGCTCATTTGGAGTGGGCTGTTGTAATTTTTCATGTGTGCATTTTATGTTAAATGAATCTGGTGTAGTGCTGGGTTAGCAGAGGTTTAGGTCATATTTCAAGCAAGTACTTGCATATGTGTTTGATTCTAAACACACATCTCTTCTTGAACAGAAACACTTTCTTCAGTGTGTCTGTGTGGTGCCACCCTTCATATTGACTCGATTTTATGTTCATTCTGCATTTCCTGTTGGTGTTTTATTTTACTTATTGTTATTCCTGTAAGCCACTCATTCTCTGATGCAATTTTGGTAGTTTCTAGTCCATGAAGCAATCTCCTAAAATGAGCAGGATCCAATCCAGTATTA
Source organism: Dicaeum eximium (assembly GCA_013396995.1). NCBI lineage: Eukaryota > Metazoa > Chordata > Aves > Passeriformes > Dicaeidae > Dicaeum > Dicaeum eximium. Next base: position 2,439,551 of record VWZP01001966.1, read on the forward strand.
GTTGTAATCAATAAGGATATTCCCATTGACTTTATAAGGCCCAATCCACTTTTCAGAGTCTGTTAAATCAACTGTCTGTACTTATTTGGTCTGTTACCTCAGACAGAACTTCGTATTTCAGATGATGTCTGGCTTTTATTTTGGTAGGCAACTGAAATCCCTTCAGAATTGTTCTGAACCTTTTATTGATTTCATAATTCTCTGTGGTCATGCTCATGCCTCATTTTTACTGAGTCATTTTAGAATACTTAGTTGAAATAAAGCATAAAGTAGACAGAAAATATGCCTGTTGCAGAGCTGAAGTCACTGTGTTTCAAAATACTGTGGCTTAACAGTGTCAAATGTGGTGCTAGCAGCCACCTGGGGCTGCTGAGGAACCTGATGGGCAGTGCTGCACCATCTGAAAACTGGGTACCTGATACTACATAGATGCAGGAGGGAGCACCTAATTTTGTGTCTGCAGGAGATGTGGTGCCTGGGAGGTATCTAGATGAAACACAAGGAGGTTGTCTTTGGAGCAGGTCTGAAACTGCCTCATTAAAGTTTTAATCAGTTCAATACTAAGCTGGACCCCTCTGGTAAAGTGGGATTCCTGGGCAGACACTCCTCTTGTGCACTGGCATCTTTCTGAAGAGGAGTCTGAGCAGACAATCTTGTGGATGGGAGCTCACCCACGCAGTGGGAGGTGTGGATTTCCTGCTGCTGCTGGGCTGTGCTGCAGCGCGGGGACACGGGATGCAGGGAAGGGGACAATGGCTCTGGAGCCCAGGGCTGGGGGCACTCAGCTCCAGTCCCAGGTCCTGGCCTTTGCTCCTGGAAATGATTATGTGTCAGTCTTCACTGGACACAAAGAGAACTAGCTTATGGGGGTGTAAATGAGTAAAAGTATGAGTACTGCAGCAAAGGAAGGAAGAATAAAAGACTAAAAGGAGTGAGTAAAAATGGAAATCCCATAGTTTGGTATATGGAAACAGTAGACAAGACATGGCAGTAGTCTATTTTAAAAATAACTGTGCTTTTAAGAGGTGAAAAAACCCCAGAGCAGAGTTGTTAATTTGAAATACATAAAATTATGAAGTAGCTTTTCAGAAAGCATGGAGTTAACGTGGTAAAATTTAAATACATAAATGGGGAGGATTGTGCTTATTCTGCTTTGTAGTTTAGTTTGCATTTGAATAGCATCTTTAAGTGTTTCTGGCTTTGTTGGAATTTCAAATTATGCCATGATTGCAGGTTCTCTAATTTTCTTTAGGAAAATCATCAGTGGAAACTATAAGAGTCTTGATAAAATATAGAATTGTGTTGGCTACCATAGTGCGCCTGGATGTAATGTACAATCTGTATCTTCTAAAAGTGGTCAGAGGGGATTCAGCTGCCTGTCATGTAAGAGGCATGACTAGGAACACAAAAATTATCAGTATTTATAGCACCAAAAGATGGAGAATAAGAAAATGAATGTAAGTTATGTGCAACACTAAGGACTGAGAGATCTTCAGGAGTACCTAACTTACTCAGGAGCTCACATCCAATTTTTTGTCCCTTAATTGTTTAGTAAATCTGCTGTGTTACCTGCTTTAGAAGACTAACAGGTAAACCAGCCACTAACAGCATAAGGAAGGTTAGAGAAAGCACAAATCTTCAATCTTTGCAAAATGAAAAAAAAAAACAACTGACCAACTCATGGTTACAGTTTTCAGCACTACAAACCACAGGAAGTATGGATCCCTTTCTTTCTTGGCAGAGGTTATACAGTAAAACATAAAGGTCTAGGCAAAAGAGAAAACATCTGGATATGCAGATTATTCTTCACAGTTTAAACCTTGTAAGGAGAGAGCAGCAGTAGACTCGGGCAATTCTGTGGAATGTATTTTTGGAAAAGCTTTTGAAAGTTACAGGGTGGCTGTATATCACCGTAAGTAAAGAATTTAATTTATGTAGCTCCTGACCATTTCTATAATCACATCAGCCAAGTCCTCCTAGAGTGACTAGTGATTTTATGTCCTTTAAGTTTTTTAAGGTACAACTTAAGAAAAGTTAAGACTTTTTTCCCAGAAATTAAATGCTGGCTTAAGCTGCATTCATCCAGAATAGCTATACACTTTTAGAAATTTAATTACTGAATCAGAAAAAGATTTAATACTAAACTTCTAGAGAAGAAAGATTAATTTCTTAGGAAATATTCTTGATGGGACAAGACTGGCAAAAATAATTAACAAACAATTTACTTTTTCTGTGCAAAGAATACAATTTAAAAAAAAACCCAGATGAAATACTTTTAATATATAAATTTGAAATCATTCCATGTGAATGACACTCCACTGTGGTACTTAGCTCTGCCCTATCATGTACTGTGGGCTCTTCTGCTGGTAAATCAGAAATCTGATGTGACATGGGCACACACATCTCTTTTTTCCTTTACTATTTATATTTTGCTCCTTGGAACTGAAATGCTCCGATGAGTCTTAATTTAATTTAGAAAAATCCTAACTGCTGCTTTCTTTTTGGTGCTATGGCTGTGCTCCTGCCTGGCAGCCAGTGTCCCCCTGCCTGAGCTGGCTGGAGCTGTGTCACCATGGAAGCACAGAGCTCAGCACAGATGGGGAACACAGTTTCCATTCTCAGCAGGAGTCCCTGTGTCACTGCCACCCTTGCTGCTTGACTGGAAATGTGGCACAGGTAACTCCACACTGCAGGGCACATCTGCCAGGCTGTACCTGCTTGTTTTCCCCTGCACAGGGCAGGACAGTTTCCTTCCAGCTTTTCTGTGACACAGGCCCTGTCAGAATGGGTTCCTTAGGCCTGCCAAGTGCATTCACTGGATGCCACTGACTGAGGCACCACTGTGGGCAGTTTCTGTACCTAAAGCATGCAGATGGCAATTTAAGGCTCTTGCCCTGCCAGTGGTACCTCAGAACAGGCAGTGCTGGTGCCTTGCATGGATCAAGACTTTGTTGCCCAAGATCTTTGATAATTCAGTAGAGCTCAGTTTCTGTCTTCAGCTGACCCTGGAGATGGTTCTCCCCTCTCACACGCAGATCAGCAGTTCCCTTTGGGATAACTCTGGTGGAACTGCCCTGCTGAGTGACTGTCACAGCTTATTGTATGATGTGGTCACTATGTGATACAATAAACTGAACACAGCCTGAGAGTTACACCCTGGACTGGGTCCTAAGAGAAGAATCAAAACTTGTTCTGCTCAGTTCCTATCAGTCTGTCCAGTGGCTATCAGGCTGCTTTGTGTTCTAACACAAAACAGCACATGTATCCCACATGCAAAATAATCTGTCAATGGCCAGAAATCTTCTGTTCAGTTTTTAGGTTTGTATCTTTCTGCCTAGAGGCCATTCCATCTTGTCTGCAAAAGAAATCAGACTCACCTAAAGAATCATGTTTTGTACTCTATTGATTTACAAACCTGATAAATGTGTACTGGAACTTAAAAAATCCATGAGTGCAGAAGAAAAAAGCATATGGTAAATTTCATGTTTGTAAAATTAATATTTTCATTGGAAAGAAATTCTTTCATTTGAGAGTTGTGAGGCACTGGAATAGGTTGCCCAGAGAAAGTCTGGATGCCCCATCCCTGGAAGTGTTCAAGGCCACTCTGGATGGGGCTCTGAGCAGCCTGGTCTGTCCCTGCCCATGGCAGGGGAGTTGGAATATGATGATCTTTAAGGTCTCTTCCAACCCAAATCATTCTATGGCTCTATAATTCTAAGAAATAGAGAAAAAGTAACAGTTCAGATAGAACAAGTAAGATGATATTTTAAGAAATCCACTTAGGACTTCTGCAACTTAAAAAAGAGTAGCCAACAGTCTAACGTAACACTTGTGACGATGAGTCAGTCGAAAAGCAAATCTGTAATAAAGCCATAAACCGTAGCTTTCATCTGAAAGTATTACACAGATGTCAGCAGGGAAACAATTGACCGTGTAATGTCCCTGCAGGAGATTAATTTTGTAAGAAGAGACAAGAATACTTTCATTTTAAGATTGCAATAGCCAAGGATGTCATATTTTCTCCTCAATTCGAGCCGTATTCTCCACAGGCGGTTACTCTTCCTTGTGGTCAGAACTTACAGGCAGATGTCGACCAGGCGATCCAGCTCAGGACAGCTGCACTCATACATCTCCCTGCAGCTGATATGGCTCTGCTTCATTAATTCTCCCAGCAGATGGAGTGCATTGGCAGGTGCTTCACTGCAAATCTTCTGAAATTCCAGCACTCTGGCAGCCTCACTGTACACGTGCTTTGCACGCTGGTATAACTTAAAGGTGGAAACTACACAAAAAGAAAACTGCATTATTATTTAGTACAAAAAGCAACATACAAAAACAACAGAATTGTGGTTGTTTAGCAATTTATCCTTTATATGAGAACTCTCCAGGCTGAAAGTCTTCTGCAAAAGTTCACCTAAATCTTCTTTAGAAACCCTAATAAAAAATAATGTTTAGAGGTTATCAAAATGCAATGTACACATCTTTTTTCATTTTGACAGCTTCATGCACATGCTCTGGTTATTTGCTGTGCCACTGAATAGGCTCAGTCTCTCCTCTTACTTTGCAGAGGCAGAGCAAAAGCTCAAGGGTTGGCAGTGACAGCATTAGGGCATTAATCTAAAGCTTTCAGGTTTTCAAATAGCAGCAGAACAGAGGCAGGAGAACACCTGGAGGGTCCCCAGTGCCCTGCAGGCAGCTGTCAGCCAGCACCTGCTGGCCCAGGGCCTTGTGTGTGGCTGCTCCAGGCCAAATCTGCACCAATTATGGAACTGTACAGATGGACCTTTGCTTGAAAAAAAAACAAACCAACCCCCAAACCCCAAAAAATACCCCCCCCCTTTTTTTTTTTTTTTTTTCTTTTCTCGACAATGCAGGCTCACTGTTACTGCAGCTAATACTGGATTAAAAGTATAGTGAAGAGAACAGGTACTTTCACCTTGGTTTTCAGGGTTGATTTTTGGTACAGGTTATTTGCCAGTTAGTCCTGCATGTGTGGATGTGAAGAGATGCCAAGCCCAGACAGGTACTGATTAGTACTGACCTACTAAGATCAAAGACTAGTGCAAGGATTTGGGCTAAACGTTTTCTACTGTGCCATAAAAAAGCAATTCTGCTGGGTAGGGTCAGCGGGGTGTCCAAAGCTGTGTGGCCATCAGGGTAGAGACCTCCATCAAGCCTGAATAATCCAGCATAAAATGGAGGGAAATGGCTGTGGTTAAAGACACCACAAGCCACCCATGTTTACAGGAAGGTTTGGTTTGCATCTAATATCTGAGAATTGATCTGCTATTCCCAAGCTTGTGCTGCAGTTCATTGTTTTCCTCTCCCAATATAGTTCTGTTTGCTGTAATGCCATGGCTACTATTTAGGAAGTATTGTTCACCAGAAGCATGCATGACATAATTTAATTTATGACTAAATTAGTTTGTGTGAGCTGTTTGGGTGGTAGATATTAATGGACCTTAACCTCTATATGGAGCACCTACTGCACTGTTTCTTTATTTTAGCACAGCAAAGCCTTGCTAGAGCATTTCAGAACATCCTTCATCTTCTTTCTACATGTAAATTCTCCTTTACAGTAAGTTTCTCTCTCAATTCAACTCCTGGTCTCTTTTGCTTTTTAAAATGGCTGATAAAAGACTCAAATAGAGGTAAAAGGAGAAGCAAGACCAGCCCTGTATTTAAAATAGAACTTGCTGTCTGACCCAGTCCCACAGAGTTCCTACTTGGCTGCTCTGTGGGGATTGCCAAGTTCTGGAACCACTTCTGACACTTTCAGTAATCTACATTTGCAAATACATGTAGAAATCTTCCTTGAAAGACTGGAAATAAAATTAGGTCCAGTATGAAGTCTCTCATGTTGTACACTCCAGGCAGCAACCCTTACAGACCAAAACTTCACAGCACCTCTATAATGCCCTTTTTTTTTCTCCAGAGTATTTCACAACTGTAAATGCTGAAAATAGTGCTGAGACACAAGTAGTCTAAAATGAGACAGAAACATTTAACATAGCAATGTTCTGCTACTGCTGATATTGCTTCTGCTCCTATTTATTTTGTAATTCAATACAGCCTGCTACTGAGAAACCCTGTGCTGTTTGTCTTGTGAACAGGCCTTCTGAAAGCATTTCAAACTAGGAGAGAAATGAGAAAATTGAGTGTCCCCCAGAAACATCGACTTGAGAATATCACACAGGAAGAGCATATTTTAGTTTCTGATTTTATTGCTGGAGTTAGTTGCACTCTGTTTTGCAAAGTGGTGCCTCAGTATTTTTGAACGCTGAAGAAAGGCAGCTTAGCCTATTTTTAAGGATGGTTTCTCTTTAAATATTCTTTTCTTATGAAGCATTGTTGTAGAGCAAGGAGATTTCTAAATGTGCATTCGTTTAGGGAATATCTAAAGTTGCGTGAGAGATTGCCATAGCTCACACTCTCTTGTAAATCACCATCGAACAGTAGTAACCCAAAGAATGAACTGAAAACATGTCTGGTTTCAATTGTCAGGCCACAGACTTGCCAAAGGCTGTGATTGATTTGGAGACCACCCTTTGGTAGAGCAATGCTCTACTGGCCAGATTACCTTAAAACCTCTGGGGTTGTGTTGTGCTCGTCATGTTAGGAATTGGCAACCACGGTGGGAGCTGAGCTCTGGCTGCCAGCCAGGGGACCTGAGCTGGGTTCTGGGCAGCGCTGGCTCTGGGAGAGCCTCTTGGTGGAGGGGGGAATTTGCTACCTTGCCACAGCTTCCTCAGGCTGGGAACACGCTCCTTCCAGGCAGAGAGAGTGGCTGTGTGTTATTTGCAGACTCCTTTGCAGACATTTACCAAATGAGTATGGGTTAAAGGCTGGGATCCTGGCAGTAGCTATTGGTCTGTTATAGGTAGCACTTCATTTCAAAAAAATTATGTTTGTGTTTAAAAATTTTTGTTATAGCTTGCTTTTCTTCTCAGGCAGTTTTCTTTTCAGGCAAAATTATCTTCAGGACAGCAAACAGCTCGGTACTCTCTAAGCCTTATTCTAAAATAATGGAATAATTCATGTATTTTCAGCTTTCAACACCAAATGCCTCTGACAATACAGAAACCTTCGTCTATCTCTTCTGTTTGGATGGGTAGTCCAAACAAACCCTCTCTACCTCACTAAAGATAGAGTAAGATGATATTTCTAAAAGTCACATCTATATTGGAATCTGTTTGCAACATCACAGCTTGTTTGCAACATCACCATTGATTTCGTAAGCCATGCTCTGTCAGAGTTAAAAGAAACAAAACCACAGGGCCCACACCTGATTATTTTATATCTGAGCCAAGGCTGGAGTGTTCTGAAAGAGAAAAAACTGAAGCCCTCAAAACAATCCTTGCAGGATTGCACAGAACTGGGTTGTATCGTCTCACCCTCTGTGGTGCTCAAAGGAGAGCATAAAAAGCAGGGTTAGGGAACTAATGCCAGATTCTTAAAAGCATATGGATCCTTAAATCTACTATAATGTATGGAATTTGGTAATTAATTAGACCAAAAATATAAATATACCTTCCTAACCACTCAACTATAATAAAGGCGTGGTTTCTCCCACTTCAACTTACTTCTGAGTTCTCTTTGCTCCTGCAGAGGATTTCTGTCAGGTCCCCCATGAACAGGTAAATTCAATTCACTTACCAAATGCCCTTGAAAGAATGGGGCCATTTTCCAGGGCACCTACTGCAGCAAGAACCTTCCAAGTTGCTGTGACCCAGCAGACTAACGTTAATGAAAGCTTGTCCAAAATCCATATAAAATCCCTTAACAGACAAAAATCTGGGCTATTAGACCCAAATAACTGTGGGTTAACTAAATACAACAGATATGTTTACTGTGGATTTTCAACTGTATGGTCATATTTTTAATTTTAGACTACAAAAAATTGTGCAAACCTGTCCAGTCCATTTAAAGGAATTTTTTTTTCTGTATAAGTAAACGTTGTGGCTTCTCAGCAACTCATATTATTTGTTACAACTTCAACTTCAGCAGATTCCTTTCTTTAGAGGCTTCCTGTACAATTCTATCTGACCTTTAGCTAAAGACCAACCTCTCCAGGCTATATATTTTTTTCTAGTTGCTTTGGCAGCTTCTAAAGATACATTTCAGTGGAGATTAATGAGCTACACATGGCTGATGGGACTGTCAGAAATTTACAACCGGAAAAGCTCACGGACACGCAGTTGTGTAGGGGACAGTTTCTAGCACCATTACTCACGTGGAATAGTACCCTTCTCTGTTAGGCATCCTGCTGATTGAACATGATGAGGGTGAAGGTTTCTGGCTCACAATGTATATAAGAAAATGCTGCCAGATGGCTTTAATTTGAGCCAGATTGTGAACCCCCTACTTGAAGTGGGGAACAGTTACTCTGCTGGGACTGCTCAAGTAACTGTTTGCAATCTGGCTTTCTGAAAATAAACCAGGGGACGAGTCATCGCTGGATTTGGTGACACATTTAGCAGACACCTGTTTTCAGATTATGATAACTACTGGTTTAAAGTGATTTTTCCTCCAAAGGAATGATGGCTTCACAAGGCTTTTGCAACTAACCTAGACTACTCGATGCCTGTGCCTAACCTGTGGCATACCCCAAAAGCCCCCATCCTCCAGGTATGGGATCGGCCTGGAGCAGCCCCATCTCTCTTTCTGTGGTATGTCCCAAAATTTCTCCATGAAAGGGATCAGGGCAAGGCTGAACTAGGCACCTGGACCCCTAAACTGCAAAGTGCTCTGAAGTCTATCAGTTTGGAGGTGTAACTTCTGGTCATGCACAGAGAGAGCTTTTTGTACCCCAGAGCCTCCTGACAGAACACTCAATTCCCCCTCACTGACACCCATCAGTGCAGGGAGAGTGGAAACTGTTCCTGCCCTGAGATCACCATTAACCCCCATGAATGGCTGTTCAAGCACCACTCATGCAATTTGCAGCACTGATTTAGAATTCTCTTTTCAGGGGACAAATAGGAGTTAAACAGTCAAATCCACACAGCAAATGGATGCCTACTGCTCCCATGGTGTTTTCATTCTCAGGTTTAAATGTCAGAATTAGATTGAAATTTTTTTAGATGAAAAGGAAGAAATGGGTTTTAAAAATACCTCATTTAAGAAGAAAAAACATTTAATGTTTAAAGGAAAACAAGGTTTGACAGGAGAATATCCTTTTGTGGCGAAGCTTATAAATACTTAATGTCCCACAATCACCACACACTATGTGTTCTGTGAAGCAGACGAGTCCAAGCCAAAATTATGGCACAGCGCACCTTAGAAAGTAATAAATATTATTTTTCTAGAGATGTTCAGAAGCCACAAGTGCAATCCATGTGTAAACACTAGCAAGAGAGCTTTAAACTCAGGATTTTGAGTTGACCAAGGAACAACTGCAAGAAGTTTAGAGAGGCTTTATACACCATCTATACTTCTCCAAAGGCAGGGAATGAATGGGCTGTACAGTGGGGAATTGCAGAAATCTTTGAATACTTGCTGTAAAAGGGATGCAGAGTTGCTGTGGGTTTCCAGACCTGGCCTGGGACTTGACCAAAGCCAGTTCATAGAATGTTCCTTTGAGATGTGGAGTTTTTATCTGGTCATGTACTGATAAAACTTTATGTAAGTATATAGTATTGTCACTGGAGGAGTAGATGAGGGGAAGCTGGACTTAGTGCTAAATTAGTATGTACAGAGCACTTTTAGATCCTTAAACATGAGACATAATGCCAATACAAAACAATATTTGTAATAATTCCTGGGCATGAAAAGATCCCCTGAATGTTATGGTTTGTTCTTCATGTCAAACAAAGGAATTCAACCACCCTCTGAAATTCTCTGAAGGGGTTGGTTAGTTGACAGTGTTTTCTCTCTCACATGAAGAAGACAGGCATTGCCTTTAAAATAGAATGGGAAAGTAGAGGGGAAGTAAAAAAAATGTTTTCAAACAGCCTCTGGTGTTCCAAAGCCAACATAACATGTAATCTGTATAGTGTGTAACAAACCCAGCAGATTTAGATTCCTTCTATGTCTGTCTTGTTTCTTCTGCATGTTTTACAGAAATCTGTTATTTAATTTTAATTTTATTAAATTTAAGTTTATATTGTACATGCAAAAAGGCTTTCAGCATAATCCTTTTTAATTGGTCTTATCAAATGGAATCACGGTCATGCAAGTTTAAGAGATTCTGTTCAGCAAACATCTGCAAATGGTATTCAGAGCTACAGTATAAAATTTCCTTTGAGTTTCTTCTACGGCTTTTATGTCTAAATTTTTCATCTAGACTTTGTTTTTTGAAAAAAAATCAAGATAACCTGTAGAAGCAACTTAATTTTGCAGAACCGTAGAATTTTGTTTTATAAACCAGGTATAAGGAGTATAAACATCTGTAAGTTAATAGTCTTGCATTGCTTCATGAAGGGGAGAGTGCAAGGACTGTAAGGATTTACAACCTTGCACTTTCCCAGGAAAATGCTGCAGAGTGCAGGTACATGGTTCATATTCCTCATGTACAGACACTACAAAGTTATCAAAACTCCTTCTATGGAGATAAAGAGCTGACTTAAGATATCTTATTCCATCCTGGTATCTTCTGGCAGTGTAATTAGACAATAAGATAGACAACAAGATAGATCATACTGTCTGATGCCACTGGGGTGCAAAAAAAGGTTAAAGATTCAGGACTTGGTCCTTGGTCAATATATAACATTTACAATCACTTCAAATGAACAGATTTATTTAAGTAAGTGTCAATATAGATAGATATGTTACAGATCTATATACATCCAGTGTGCACACTCCTGAAAGTAGTCTTGGGAAAGACTCATAAAGATGTAATTTGGATCCAAAATAATACAGGTATTAATGCTACAGAATGGAAACAAGGAAGAGAGATTCTCCTGTAGTTCTTACAGAAGGATTCTGACCTCAATTGGAAACCTGTTATGAAAGCAAACAAATTATTTCATAAATTCTCTATTATTTGGTATTATTTGCTACTATATGCATCCAGGATATATATCTTGTGTGACAATGGCCATGACTGTGTGGTATAATCCTAAACAATAATACATGGGAAACATTTTAGATAGGAAATTGTTCATATCCTAAAAGAAAAAGAAATAGTAATAGTGACAGAAACTTTCTCAGGAAAGAGTAAGACTTGCTGCCCAATGCCTGTTTTAGGAAGTGATCATGTTTTTATCAGTTAAGAACAGAAGCACAAGCCCATCTATGCTGGTCTTAAACACCAGTTAAGTGATCTGCTATTTTCATCATTTTAGAAACAGTTCAATCAAAATGAAAGTTTGCTCTATTTTCAGTTAAAAGTTAGAATGAAAATATCAGTCAATGATGGTATCAATTCTTTCACTTCCCAACCAAGATTCCAGCCAAGTATTCTGGCAAGACTTCCACTTGCACTACTTATTAATGCATAAAATTTTTATATAATACAAACACTGTACAGTAAGCCCCACCATTTCATATATGCTCACCATCTTGCATGTTTTGACTAAGGATCTGAGAGCAGAGCTCCTCCAGGCTAATTCCCAGGCATTTACAAATTTCCTCTGCGCTGTAAGGCTCAGGATGTAATACCTCCTCGACAATGGTCAGCATTTCCTCTAGGCTAACTCCTAGCTTGGTTTGCACATCATGGAGTCTCAACATTTTTCTCCACTCCAAGCCTTTTGACTTTGAGAGAAGCTAAAATTAAAGAAAAAAGAAAACAAAAAATGTTGTTTCCTGTTTAAAACTATTCGTTGTTAGTAAGTAGCTTTAAGGCCCATTTTCTCTTTTCACTTCTTAATTGAGAACCATCAGAACCTACTTTCTATCAGTACAGAGCAGTCAATACTTACATTTATTTTTAAAGGTCTGTGAATGACAGATATTCTTCCCTCAAATCAGGTACTGTCTGTAAAATCCCTACTGGCATTATTTGCGTGGTATCAGGTCAGCAATTTATCCTCTTCCCTGGACTTTGTTACTTCAAGCACTTACTAACCTTCTACAATCCCATCTGGACAACTGCTTATACAAGTGCTATGATGTTGTAACACTAGAAGTCCTTAAAAAGTCTATTTCCATATTATTAGTATTTGATCTGACATTTCAGTTTCACATTTCCAATGTGCTCCTAGAATTTTCTGATGAACATCTGAGGTTGTCATTACAACCTTTTCTCATAATAGCCTTAAAAATATGAAAGTGGTCATAAGATTTGTGGGGAGAGTAACCAAAACCTTTCTCAATCTATGGAGTTTTAAGTAAAATTTAAGTATCTTCTTTAATATCCAATTTAAAGGAATTTTTGAGCTTTTACAGGAATGGTACAATGTTGGTCTGAATCTGTTTCATTCCAACATGGTTGCTGTGGTTAGTTATAGATAGATCTGCTTTCCCCACTCCTGGCAATGATACCATGCTTTGTGTATCTTTGTGATGTTTTGGCAGTTGGCAGTCGTTACTTCAACACCAGAATCCTGAAAGGCAGAATGTCCAACAGCCTTTTCTCTGGAAGGTTGAAATATGTGTTGATGCTCCCATGTGTCTAATGAAAATGGTAAAGCAGTTTTCCTCACAAGGTGAAATATTTTGATGTTATGAATTATGGAAGAACAGTCAGTGGTCATTGACATACCACCTGTAATTTCAACAGATTACAAAGTAAAACAAAGATTAGCAGGTACACAGCAATGTCATTTTACTGTGTTCATAGGCACATGGTGTATCTCCAGTGCTGCACCATTTAAATTGAGTGTAAAACTTCTAGATCAAGCTGTATGTCTGGAAAGAGTTTAAAGCAATGCAGAAAGATCAGGGAACGAAATCCTTTTTCTATAAATCAGCATTCAAACCTTTTATCAACAAGGCCAAGATTTCACCCAGTGTGTTTTATTCTTTTCAATAAGCACTGATTTGGACGAGATTGGTTTGAAATAATTTGTCTTGATTCAGCTAAGGCATTGAATTTTCTGGGTTAAAAAAGTAATGGGATTTACATACATGTCTCAAAAGTATTTGCTTTGTTTTGTGCAAAGTTACAGCATGAAATTTAAGCAGATCTGCTGCCCAGCTATCTGGTGTAGATTCTCACTCTCCCCCAACAGTGGTTTTTTTTGCAGGGGCTCTTCCAGCTTTGCTTTATCTCAGTATCTAAAAATTAACTACTTTTGGTGCCATCTAGTGACTTGCTGAGATTTATGTGAGGCTCAGCAGAGCAAAACAAACAAAATCCTAATCGTATAACTTTGTTGCCATTTAAAACACAATTTTACATGTTCAGTGGAAGGGAAAGAAGGAGAACTGTTTAGTGCCTAATGCAGACATCAGTGTGAGACAATTTTTTCTGTAAGACTGGTTAAGTCACTTCTGGCCTCCTTTTTAAAGCCTCTGAGTATCTAGAACTCTACAGCCTTTATGTAATTTGTATTTTAGCTTACTTACTGATAAGTTAGAATAAAAATACTGCTTATAAGTTATAATAAAAATTACTGCTTCATTTTACTTAAATATATTGCATATAGATCTTCTTCAAGGTGCTAAAGGAATGAAAATTATTTTCCTCATATTTTAATCCCCATATTCAGCATCCCCTTGACATTATTATGAGAAGTTAAGCAGAATTTACAAACAATAGTGTTCTATAAGGCAACAAAACCTTTTCTACTTCCTTTTTAATAAATAATTCCCTGCAGAAATATGCCACATGCATTGTCACATCTATCCCCATTTCTTCAAGGGAGATGCTGTATTTCAGGCAAGCCAACTACACTGGGGTCTTACAGGTCAAACGTTCCAAATGGAAACTGACCCCTTTGGGCCAGTGGGCAAAGCTTTGCTGGAAAGGTCTATCCTGCTTATAGCAAAGTTTTGATTTTAACAGCACTGGGAAAAATCTTATGGGCAAACATAAGTGGTTTTTGAAAACAGTCTAGCTGCAGCAGCTTGAATTGTAATGGACATGGAACAGAAACAGGAAAAAAATTCCATCTCTTTAATGTACAAAAACTAATCCCAATACTTCTTCCACAGTTGAATATTTTCTTGATGATCTCTGACTAGATTGAGTAAAGATATGGACATGAAGCAGCTGGCTCTTAACTGCCAGGATATAGAATCTCTGGGCTTTATTGCTCTTTATTGTTCAACATAGGCACACTGGAGAACTGTAAGTAGCTGAGAGGAAAACATACTTGGTAAATGATGGGACAAATATAAATACAAGAAAGTCTGACTAGGAGTAAGTCCAGGAATACTTTTATAGCAACATCACCCCCTTACACATAACATCTCTGTAATGCCATCTGAGATCTGTGCCCAGGAGCTGATCCCTGCAGCTGCAGACACTGCTGGCCCCACACCAGGCTGAGGAAAGCAGGGAGAGCGCGGCGTCCCCAGCCGGGAGAGCTGTGGGCAAGGAGGGACAGGTCAGAGCCCTGCGGAACCGCGAGCGCTCCGCAGAACGGAAACAGCCTCGGACTGTGAACTCACTCTGAGTGCAGGAGAGCACTGAGAGGCTGCTACAAGAATAGAGAAAGGGAAAGAGAAAGGCAAAAGAATGATCCTCTAGAGGGGAGGGAAAGAAACAGAATCTGAGAAAGGTAATTTGCCAGGATGATCAAGAACTCACTGTAGGACAGACTGATATCAAATGTTCTACACTAATGCTAGCAGGGATATGTTGTGTCGGCATCTTTCCCTACACAGTAAAGCAGTATGAAATTCTAGAATTACCTAAAGCAGCAAAGGGGCAAAAAAGCCTATCCAAAGGCACTTACAATGAGAATTTCTTTTAAAGCATTATTGCTAGGCACAGCACATTAGTTCATAGTTCCATTAGCCTAATGGTGCTTAAAAGACTTTCCTGTTTCCACTTACATACCTGCCCTCCTTCACCCCACTGTGACCTCTTCCTAAAGACAGTCTTTTCCTGGCTCGATGTATTTTTATAGCGTGTGCAGCTTTCCATCTGGGTAGCATATGTTTAAAAACAGACAGGTGTATGTTGTTAAGTCTCCTTACACTCGAGCATCTGCTAAAAGTACATTTTTAGAGATTGCATCATAGCTGACAGGAATGTAAAAGAAAAGATGTTTCCTTACTACCTCTTCAGTTTACTGTACAGGACTAATAATTTAAAGCAATTTAGAAAACTCTGATTCAATTCACAAAGTCTGGTATATGGAACAATAACTTCAAAAGCTCTCACAGCTTAATGCACTTGTTGTACAGTGCCTTTTAGAATAGGTTATCTATGAAGGCTCTCTATTCCTTATGGAAAAAAAATGAATGTATGAAAGAAGTTCCTCTTAAAAATATGTATTTTGTCATTTAGCAATCCTAAATTAGTGATTTATCAGTTATAACAGAACTAACAAATAGACAGGTCCTTATCTTTGTTTTCTTAACAGCTTAAAAATCTTCTTGTTAACTTCAGTGACAACAGCTTTAACTGTGGTCATTGGTGCTATTTGTTTTACCATGTTTTAGATACAACTGAAATGCAACTATGCCTTTTATACTTGAGTTTAAAGCTCACTTTAAAAGTCATCTAAAGTTTAGCTTCCCTCCTCAAAAAATATCTCAGCACATTATTATAATACATTTTGTCAGTGTCTGATCAGATCTTCAACTATTTTTTTAGCACTAACTAAAACTTTGTAAAAAATTATTTTTAATGGAATGATGATGCCAACAGATGTTCAAAGTACTTTTGAATATTGATCAGATATTGGTCTAACGGTCTGTGGCAAGGAGTTCCATGTTGCATTTTTCAAAGCTTTCTTGTAGCCTTTGTGACCCACATTCTGTTCTTTCCCACAGCACCCTATGTTGTGTAAAACTGCAGCGAATCTTTATGCATACTCCCCATTTACTCTTATCAAAGAAAAATATACTGTCTTCCCATAAAGAACTCAAATCAAACCCTACATCTGCATACTCCTGAACATACAAAATCCAGAATTAAAGCAGAACTTAGATTTCCCCTGTTCAACTTCCATACATTTTAGAGAAAATTTCAAGCTGTAAACTGGCAGTACACTCTAAATGTTGGGGTTTCATTCAAGCCTGTTTTTAAACTTTACATTGACATACATGCTGCTATTCAGCATTTCTAATATTATTTCCAGCTTGGATGTTCTCTACATCCTAGAAAATACACATCTATACATATATATATATGTATATAGATATATATATCACATATATACATATAAACTGTGACCGTACTGGTTGCTTTACATTATTTGTCATTATTCAGCTTTAATTAGAAACATTTATCTTATTAACTGGAAATATTTTTTCTGAAAAATAGACTTATTTCCTCCACTGAAATATAATAAAAAATAAATTTAATAGAACAAAATCACATAATCTTCTATATAAGGACACAGTCCTTGCACTTCCATTAAACTCAGCAGGAGTTCTGTTCCTGCATATGGAAGTGTCTGGTTCTGGAAAGAAAAATTATACTAAGAGTAGCACCTAGCCAGGTGTTAAAGACACAACTGGTCCGAAGTGGAAAAAAGCACATATTTAGATGAAGGTTTCACTAGAGTTTGACATAAGCCATGCATTACCTTTGTAGCCAGCCGACACTCCATTACCCTAATATTGAAATGAGAAGTTGCTGCTTTATTCATTTCAACACAACTGTTAGCAATAACAAACGTTGCTCCACTTGGAAGTCTAACATCAGTTGCCCTCAGTGGACTGAACTCTATCAACTTGGCCTATTGAAAGAAAAATGAATGGTTAGTTTTAATTTACTACTAGCTAACAGTGCACTTAGTTCTATAAATCAAATGCAAATTTGCATGTTTTTTCTCTTGAAAATCCAGGGACAGTTAAGGAAAGAAAACTGACATGAAACAGCAAGAAAAGAGGTTTAACCTCATTGGTCAAGTTACACATACATTTCAAACCTTTCCCTGTAGCTGGATTTTAAGATGTTTCCATTAAGTCTTTGGGTTTTTTCAGCATTTTACAGAACCCCACCCAACCTATTTTTCTTGCCTGTTTAAGACAACAGTTTCACTTTGATCTGCAGAGAAGTACCAGGCCTGGCTGAAGCTAATGTGCATGCCAGTAGAAACAAGGGGCTTTGCATTCCCTGCCCCTTCATCAATGTCCATCTCCCCCTCAGTCTCAGATTTTGCACTACAGCGAGATTAGTTCACTGAGGTACGGTATGGTACCAACATTTTAGGACTGATTTGAGACAGTGATCATTGTACACACAGACAATGAAACCAAGAAACTCAATAAAACTATATGTAAGAATGTAGTTACTGTTTCCTCCTCTCTGACATAAGAGACTGCCTTGTCTCACACATGCTTACACAAGCTGCGTAAGATGTTCCCAACATTCGTGACCTTTTCATGGAATAAATTAGGCATCCATTAATTAAATAATTTAGAATGTAATGTAATCAAGAGATTAAATTAACATCTGGTTTTTCACTGGGATAAGTTGTGAATCATGTACCCTGTTTTGGCTTCTTTGAATTGACTGTAACTGTGCAAGCAGGGACATCTTACTGGTTTTGGCATTGTTCACCCCCAGAGAGTCCCTTGAGCAGCTAGAGTGCTAAATAAACAATGACAAATCCCCTTGTACATTATGTACAGCATATGTGTTACTCCCTGCCATTGAGATTCTGGACCCCATCACAGAATTACTATCAAGACAGACAGACTTGCTTACATTTAAATATACCCTTTAAGATCTGCTACATTAGACCAGAATGTACCACTAAGCTGGTCTAGTGTCCTAATTCTGACAGTAGCCATAAATGGCTGTTTAGGGGGAATATAAAAATAGAACATATACAAAGCAATCTTCTCTTGGGGTATGTTTTTCCAGATTCCCATAAGCAAAGATTACAATAGTTATGCTTACACTGGAAGAAACATCTGACTATTATGTTAAATAGCTACATATAGTTTAACACTCTCTTAGTGTATCCACAAAGGTCTTTTTTGAATCCTTTTAAAACTTCTGCCTTCCACAATGTATGGTATTTCTCAATTTAACAATGAATGTTTTGGAAAAAAAACCAAACTTCCTTGTTTGTTTTTTACAAGCTTCTTGCTAATGTCATTGTGTTTCTATTAGTTCTTCAGTTATGAAAACATTGAATCCTCCATTTACCTTCTCATTTCTTGTTTAGGGAATTTACAAACTTCAAAATATCACCCTCAAAGCTTCTTGTTTTCCAAGCTCTAAAGTTTTAAATTGTTCAGTCAATGCTCATATTAAAAAAAATAGCTTTGATAAACCTCAGTGTCCTTTACTGTACTTTCCTTCGTTTTTTTAAGATGGGAGGCTAAAGCTGCATTCAGCTGCAAGTACACTGAAGCAAGGATATTTTTTGGTTTGTTGACAATTCTTTTCTTACCTGTTCTAACATTTTCTTTGTCTTTTTGGTTGCCACTGCTATATATCAGAAAAGCTTTCACTTACATAATCTTCTCTGTGTATGGCAAGAAAACATGCTGCTTCCTTCTTTCGTTATTCATGTCACTGTGTTTTTCCTACTAACAGTACATGCATGAAGGAAAGGTGTAGAGTAGGTACAGGTGATGTGAAATTGAAAATACATGTGTCTCATGATGGCATTAAATGTTTGGTGTAATTCTAGGAAATAGGGTTTTTTCTGTGTAAGCCCATCTAAGACATGTCATTAATGAACAAAAGCTGTAGAGATATAATGCCACAATCATAAGGAAAGTAAAGGTTGTTATGAAACACTACATTAGTTCCAATAAAAGCATTTTGACAGGTCTGAGGTTTGAACAGTTGTAGTCCTGTGCACCTTCTGGGACAGCAGATGAACCTCACTGTGAATTCCACTGCAAGCACTCATGCATAACTTGGCAGGTCTTATTTATCACAGCTAGTTCACCTTCTGTCACCACGTTTAAGACTGCTAAATGCCTTCTACATCAAAATCCAGCCACAGAATTGTCTGGAATTACCAAAACTGGTGAAAAAAAAAGTCTCCATTGTCTTTGTAACTGACCCTGGCAAAACTTCCTAGAACTGTTTGGTTATAAGAAGTTTCAAGAAAGCATTTTTGTAATCATTATCCCATTTGCACTGAATACAAGGCATGCCGACCATTCAGACTTCATTATATGGGAAACATTCTAAGTTCAGCATGAGTTAGCCAAATAGTGGAACCTGGTGCTCTTCTAGAGTCCATCTTTTCCCACATTTTTTCCTTCCTCTTTGCCATTTCTGATTTTCCTCATCCTCATCATACTCATCCAAACTTGTCATACTCAATTGTACCCAAGTTTATACGTTTAATTCCTGATTCATTCGTATACCAATGGTGCTTAAACTGCTTATTAGGGTATTCCAGTTTCTAGTCATGTCTTTTTTCTAGATACTAATGAAGGTATGTTTTGCTTACAGAAAGTAATATTACATAGATTACAAAGGTACACATACAGTTCCTTCTTCTGCTAGAAAAGAGATTGACTGGTCCATTCCTCCACCTTCTGTGCCAATGTAACGTTCGCTCTTTGTGCAAATTTCTGCGAGTTCCACCTGAAAAATATGAACATGTGAACCTTCAGCCACAGTTAAGGATGATACTTTTATTCTGTTTACATATTAATTAGTGAGAAAACAAAGGAAACAATGTCAGAGTTCTGAAACTATTATCTCTTACGAGTCAAATAACATAAGCTGCTATCAACCAGGATGCCACTGGCCCCTTTTCCCTTTTGTTCTGAAGCAAAAAAGAACCAACTACTCAGCCATCAGAGGACCCACCATAGCCAAATGCTTTTCAGAATATCCTTGTTTAGACACCTAATTCTTGTAGCTGTCCTCCTCCCACCTTTCTTGTCACTTCAAATCCTTCCATCCCAATAGCCAATGTTTTGTTGAATTAATTAGATGAATCCATCTACATGGGAATCTCAGCTTAGCAAAAAATTGCAAGTTATTACTCCATATTGTTTTAATGTTCTGACTCCATAATCAGAAGTTACTCCAAAACTGTTTCTCAGTGGAGATATTCAAGTCAGTGATGCTTGTCGTGTCTCCTTGAGATACTATACTCTGCTTATCTGAACTAATTTGTGACTGTATGGGATGTGCATTCCTTTGTGACATTTTAGGCATATCTTTGTGCATTCTAATACCTGCAGGTCAGAAGATACTATGGGAGAGTGGAATATCAATGTCGTAACTGTCAAAAATAATAATTAACAGTAAAGCTTTCAGCTATCAGGTTAAGTCAAAATGAAACACAAGAGAAACCTTGGAAAATGGTCAAAGAACACAAACTAGTCAAAAAGAAGTAGGTCAAAAGAAAAGTATTTTTGTCCACCTATTATGACCCCTACCAGTTTGTTTTTCTAAGTACAAGGTGACCACAGGGAAGATGGGAAAAGAACTTCAGAAAAGCCACAGGCCATTTTCCAGTCCAGTGGCAAAGTCAGATTCAGATTCCACAGTAAGGATGTAGCATTACAGGGCTGAAACAAGCTGAGCAGCTAGACAGGGACACTAGCCAGCACACAGCTGTAAAAGGCAGCAGATAGAGGCAGTAAATCACGATCCTGAGAGAGGTATGTGCAGGGTGCCTGCCTGCTGGCTTGCTCAAGTCCTGTAATGGCCCCACTGACACAGCTGTAAAATTGGTGCTTAGATGAATGTAATCAGGCTGAACTGTTTGCAATGCACTAACAACCAATTTACTCAGCTCACAATGCAGTTATGGCCAATAAGCCTTAGGCTGATAAGCAAAGTTATCAAAAAACATTAACAAAGTTACTCTAAAACTATGCAGAGTGGATCTCTTTGAATCAAATATGGTAAACGACCTCTTACAAGAAAAACAACATTAATGAGAGAACATTGAAAGTACAGTCAGCAAAAATACTCTCCTTTTTGGCACTGCCTTTGTGTATTTTAAAGATGAGCTGAAATAATGTTTCTTTTCTTTTTCTTGAGAAACTATAGAAACTTCATGCATTGTGGTGCTCTTTCTTTTTAACAAAAACCATTTCCCAGGTTCATGAAAATTCATTTTTCCTCCCTGTCCCATGTTCACTCATTTCCAGTTTGAACCTCATATCTCTTCACCTCATCAATAAAAGTTTAACATCTAGTTACCATATCTCCTTGCTCCACTATGAGCTGAAAATAATTCTGAATTAAATGCTAATGAATGTAATGATGTTTTTTCCCCATTTAATGCTAAAATACTCAGCAACAGCTCCACAGAAAATAACAAACCTCCACACACAGCAGTCTCTAGATGCTCACTCCTTTCTCCATATGAAGGTGTGCCTATTTACAAACAACTGTTGTTGTGACGTGGGAATGCCTGCACGTTTCTGCCTGAACCTGCCTTTTGTCTCTCTGAGAACACAGCAATACCACATCCCTAAGTTTTGTTGCCACTGGCAGGAACTTTCAGACTGGAGCTTATGAGTATTACTCACTGTGTGAGAAGACCACGCTGGCAGATGGGCCATGTGCTCTCAAGTACGAGTTGTGGCTGTGCAAACCTGGACTGAAGTACAGCTCCAGAGGTACTCACAACATAAATTCCATTCTTGGGCACAGCTGCCTGAGGTACTTCATCTGCAACTGGCAGATAAAGCTTGGCAAAGTCAGAAGTTCGGCATTTCACTCTTCACTTAGTCTGGCTGCATCTCTATCTCCACATACACATCAGCTACCACTTGATTGCCTAAATTGTTTAGACTTTATGAGCCTAGGCTCATTAAACAAGTATCAGGAGAAGTCTTGCAGAGGAGGAATGTTAACAATTAGGACAGTGCCACTCCCCTGTCCCTTTACAAGGTCTGGTGAGCTGTGCCTGGTCGAGCGCCGGCCTCGCTCGGTGCCGGCGCTCCAGCTGTCCAGCTGCGTATGCGGGCAAGCAGCGCTGCTCCAGCTTGAGCAACTTCTGTTTTGAAACTTAGCAAGGATTGGCAGGACCACCAAGTAGTAACTGGCAAGGGTTGCAAAGAACCCTTTCCACAAGACAGCCCAAGGCATCCCTGAAATATTATTTGGTTTCTAATTTAAACAGGCCCTTGCTGACATAGGCTGGCTTTAATACTAGGATGAGAAGCATGTGAATGGAGAGGAAATTGTCATCTGTATAGAGAGCAGTTTCTACTTACTATTGAGACAAATGGGCAAATGTTTGCCTTTTTGCTAAAATGAGTGAAAGGGCAAAGTTTCATTGGAAACTAATGTGAAGACTGAACTGGAGAGCCTTGTGTACATATTTGATACTTGGAAAAGGATGGTCATATGACTGAAACAGTGAACTGAATTTCAGAAGGTCTGGGCTCAATTTCTAGCTCCACATTAAGTTTTTGTGAATCAGGGAAAGTCTCTATTCATCATGGTTCCATTTCCTCAGTAAAATGAGTGTCTTCCCCCTCTTTCTAATTAGTAATTGCTACTTGGGATTCTTACATGATAATGCTACAAAGATGTGTGACTTCATTACTAGAAAGTGAAAAAATCCACTTTTTACTACTCAAGTTCCTAGAGTTTAGGCTTCCACAGAAAATATCTCTAAGGAAAAAAGTCTGTGAGAACCATGATTACATGGAAAGGAAAGGAAATAGCTTTTGCCTATCTCAGAGTAATGCCTTGTTTCCATTCAACTTGCAACACTCAGAAACTCTTTAGGGCAGGGACTGTTTGGATCATCTGCTATTTATATCTTCTCAGTTTAAGTCTGACCTGTAAAAATACAGAGCTTCTCGGATCCCAGATTTCACTGCACAATTTGGCAACATCTCAAATGTCTGTCTGAACAAGACCTGGGCACAGAACTTCTGGGTGCTTCCTTCTGGATGCATTGCAGTTCCTGCAGAGAAGTAACTCATAGCATTCTCAGAGTCACATTTAGGGGAACTGCACCCCAGGCAGCATCACCTGTCAGTTTGGTAGGTTAGAGGGGGCGTGACACTCCTTGGTAGACTTCCAGGTACAATTGTTATGTGTATAAAATAAGCAATGCTAGCCAACTGAGTTCTGCAGAAGCCCTAGAACAGGCTTTCTCACTGAACTCAGTGAAGGCAGATGTTTGTTCCTCGTGAAGCACCATGGGAAATGCAGAGAACGAATAAACCCCATCTGCACATAGACTCCACTTGCATCCCACACATTCTGATTCATACAACAGACCATTTTGAGCCAGCCACAAAACATAGCTTGTTCTATGCACTTAAGGCTCATTAGCATGCTTTTCCATCCCTAAAGCAGTATTTCAAAAATACTAGTATATCACAATTTAAATCTTCATAGAATTTTACAGTTTACTTTAAAAGCATTCCTATAAGGCTGCTGTTATCTTCAACTTAGACACAGCGCAGATATTTACATGATTTGTTCAAAGTCATGTGAATCAGTCACAAAGCTGAAATGAGAATTCAAAAACCTCCCTATTTCCAGCATTGTGGCTTATTCTGTATAGAATATAGTCTCAGGGAAATGGTTGCAGGATGGATTTAAAATCTTATTCATACGATGGTTATGAGAAGTGGAACAGAGAGATACTAAAATAATAGTTAAAATGGGTCTGAACTGTAACATTACAACTCTACAAAAAAACTACTTAGATACATTAAAAATTTCCTTACATCACCTACTGTGAGGTCCTGAAATTATTCTTGCAATACCCTGAGCTACTTCACACATTGGCTCTGTTCAGCCTCTGAACACAGGGGAGGGATGAGCGTAATGGGGCAGCAGCAGTAGCTGGCAGGTGAGTGCCTTGAAGTCTCCCTGGTGATCTGTCAAGAAACACTAAATATTGCAGCTTTTGAATGCCAGACCAAATATCATCCACGCAAACACTACTTTTATAGCTGTTGGCAAGTACACATACCAGGTTGGCTGTGCTTCCATGGGAGATGTTTATAATCAATGTGTTTCATGATATATTAGCATGGGGTTTTTTGCTGTTTATCCAACAAAAAAAGATACAACACAATAAATTAGAATATCCATAATTAAAACAATATAAAGCCACATCACTAGGAGAAGAATCTCAGTACATAAAATTTACTAAGAAACAATTAAGCATTAAGAAATTAATGTAAATTAATTACTTAAAGATGCTGCTCTCGGGTTTTAGACAATGTTAGTTGGAGCACTAGGAAATATCTAAAATGAACAGTTTTCAGAATGTATTTTTTAGGCTGTACATTTGTGAAGCTTAGCTCTAAAGTCTGTCCAGAATCTATCCTACTGCAGAAGGTAACACTCATTTTTCTAGCAGGCAACTGCCCGCCCTGTGCAGACCTAGGCTAGCTTTTGATCTAAGACTCTACTAACTACCCCTGCTTTTTGTTTGAAACAATTTAAGGTTCTCCCTGATAAGGAGCAAGGCAGTCTTAGGTTACGAAGAAAGAAATTACTACCACTTAAATCCGTTTTATCTTTGAGTCACAAGATTTCCTATCCAGCATGCAGAAAGTCTAATCTGGGAAATCATATCAGTGGAGATATAATTTAGTCTGACAAAGAAAGGTTGTGATTTTTTATGATTAGTTACCTTATGTGTAGTTACTCTAGATGGAGAGATTTCTTGTAATAAGAACTTATCAGCAGCTCTGCATCATGTTACCTTGTTTTGTATTTTTAATGGAAAAAGTGAGTTTTCAGTAAAATTATACTTTTCACTAATATGTGCTTTTCGCTACTTATGTTTCAATATGAAACACCTCAAATTCAGGTTTAGATTTACAGCCCAGTCTTTCTGGTCTTTCAGGTCAAAGAACTGATAAATTATAACCCACCCCATACAGCTCACTTGATTCTCTGTTGCCCTTTCATTTATTTTACTTTCTATCAGTTTGATGTTAGTGATAATTAGCATGAAGACCTAAATGTAAAACGGTAATTAGATATCCTAGGAATAATGAAAGTGAACAGATGATCACTTAATTATGAAAAAAATTCCTAAAAATAGAAACAAAGAATTATCTGAGTGAGAACAGATAAGGGAATTTCACATTTAGTAGTCCTCTTGCTCACAAAGAGGCCAAGGGCCAACTGCACTGATTTTCACTCATGCAATAATGGGTCTGGACAGTGTGTAAACTGTGACAGAATTTGTCCCTATATAACTGTCACTGTTAATATGTTCCAAACCAGTGATCAATCCCTTTCAATCTCACACAGCCCTTCAAAGAAGTAAACTTGTGTAAGCGTAAACCCCTTAAAAGAGTGAGACAATTAGTGAGTAGGAGACAGGCAAATATTTGTTAGTAAAACAGAATTAGTGTTGCTTAGTATTTTTTTGGAACAGCTCACCCTACATTACACAGAAACTTGATATACACAAATCCAGAATGACAGCAGCCAAAATAAAGCAATCTTCTCCATAAAATGATAGTATTAAATTACATCTGCCTCAGTGGTTTAAATGTAGTTCATTTTGGCCCAAGTGTGCTAGATTTTCTATATACTACAGTGCAGTAGTAATGCTTACTAATCTTTAAAATAAAAAAAGACAGTTCTCTTCTTGTTTTAAATTTTATTGTTCATGAATGGAAGCTCCATGAATAAAATGAATTTGTTAATATAAGTTATTTTTAGCACTGTGATTTTCAGTGCTCCAGAATTCTCTTCATCATGCAAATTTAAGTAACTGGAGTATTTAAATATCAATTAAGTCAAAAGTGCTGTGCATATATTTACTCCCTCTATGGAAATAGAGTCATGGTCCCCCAGTGAACATTCCTTAAGATTTTGGCAAGTTAATCTGAAAAGTCAGACTCAGTCTGCTGCTTTCCTTTACAACAAATAATGTTGGTAATTTAATGGCAAATGTAATGTAGATTTTCTATTAAATTCTACAGAGTTTGGTTCACAATACACAAGACTGAAAATGCAAAAGAAACATTTATAGATAGTGTTTTACAGTATGAAGGAAACATTCTCCATCATATAATGTATTTCAACTATAATTAGACTGTCACTTTTTTTCAGTCTGTGAACATTTTATATATATATATAGGTATAAAAATAACTTCTGAAATATAAGGTACTATGTTTCATTTAGTAAGGTATAAAATGATGCCCAAATTTTTGAGGTTTTTTTACCACCAGGAATGCCTTTATTTTTAATATCTCATCTTGACTAGGAATAGGCTGCTGAAAGTTACCATCTGTTTCCAGTTTGCACATAAAATCCCAATTAGCTGAACTTCATATATGTTTTGCAAGGTAATTATGTTACTTTTTTCCAGAATGGGAATATATTTGTCAGATAGTATCTGGATGTCCTCATAAGCACAGCAATCTTAGCTTGACTTTGTCTGCCCCCTAACATGCTCAAATAGAAGGTTATCAATTAGGTTGATGAGAGATTATGGCCTTTGATTACCACTGCTCTAAAGTACTCTGTTTCCCCTTGATTACAAACACACAGTCAAGCTTAACAAGAACCCTGTTTTCCAATTCCACAGGGAGAAAGGAACTTTAGCATTTCTCTGTATTAATAGTACTTTAAAATACAGTATCTATGTGCCATTTTTGTGCAATCAATTTGGTTTCTGATATAATTAACCTGAGCATGCATCTATCAAAGATTTTTTGATAGATCAATAAAATAAATTATAAAAATAAATATCTTTTAAAGAAAATAAATTATAATCCAATCCTAAGGAGTATTATCAGCACAAGTTACTCATTTCAAAGTCACACTATCAGTATGGATACTTACAGGTTTTCTTGCCAGACAGCTATGCATTAGGAGTGGTAAAGGGTTCAACTCAGGGACTTTCCTTATTATACAGAGGCTTCAGAAATAAAGTAGAAGGGATTCCAGATGGCCTATCTGTTCTCCCACTAAAAGCAGTGACACTAGCAAGTATACTAACTGTTGAAATACTGTTTAAAAATGTTTAACACCCACACTCAAATTCATCTGAGCCATAGTTTGGGAAAAGTGAAACCAATGGACACTGTGCCATTACAGATTAGATGTCGGTCCTTTATTTACCCTGTCTGACTTAGCTTTGTTTCAGTCTAGATAAAGCCAATTATGATTCCCCTTCCTATGCTCAACATTTCACGTTAAATAAGATAAACCCTATTCACTTTTGATCTCTTTTTCCCAATAAGTATGTGAACAGATACCCAGCCTTGATGTAACAGAAATATGTTAAGGTGGCTGAACAGACCTTACTTTCACAAGAGCTAACATTTGGACAACAACATTATCATCAGATCTTTCAAGTAAATCTAGTTACTCAGTCCTAAGTGATTTTCTGTACTCCTTAATTCCTACCACAAAACACAAAGCTGGGACAGTTAGGAGCATTATTATGTTTCCTTTACAAAAAGTATCATCTCCTGATAAAAAGTTATACAAAAGTTTGACTTTGTAACAGTGAAATTAAAATTACTTTAAAATCAAGAGCTACTACTGCTGAGCATTGCTGCTGTTTGCGTGATGCCAACACAGCCTTAGCCTGGTATCCTGTTTGGAGGAGAAAAATGGATTATTTTTAAAGATCGCATTCTACATTTTCCATCTTGTTATTTGAATGCTATTGCACTGCTGCAACTGGTTAGCACTGCACATCTGGCTGAATTGTCTTGAACTGGTATTTTCCCTAACTATTGTGTATGTGTATGATGGGTTTTTTAAAAAAAATATTGTATGCACACTGAAACAATGCCCCGTTGCAGACGGCTACACACAATTAGTGAGAGCATGTTCTTTTCTGATTTTGTTTTCAATGTCAAAAAAGTGCTATTTTTAAAGTTAGCCACCATGAAATTCTAGCCATGCTTTTACAATTTTATTTAATTCTGTGGGGTTTTGGCCCTTAATCTCATAGGCCTGAACCTCACACTGGAAGTGTTATCTCATAAAAGCTCTAAATTTCAACAACTTTTACTCTACAGCAACTATTTTAAACTTACATTTATCAGGAAAAAGAGCATATAACTAAAATATTCTCATAAAAATAGTTTCACAAAAACAAAACAGATAAATGTTCCATTCAATAAAAGGTCATTTTTTCATAACTTTGGCTACAGAAGCCCTACAATTCAGCCAAATTTGATTCCAAAGCCAAAAGTTTCCTGTCTTCCTGCTACAAACCATCATACTAAGATTTTGCAGTCCATCAGACTAGTGAGGGGCAAAAAGTCAATCTTTTCTCATAAAATTACTATCATAACCAAATATTGTTACTTATAAATACTACAATTTACAACTTTCACAGCTATAAAGCATTTGGGAAAAAAAAAGATAGATGGGAGGGGTAAAGTGATATTTCTTATTTAAAATAAACAAACACATAAATATCCAGAGCCTTAAAAATGCACAGTCCTGATTTGCTTTCTAGTAGAAAGGATCTGGAAAGCCCCTAACGCTCAGCTAAGCATTTCCCTGCCATGGGGGAGCTCCCTGCTGACACAGAGCCAGCAGGACTGGATCCTGCACAGATCCCATCTGACACCAGCACAGGATGCATTAGGAGCTGGCAAGAAGTGGCCAGAGCACGTTTGATACTTCTGAGGACTCACATGCTAAATTGCTCTAATTTATACTCAGACTAGCCCTGCCTTTTACAAGGCAGTTCTGCAAGGCTAAGCATAAATCCAGTGCAACAGAGACTCTGGATTTAGCTACATATAAGAAGTCTCTAATGCTAAATCATAAATTAGCAAAAAACAGTGAATGAGATTTTACTGTCCTGTAAGATTTAGGGAAACGTAAAGCCTGGACAAAAGCAGTCAGTCTTCAGAGCTGTCACCTTCTCTCCTAACCATGACAACCAGGTATCTTGGTCTATGCAAGCATACAAAATCTTGGATATGTTCTTAACTGCTCCTATGGTGGCTATTGAGAAGTCTCATCTGTACATTAATTGCTCATTTTTCATCACAAGTGCAAAATATCTGAATGCAGACAGCAGGGTTTCCTGACAAAAATGTGCAATTGTGTCTCTTGTGTTTGTCCAACTGTATTTCAGACACAAGCTTAACTTTCAGCACATTTTTCAACTAGCAAAAATAGGATTGAACAGGACACATGGGGAGAAGAAAAGACATTCACTGGAGTCTCTGTCTTCCTTCTGTTCTCCATAATTTTCGATGAAAATTACAGGAGGAGTTTTGCACCTTTCTTTACAACAAGTCTGGCATAATGTCGGCTGGTACTCCCAAGCCACGTGTTCAGCTCAAGATACACAGTGTATCATTTATTCTCTGAAGAACACTGTGTAGAATTGGAATAATGAAAACCTGGCTTCTGGTTTTCCAGATACAGATTTTTACTACCTAGTAAAATTTGGGCTTTCTGACCTCTGTCAGTTTTATGCTTGTGCAGATACCCAATTTCTGAACACGTGCACTCCAGTGATTTTGATCAGTTGTTCCCAAGCTTTGCTTTGGAGGTGACCACCACCAGAGACAGTGCTGACCTGTGGTAGGACCATCTATGCAAAACCAGAAGCTTCTTGTCAGGCCAGGTACACATTCAGTCACCTCCAACCCTTTCATTGCAGTCTCATTCATCCAAGAAGGATCCCCAATTCCACATTTTCATCTACAACTGCTCTATGTGTTTCACCTCCCAAACCAGAGCCTCTCGTACGGTGTCCAATCCCTTACTGACCTTTGATCACACACCAACACAAGTCAGGGTGACATAACTGTGGCCAAATCCTCCTACATAAAAACTTCCCTGCCTCATCAACCCAGCTCCTGAGCCCTGCCTGACTCTCCTGAAGCCAGCCCTGGGAGCTGGGCAATGTGGGATTGTGCACTCACTGCTGAGAGCATTCCTGCAACTGCAGATCAGCAAAAACATCTGTGTGGATCTGTTCACCTCATGGCTCAGAGAAGTGCTTGTTACAAGCAGAGTTAACAGCTGCCATCATCATGTGCCACTTTCAGTTGGCTTTGCACCACAATTTGGGAATGTCTGTCTCAGACAATGGGCACAAATATGTGTAACAGTCACATTTAGATCTGTTCTTTTCTCTTCCTGACAATGTTCTAATTTAAGATCCTAGTTTCACTTAACCAGACATTTTTAATGGAGAGAACTTCATTCCCATATGGCACCTTCAAGGACCATGACTCCTCCAGAAATCTTGTATTACACAAGCCAAACAGTGTTAACAGTTGTACTGCTAACAGGTCACATACTTGGGGTTTGTTTTTAGACTAATGTTTGTTTAAAAGTGAGGAATACATTTTGGATTGTAAGTATGTTCATTCCAAAAAAACTGTGAAGAGAATAAGGAGAGTCAGATGGAAGAATTTTACCTCTACTTTGTGCTGATTACATAATTTATCAAGAAATTGTTCCACAGGCTTCCAACAGATGCTCTGTTGTTAAAGCCATGAAAAGTCATTCAGGGAGAGAGTAAAGGCCTTGGGGGTGTGGTCCACATGCTTCAGCACATATATCCTCAGCCCTGGCCTCCAGATAGCACATCTGGTCCAGGCATGGACCTGATGGTTGGCCAAAATACAGGCTTACAATAATGCTCCTTTTTTCAGCTTTAATGTAAGCCTGTTTTCTTGCCAAATTCAAATCCTGCCAAAATTTGGCCAAAGATGTTTGCTCAATTGTGCAATATCTTAAGTTTATATCCAACAACTCTTTGCAAAAACAATTGTATCGTGTTTTTAATGTTTACAGGCATTAACAATATTTAATTTTAAGTAGAATTTTACTGCTGACACTCTCGTGTTTTACAGTAAATTACCTTAGAGAGGGTTTTTCCATTAGCTCTGAGTGTCACGAGTCCTGCACAGCACACCAAAGCACTGGAGCTAGAGAGACCAGAATTTGGAGGGATGGTTCCATCTAGCAGACAATTCATTCCAGTTGGGTTATTAAGACCAAAATGTTCCTAACAATGAAAAAATAAACAATCTCAGTTTCAAGTACAGACAGGCTCAGGCTTGCAATTATCTGATACTTAGAAAGAGAATCCTTCTGCTGAGTTGCTGGAAGCAAGGACCTGCTTCTGATATCTCCAAAATAAAGCAAAAGCAAAATTTTCATTCTATTCCTTAAGAACAAAGCCAATGATGGGGCTTCAGCCAAAGGTATGTCTGCAATTGCTGTACACAAACATATAACTACCCCAAGCAGAACTCAGGATGGGCTGCACGCCCAAGAATTTACCAAGCTTCGTGGGTGGGTTTTGCTGGCTCTGCTTTCAGCTGCTGTGGTGACAGTGCGAAGTTACCAATCCTTTTATACCCTACTTTTGTCCTTTTCTTGACAGCTCTTCATTTTAGGCACCGCAAAGAGCTCAAGGTCCATTTTATGCTTCACTTACAACGCTGGCACGTGGCATTAGGGAGCCACATGGTGCTGAGGGGGATCAGTAGCCATGCAGCTGTTTTCAAAGCCAGATACTTGTGTCCTGAAGCACCCACAGGACTGACACTGGGAAAACCACAATGGTACTTAAGGGCTCTGTGCTTTAGGGTCACGAAGACACACCTACCAGTGGAGATGGTCTCTGGCATGCTGTTTTCTGAATGAAGTTTAAAACATTCTAACATACATGATAGATACCACAGATAATACATTTAATCCAGAAGTCATAAATCCTCATGTACATACTCTTTTAATTATTCTTTAGTTGCTTTGTCTTTTTATTTATAATCACTTTTATATAAATTTCTCTCTGCTATTAGTTTGAAACAAACACGCAGTACTTATTAAAAAATCATTGACTGTGTATGGGGGGTATATGAATAGCTAACTTCTGATGCAATTTATATGTCAATAAACTATGTTACAATGTGAATAATCAGAAAAATAACAGTCTTTTCATGAAGAAATGTCCACCTTGAAAAGATTTCTGCTACTTCTCCTGAAACAACTTCAATCATAAATACCAATGGTAGAGATCAGCAAACACAAAGAGCCTCCTTTAAAGTCCTCTACCATCACTTCAAATTATATTTTGAATTTCCAGTTTTACAAATACAGGAAATTCATATCTAGAATACTATTGCTGCCCATGCCCCTTCATGAAGAACACTAGACAGGCTTGTTCATAAACAGAAAATGCTTGAGTAACCAGAAACTGATCCGCAGTTTCTGGATTGTCTTGAACATGAATCAGGCTTGCAGACTTATCACGCGATGTTTAAATAGAAAACGTACTTCAGTTTCAAAAATGAAAATGGACTTTGCCAAGTTCTGCAACAGTTCTGTCCCAAAAGGATAGCATGTTCAACTTAATATAAACAGATTATCCCGCTGGACCCTCGGAGTACTTGTATTTCAGACTTTCTTAAGTCTGTAACATTTATGCTTATTTTCTGCCAGTACTAGAGTCTGCAAACCTGCTTTGCAAATTAACCTTCAAGTATGAAAGCTTGTCCTTAGGAAAAAAATCTCAGTAGCAGACTGCAAAATAAATAAAGTCAATTGGTCATGCAAGCCTTAATATAAGAAAGGATATATTGTAAAGAAACCTAATCTATATCTCTACAGTCAGTGCAATTTAAATGCCTGTGTTACTGAGCAATACAAAATTGAAAATACTCATGTTACTGCACACATAAGTAATTTATTTGGGTCGATGCATAGCAGCAGGGGGCGGTTTAGGACCTGTGAATTGTAATAAAGTGATTGTGGCACTGATTGTTCTGAATATAGTATTTTGAAGACTCCAGTGGCAGGTCTGAGGTAGGCTTTAGGATAGCAGCCTGCAGCCCTTGTCTATTGGATCATCCTGTGGCCCATGGCCACATATAGACCTAGATGGCCTATCCTGGGGCAAACTTCATGTGCTTTAAAAAGCACATTTACCCATAATTTGGGCTGGCTGTGGCGACCTGTTCCTGATCTGCCATCACTGTTTATTCCATCTGCCTTTCTAGAAATATCATTAGATTGACATCAAGCAGAGAAGACACCTTTTTTTTTTTTTCCCTTAAAGGGCCATGAATTCTGTGAATTCTGTGCCTCACCAGCAGCAGGTGACGTTTCCAGGAGCCTCAGTGGCGAGTTCAGGCTGCCTCCCAGGGCAGCACTGAGGACCAGCACTTGCTTTCACCACAGCTGGGTCTTAAGGTCAGTCTGGAGACGGGAGCTCCCCAGGGAGATAAACCTCGAGTGGGCAGCCAGGAAAACATCTGGGAGTTTGTGCTCCTGCCTTTACTGTAAGTGTGCCCCTTCCTGCATAGCTGCACTTTTAACTCAGGGCATTCTGCAAATCCCATTCAAATTCCAGACCCTGAAAACCAGGATGAGTAATGGTTCTTAATGGATTATTTCTTCTGTATGCTGTTTAATTGGCTTTTGCATTTTCTTTTGCCTACTGCATGAGTCAGCTTCGCTCAGCTGTTGTGCACAAATTACAGGTTTTCAGCTTTAATGGAAGTCCACGTTTTTTAAATGCTTCCATAGAAAGAAAAGGGCTAAGATATGATCTTCATGTCCTGAAAAACAAAACTCCAAACCTTTTTCAGAGCAGATTTTAATTAAAGAATTCCATTGGAAAGCATTCCTTTTGACTTCAAAATATAGAAATGTCATCCTGATAATGTATGATCATGACTTTCCTATGCAATTCTTTGCTATTGTAATTTGTTTTATAGAGGTGAAAGTAGTGCTCTGGCAATATTTTAAAGCAAACCCACTCATATCTCTTCTTCAAGTTTTAACATAAAAATATTTAACTGTATGTTTAAAAAACCATACAGAATGCAGGGAAACATTTGGAGGGTAAATAGGTATTCTTGTTGTATTTTACTTCTACATTAATTTCATAAATTAAATGGATTTGGCTTACCTGAATACCCTTCAGTCCACACAGGAAGTAGTTATGCCACTGAGGTTTGGTTTTGTTAATCTGAATGTTATTAACACTTGTACTGAAATCCCTGCAAAAACAGAAAAACCTTGAGGCTTTAATTTGTATTAAATTTAGTTTGAAAGAACGTGGCTTGTTACTGCCACCTGCTGATGGACAAAACTGGTTTGATGGTTTTCAGTGCAACGTTTTCTGGCTTGGTTTCTTGTTTGATCTTTTTACAGATCTTCTTTATTAATCATTTCTATATGGTTATTTTAGATGAAAGCATAAGAATTCTTGAGTAAGTATAAAGAACATATTAAATAAATCCAGAAATTAAGCTGCCTTTGACATCCTTAATTAAGGCAGGATGCCTTCCATCATGTATGTGTATGCTATCATGATTTCTTAGAAGTGAAAATTCAAATAATCATATCTGTCAAACCCTGACTAAAGAAAGATAAACTTCAGGCTCTCTCTGGTAATTCCTGATCAGGATTTAATCTTCCTTACCTTTGCTCTGAATGGCACTTCACTAAAACAGGTCTAATGCTGCAGAATTATATTATGTATATTGCAAGACAAAAATATTTTGTTTCTTCCAGGACAATTCCTACTCCACCTTTCTTTCAAAATAGTAAAAATAGCGAGCTTGAATGTTCCTAAAGAACTGACAGGTAGGTGCTGTCAAAATGGGCATGGGTGCCATGCAGAGGCCCCAGAGAGATGCAAGTTGTTCAGAACTCTGTACCCTTGAACACCCAGGAACTTCATCTGCTCGATGTCGTGACAGCAGGTGCCCAACACAGAAACAGCAAAGGCACTGAGAACATCAAGAAATCAAATCAAAAATATTCAAAAGTTCCAGACTAAGATGTGCTCTACAAGGCAAGGTCTGCTAAAGAATATGAACAGAGGCAGCTGAATTCCTGGAAATATTTAACAGGAATAAAACCAATTTCAAGAAATAACACTTCAAGGGACAGTCTACAAGTCCTAAGAGGATGGAATTTTTCCTTTTCCTTTTTCCTGTTTGTTATTCTGTGTTTGTTATTCTGTGTTTCCTACAATAATCCTAAATTATTTTTGTAAAAAAAAGGGTTGGTGGAAAGCAATGTGTGAAAGTGATTAAGAGAAAATTTTGCTCTTTTTTGCAATCTTCTCACATAGAAAATAAATGAAAAAAAAGGCTTTGATTTTGGCAGGTTTTATATGGACATAATTCACACAACACAGAATGCGTGACTGTCAAAATCCCTGGAATCTCTGAGTCTATTTTTTGTTATCACATTCAGTTTTTTATAAAAAATAGTTCCTAAATATCCAAGCTTTATCTTAAATCAGTAAATCTTCAGGCTTGCCTTTGAACCTCCTAGTGAAAATTAGGCAATTTCTAACAAAATAAAATACTGGGAAAAACATACCCATGAAATAAAAGCACTCTGATATTATCTGCTTCAGCCTTTCTGTTTTAAAGAATGCTGGGGAAAGAATGCCAGTTCTCCATAACCAAACATAACAACTTCAATTTTTCTGTAAAATTAGAAGAGATGGGATTTTTAAGGACTGTGACTGGGGTGGTTTTTACTGCTTGAATAGTAAATAATCCTTATTTTTGGGAGATCAATTTTGCTCTTTCTCACAGAACCTTACTGTCTTGTCAATATGTTAGTTTATCTGAGTCTTCTGTAAAAATACCCTAATTTAAAAACAAACAAACAAAACTTTCAGGTTTTGTCATGAGATGGAAGCTGATTGGTAATTACCATCCTCTGGTACTTTTGAAGACATTTTGAGAAGTATAATGTCAGATATTCTCTCTGCACATACATCTCAATTACAAAGATGTCTTGTGAAGGGGAGGTATCAGGAACTTCAAAAGAATGTAACTTTTTAATATCTTTTTAGAGCCAATAACATAAAAGGCATCAGATCAGTTGAGATAATTTATGATAAAAAACAAATAGGTGGTTTTTCTAGCAACCTGTTCTCTGTTCTATTTCTACTAAAAATTAACATGAATTGTCAGGGTGGAAGAGTGCTACAGAAGTGTTCCACAGTTTACCAGTTCACAAAATAGAATGAAATAGGAAATAGTGATTCTACAGAGGATTCTGGTTAGTCCTTGGTCAGCAAAGGCCTATAGATATGCATTCACCACAGGCATAAATCTACCAGTGTAACAGGCTGGGAAAAAAAGACATTCTGTCATCAGTTTTGTTATGTGGTGTAACATTCAAAGTGTTGAAAAATATTTCTTTGTTATGAAATTATGGACATGTTTTAGCTTTGTTTTTAAGCAACAGTGTCTCAACAAAACCAAGATGCTTAGTGCTGTGTTCTGAAACCTTTTCTTGGTTTATGGTTTAAAGCATATGATTTCAAACTGAAACCAGGGCAGATGTAAAAATATAGTGACAGTGTGTGCAATTTAAATTCGAAGGCTCTGATTCTACATTTTGTGGAACTGTCCTGAGAAGGCCATTTCAATTGCAATATAATGCAGCAAAGCTTGAAGACTGAGTGCAAATGTTTACCTTTTTATTACTGCTTTATTTAGTGTTCATTATAACAGCTTTTCCTAATCAAAACTATTGTAATTCTGAAGCTACTGTCTCTTGCAGAATGGTTTTGCAACATACCTTAAGCCCTGGTGGGAGGCTGCTGTTGAAGAAGGGGAAAGGTCCCACACACACCTTCCATTTCCCTTCCCTGTTCACCACTGCTTGTTCCCACTATTTACCCCAAGTCAGCTTTAGTGCTGAGTGCATGGCAGTTCACTAAAATGACAGAAAATTACCCAGGCAAAAAATGGGGGAATAGTGCACTTTACCTTAAGATCAAACAAGTACTCTACACCTGCTAAAATGCAGAGGCTGAGTTGATCTTGGAAGCAGGTACAGGGAGAGACTGGGGTAAAGAAGCCAAGCCATTGCCTTTTAGCAGCAGCAAACTCTTAATTCAGCCCAGCTATAATGTGAAAACATACTCCACAAAGTGAAAATCTCTGACTATTTATACTTAGCATGGAAGTACAAATTCCTTTCAACTGTCTTAGTCACAGGCAGCAGTTCAGAACGTGTTTATAACAAACTGAGCTTTAAGCAGGAATATGTGCTCAAATATTTCCCACTTTTGACAGTATGTTCCTGTCCCTGTGCTGCCACACACTGTGCTTTCAGGAACTAATTTACCAATTAAACCAACAGCTCAATAAAAATAGCTTAAACTAAGCTTTTGCTGATTCTGATTTTTGCAAAATGTCCACAAAAGCTCATGTGGATGGGTGACCTGATCTGAACTGCCATGCAACTAAACAAATATCAGTCTGTTACAAAGTGGCAGAAAAACGTGCCTGAAGTTAAAAAGAGTGGCAAGATTATTTCCCTATGTTCAGCACTTGTGAGACCATAGCTGGAATATTGCATACAGTTTTTGGGTTTCCCAATACATGAAAGACATTGGCAGGGAGTTCAGCAGAAGGCCAACAAGATTATTTACAAGGCATCTTCAAAGGTCTCTTCGAACCTAAATTGCCCTATAATTCTGTGAACAACAGCTGTGGAGGAAGTGGAAGCGAGAGAATACAGATTTTTGAGCCAGGATTGTTGCTAAAGCTGTTGTGTTGTGAAAACAGCCCCAGGTTCTCCAGAGCAAGGGACTGTTACCTTACTTTTGCAGTAATCAATTACAAAACATTTTACTCCCTTCTCCAGGAGAAAAGGAGCTGCTGCCAACCATGGGGATTATATAGAGAAAGATGAGATAAAAGAAAGGAAGACAGAATTGCACTTTTAGAAGGATTGAAAAATCAGAGGCTTTACAGAGTAATATAAACAAACAGGTGGGGGACAGCAGCTGCAAAGCTATTGCTCTGAACTAATACACCCTCATGGAGTCAGTCTGTGGGATTCCATCTGCTGAAATCAATTGTTTTACACAATCAGACTCTAGTGCAATAGAAGTCTGTCAGATCTCTGAAAAGGTAAACTGTATTGCAATGCATGGAGAGGTTCATAAAAATTAATGAATAAACAAAGTACATACAAGTATGAAGAATTGATATTTGCCAGTTGCACAACTTGAGTCTGTACAGGTTCTACTGCAATCAGGATATCTTGTTCTATAGCCATCGGGAGCACAGCGTAACCACAGTAGTCTATGTGTTCTCCTAGCAAAGAAACAAAGAAAACACTTTGCAACAATTCTTTCTAGAATAGCAGTAACAGGGCTACTGCAGGGCTTTAGTGTTGTTTACTGGATGAAACAATTTCTTACTGTAGTTTCAACTCTTACCTAAAGTTTGGAGTACATTTCTTATTATTTCACAAAAAATTTTTCTTTCTTTAGTGATTTTTATCTATTGCACCTGTTTATAGATGTTCATGTTTTAATGCTGGCTTACAAAAATTTAAAAAACCCCCACCATGTAGATTATTGTCCAAGAATGAGAACTGTCATGTACATACAATTTCTGGACCTTTTTCTAGGAAGATAACTACTACATTTAAATAACAATTAATACAGTTGCATACAACACAAAAAGTAACAATCAAATAGAAAATGTATGTAGTAAACATCCTCTCCCTTGGGAATAATTCCCAGTTGCCATATGCTGTCTATTTAGTCTATATGAGATGTTCACACAACACTGAGATAAAAATTAACATTAACTGCACAATAAACTAACTGATTTTACAGCTCTGTGTCTCGGGATCCTTTTACTATGTCTTCAAATGCGTAGGATTATTTTATGAACATATGCAAGAAACTTAGCTCCAGGGAGACCACAATCCTAACATGGGCAGAGAAATCTAAAAAATAAGGCTGCTACAGAAATAAAAATAAGTCCTAAACACAAAATAATTGTGCCTCTCCAGTCTGCCAATGAATCACCCCCACTATTTTAAGTTCTGTGGACACATCTGTATGGAAGAGTAAAGAAGAGATGATGGTAAAATCATTTCATGCTTTATCATGTACATTGCTGTGGAGCTCGTTATATTTGGTAACTTTAATTAATTTAAAAAAACAATAAGCTGGTAAGTTACTCCAATTTTCAAAACCATCATTACTGTCTATAAATGTTTCTCTCCAAAATTCATATCCATGTGGAGGTGTTTATAATAAGGTATAGTAAAATCTACGAAATTATATATGATTTTCCATTTATCACAAGAAACTTCTCTGAAAAAATAAAATTAAGACCAGCATTTTCATTCTGTGTTTTAAACTACATTTCTATGATGACAGATGAAGTAAAATAATATAAGGTTAATTTTTCTCTTTTACCTATTAAGTTGACTCGTCCTGGTGCACGAGCATAAAACTTGGGAGCTGATCCAAACTTTGATATAAACTTCTCCTTCAGTTTCTGCAATCTGAAAGGCAGGTTAGAAACACTGAAAAGGGCTATATTTGCATAAAAGACAGGAAGCTTCATTGCTTCTTGAAGCAAATTCAGTTCAGCTTCCTGAAGTATGGGGAGTTTTCTCTGCCATGTCAGGAGTGACATTAAGCTGGTTATTCCTGCTCTTCACATAACATTGAAGACTCTACTTAGATTTTGGTTTTTATCAATTTTCATATTTGACACTACCCCATCTTTGTATAAATACATACACAGAGAACTAAAATTCCAAACCTCAGATTATCCCCATGACTTATGACAGTATTTACTTCACAGGATTCCAGCAAAAGTACTTCAGATTTTCCATTTAGAGGTGCCTGATGTGCTACGGAAAGTTCAAAACAAATAAACTTTGCCATACTGCTTTATTTCCTGCAACTGTAAAGGTACCAACCTTCTGCCTGATGTTTGCAAAGTTGGAATACTTTATTGTGTCATGCAGAACAGTAGGAGAACAAGGGCTGAGAACAGATGAAGCCATTTATCTTAGTGAAGCACAGGAAACTTGATAGTAATTCCTTTTGAAACTACCTTAAAGCAAAATTTTAGTCTACTGACAAAAATCCAGTAACAGGAACCCTGATAAGGTTTCTATGTTTAATGTAAATCTAGAACTGGAAGCCTAGTTAATGCAAAGTAAGAAGACTGCAATGAGAAACAGATGTTTGAAAATTCCACAATTACTTAGTTTCTACATCTTTGTAAAGACTGTGTTACTGTTCATCTACATGTATTCAAATGTTTTGTAAGATTTTTACAAATGGAAAACTACAAAATATGATTTGTTGTGATATTTTTTAACAGATCTTTCAGTACTTTTCTATCTTTGTGCCCAGTTACAAAGCTGTATTAGATCTCCTCTAGTATTGACTGGTGTATCACTCATCCAATTAGCAAAAGCAATTTCTGCCATTTCATTGTTCAATCTCCTCTCTAGATCACATTAATATTATTATAGTCCACAGGGAGATCTGTTGGCGGAATTCTAGGTGTTAACTTTATTCCTTTTCGTGTCAGTATTTAGAATGCTGCTTTGTTTCACAGATATTTTTATAGTAGCGTTGGTGCCATGAGACAACAAAGAAATCAGCCATGGGGGCATGTTTATCTAAGTGCTGACTGATCTCTTTTTAATGTGGGTTTTACAAGCAGGCCTGATGAAAGGCTATTTACAGGCTTTGGCCTCGATGTTGCAACACGCACACTGCATTTCAAGCACCTACATCAAGAAGAAAATTGACAGAAGCCTTCAAGCAAAGGCACTCCTCACAACTTCACACTTCCAAGTCTGGAGATGCTGGACTTGTCGTTTCCGTGGGATGTACGGTGCAATCGTACGCAAGTAACCGGCGATTCAAGAAGCGCCCCTTCTGCCGTGCTAAGGCAAGCGGAAAGGTTCGTTTGTGCAGTAATTCCACACAGGAGCGCAACTCCATGGGCGAGGAGCAGGCGC
Source organism: Dicaeum eximium (assembly GCA_013396995.1). NCBI lineage: Eukaryota > Metazoa > Chordata > Aves > Passeriformes > Dicaeidae > Dicaeum > Dicaeum eximium. The sequence goes on from VWZP01001966.1 coordinate 2,480,221, forward strand.
TGGCACTTGCCGCAGCCATTCCAAGGACAGGCTAGAGCTGCTCTAGGGCCTTTTACAGCAACGAGGACGAGAGAATCATCAGTATCCCCCAAAAACTCTGGGGGAAAAATGATGTAGGCGAAATGATGAATGAATTAATGAATGAATGAACGAACGATTCCTCCTGCTGCCCCAGCGCCACCCTGCGAGGGGCGTCAGGGCGGGCCGGGCTGCTGTGGGTGGGAGAAGGGGCCGGAGCCCGGCGCGCCCCGGGCACCGGGAGCTTCCCGAGCGGTCTTTGGTGGCGTCAGGGATAACCAGGACGCTACGAGTCCCCACCTCCTCGCACCTCAGCCCGGAGCATGAGGACGGGCTTACCCACCGGCCCNCCGTCCCGCCCCGCCGGCGCTGCTCGGCCCTGGGCACCCGCGGCCCGCTCGGCTCTGTGTGGGGCCGCTCTGCCCTCGGCCCCGCGCCCGCCGCAGCCCGGGTGCGACAGGGGAGCCGCTGCGACGGGCCAAAGAAATATTTGGGGGTTTGCGGTATCCCTGCCGATACTCCTGCAAAACGCCCGTGAAATGAAAATAATAAATGGACAGTCGCATCTCTCATGGCGTAAAGGGATGGGGATCTCTGTCCCCTGTTTTTTCTGGTGTGTGGTTCTTCCAGCTCCCCTCCCAACAGGCAGCCTCGTGGCTCCTGTTACCCTCGGATTAATGGCTACAGATACTTGCAAGGAACTGAGCATTTTGCAGGCTCACTCCGTGTTTTGGTGTATATCTTTGTCCATTTTGGTATCTATCTTACTGTCCCTAATCCCATTCAGGGAGCTTTAAGTGCTCAGACTGAAGTAAGCACAGTAACAAATTTCATTGTGGGTTTTCAGAGGTAAAACATTTATTTCCCCATTAGTATAGTTGCAGAATACAAACACAGCTTTTAAAAGACTTGTCAGTAGCTGTAGGGGGGAAACAAACAAACAAACAAACAAAAACCCACTGTCAGAAACCGTAACAGTATAAAATGACCAACAACAGGAGAACGTGGAGATGTAGTAAATATCACAGATGCACCTGGGTCTCTGTGAGAACCGCAGGCATTGTGGAGATGGGGAGCCAGAGCTGGTCTGTTGGGGGGTTTGCCTCACTCAGTTGAAGGCAGCAGCAGAAGTTAGCATGTAAAAACCTTTATAAAGCCATTGCTTTGCAAGGCCTGTGGATTTAAAGAGTTGAGGCCTTTAAAACTGCTGCTCTGGTATTACTTCCTTATGGTGAGCACAGCCCAGGTAAACAGTTCAGCAGCACTGAGTAAAGCAAAATGGAGCTGAGCAGTGATGCCGGTCACAGCACCAGGCTGAGCTTTCACAGAACAGGTCAGGTTGGAAGGGACCACCCTGGGTCATCTGGTCCGACCTCCCTGCTCAGGCAGGGTCATCCCAGAACACAGGACCAGGACTGTGTTCAGACGGTTCTGGAGTATCTCCAGTCAGGGAGCCTCCACAACCTCTCTGGGCAATCTGTTCCAGTACATGGTCACTTGCACAGTAAAGTTCTTCCTCATGTTCAGGTTGGCCTTTCTGTGCATCAGTTTCTGCCCATTCTTCATTGTTCTATTGGATGGCACCACAAAGAGCGCAATTCCGTCCTCTTGACACTCACACTTTACATAGGAGCCCCTCTCAATTGCCTCTTCTTGAGGCTGAACAGGCCCAGCTCCCTTAGCCCTTCCTCATGAGAGATATCTCCAGACTCTTGGCCAACTTATTAGCTCTCCGCTGGACCTGCTCTAGGCGTTCCGTATCTCATTTCTACTATAAAAGTCGTAACTGCACACAGTACTCCAAATGCGGCCTCATCAGGGCTGAGCAGAGGGGCAGGATCAGTTCCCTCGCCCTTTCCAGAGACGCGCCGGTCACCAGACTCGCAGCCTCCGTGGGGATCGGGGCTGGCAGCGCCCAGGGCGGACCCACGGCAGGCGGCCCCGGCGCCAGCACGGCGCGCTCCGGCGGCGGCAGCGCCGGCCGGGGAGGTTCCGGCGTGCAGCGCTCAGGCGCCGCCCGGCCGCCGTTGCCAAGGGCCGGTCGCTACCAGGGGGAGGGAGCCGGCGACGGGGCGGTGCGGATTGGGCTCCGAGCGCCCCGGGCCGGGGGCGGGAGAGGCGCGGGCGGCAGCGGGTTCCGGGCGGAGCGGAGCCACATTGGACAGCGCCGCGCGGGGTTGTGGGAGAAGGGGCCGTCCCCGCCGCCGCCCCCCGCCCGTCCTCCGGCCAAGATGTCTGACATGGAGGATGATTTCATGTGCGATGATGAGGAGGACTACGATCTGGTAGGGCGCGGGGCGGCGCGGGGGCTCAGCGGTACAGCCGGGGGTGACGCCGGCGCGGCGCCGTTCGGGCCGCCGCTGGTGCGGCGCAACCGCCGCAGCGGCCGCTCCGCCGGGTGCTGCCCCGGCAGGGAGCGCGGACATCCAGGATGAGTTTCCCTCCCGGGGAGGAGGATGCGGGCGGGGGCCGCGAGGGGCGGATGCTGCTGTCGGAGCAGCCGCTCGGTCGCCTTTCCGCGGCGGAGCAGGCCAGCTCCGGGCCGGGCAGGTGCATAGGCCCGGCCGGTGCCCGGGCTGGCCCGCTGTGTGCCCGGCAGCGCTCGCGCTGAGGGGAGCGCTCCGGCGCGCTGCCTCCTTCCCTCTCTCCTCCTGCCCGGCCCAAGTGTCGGGCACGAAGTGAAGTGATAAAGTTGCCCGCCCTTCTCCCCACCCGCGACTGCGAGAGGCCCTTGAGGGCAGATACTGTTCGTGTGCTTGTGTGAGCAACAAACTGAAGGAAAAGTAGGGGGAAGCGAAAGGGAAGTGAGGAGAAATGGCCTCACGGCCAGTTTCTGATCCAACGCGCCGAAGGGTGCACTTATTTCTAACTTTTTGTCTTTATAGTCTTTGTAACCTTCCTACCACTCCCTTTTTGTTTTTAATAGTAAGGTTTGGGGGTTTTTGTGTTACATTTAGTTAAATATTAACATCAGGTTTTGTCCTAAGCTTTTAAAGTGAAAAAATTGCTGCTTGTCTGATTATTTATAATTATATTGCCCTTACGTTATATTGGAGCTTGAGGTTTCCGTGTTTGGGTGGTTTTTTCTTTTCTTTTCTGAACTTTGATTGGGTTATTAGAACTAGAGACTTTTTTTTTTTTTTTAAAGCTGTGTGTGGTAGAAGCTTGAGACTCTATTTAATTTGTTTCAGCCAAACCTGTATTAACAGTATTGCAATTTCACTGAAAAACTCCCGACATTTGCTTCTGGAAGACTTTTTTTCAGACACATTATTTGGTATTCATTGCCGCTTATGAATTCACCTGAAATGTTTACCTGATTTTATTTTGAATAGTTTCTGGACAGTTTTTATTAGGAATTGCTTAGAATGGTTGGATGACTTTAGATATAGAATAAAAGCACCTGCTTTTGGTTTTGGGATTTTTTTTCCATTCATGTAAAGAGTGCTTGTTTGACAGGCATCAAAACCCTATGAGCTACTCGTGTCACTGTTCCAAAAACTGTGTGTGTTCCCCTTTCAGTCTATGAATGAATTCACATACTGTAGAGACAGGGTTACTAAAGGAAATACACAGAGATCATTAAAAACATTTGGTTCCCAAATTAATTTCCATTCATTTTTATTAACATTGAAGTTTGTGTCCTGATTTGAAATACTGTGGTGGGTTTTTTTCCATGTGATACAATCAGAGGAATAATAAACACAGCAGAATTCATGTTCCATATCCTTCCATAGCATGAGAACTGGGCATGTAGAGAAACCAACAGAATTGCATTTTTCAATCTATACAGATATGAATGAAAGTGCAGCTCAAACTTACACTGCTTTATGTCGTTTTCTCCAAGAATAACTGCTCCAGTGCTTTTTTTCATGTTTCTTTCTTCTGAAGTACTGTATTTCTTATTGGAAAAACCTTCCTGAAAATGGCAGATTTCCATTTCTGATTGTAGTTACTTTTTCTGGAACATTTTCATTCTCATTAATTACCCTTAGCTCAGACCTTTCAAAAATTTTAAAATACTGCTTGTAATAATTAGGAGCGCGTTAGTTTTTTTCTTTTCAGTATGTAACGCCCATGCAAAGCATCAACTAATATCCAAGCTTCAGATTTTTAAAATTATATTTCAGTTCTTAATTGATGGGGGGAAAAAATCTAAGAATTGAAGAGTAAAAATATTCCAGCTAAATTAGTTTCAGCATTCTGGGACTAATAAACCATGATTGACTGTTGTTTTCAAAAATGCTTGAGACTGTAATTGTAGTGTTCCACAGAACTGTTTCAGAAAAAAAGTTAAGGGCCCTGAAGATAGGGCCTGATTTCTTCCTTTCATGTTGATATCTAGTAAAATTAAGAGAAGACTGTAAGGGGTTGTGTGATTCTCAAGTTGAGTGTAACGGCTGCTGCAAGAGGCTTTGCAACAAAAGAATGAGTACAAGACATAATACTCGTATCAGTGCAGAATTGAAAGTAAAAGAGCACATGTGAGTGCTGTGAATACATTTTTAAAGAGCTGGAGGAAAAGCAGTGATTACAGAAACAGTCAATGAAAGAAGTAGCTATTTTGTCAAAATATGGTGAAACTAGGTTCAGGGTAGCTGCCATCATAACAATAGCAGTGAAGACTCCCTAAAAAATTAATTTTGTCAGCTCTTATTGGAAGTGATTATGGCTGTTCCTCTTTAATGTGCACTTGACCTGCTCATTATGTAGAGCCAGTCAGTAAAATTTCCTTAAGTATGCAAATGTTTCACACTTGAACTGAAATGTGAACAGATATTACAAAGTCCCAGATCTTTCCCAGCTTCATCATGGAATTTTATATAATTAGAGTAATTACTACACTGTTAAACAATTGAAGACTATCCAGGTTGTAGTGGATTGTTTCTGTTTAGTTTTTCCGTGGATAAAAAGGCAAAAGTTTTACATACAAATGACTTCAGCCACTCCTACACAAGTGGAGTTTATTCACTGGAGTTGTGATATCAGGAAGAAATTCCATTTGTATTTGTGGGTGGATGAACCTAGATTCACAATTTGCTAGTAATGTGGTGTGACAGCTTTGATTGTAACATTAATTATTCCACTTTATGCTTCAATGAACAGAATAATGTTTACTGGTCATTATGAAAGCTAGTCAATTTTAATTTCTAGTTTGGTGCTGCTAGGTGCCTTACATGGTTTGAGTACAAGTTCTTTTTACTAGATCCAGCTTAAGGGTGGAGAAGGACAAAGAGGGAAGGACCATTGTAAATTCCGTTTTTGTTTTCTGTCTGGGACAAAAGACTATATTTAGAATTGACTTGGAGGCTAAACTCAGCCTTCCTCCAGAAATTGATTCTTCCAGGCACAATGACAACACATTGACAGTTGTTGTAGTACATCTGCTGGTTTTCTTGTTTTGTTTTAAATAAATAAGGAATCTGTGATGTTCTTAATGAGTCATCTTACTGTGTTCTGAAATTCAACTTTAAAATTAATCTGAGGAAAGGTTGGACAAATATATTTGCTGAGCAACTGGTCTTTTTACCTTACAAAGTTGTATTGTTCCAGTGACTTGTGGAAGATTTGTAACATTTCCAATGAACAGCCATCAGTTTGCACCCTGGTGAGATGGCTGCAGGTTCATGAGGGTTGGCACGATTTGAATATGGGGAGCATCCCTTCAGATTACCGAGGATTTCCCATTTCAGGATGTGATGATATTAGGAAATAGGCAGTCTTACTACTTATTTCAATCTACATTAGTTTGCTCTTTCTTTCTTTCTTTCTTTCCAACCGGGTGAAATTCAGTGCATTGCAAAAAGAATTTCTGTATGTTACCAAACTTGATAAGCAATCTCATCAGGAGACAGATATTATTCTTTTACTGGTGGATTTTAATAGATACAGTTGAAATTTCATGTGGATGTTGTCTCCTCTTCCCAATTGCTCATATTTCACTATTATCATCATTTTATGAAATACATATATATGTTGCAAACAAGAACGTGGTAATGGTGCAGAAACAAGTATCAGATCAGAAACAAGTATTCAGATCTAGGGAAGTACCAAAGCCAGCATATCCACATAGCCCTCACCTGTTTGTTAGTGAAGTTTAATTACAGTATTATGTGATTAAACAAAAAGTGTGCTTCACAGAGGACACAGGATGTACTGTTCTCTGAATTAATTATTGATTTGTATTTTACATGGATTCAGCATGTGTTGTGATATTTTTCTGCATTCTCTTCAGACATCTTCAAACACAGAATTAATATATTTGAGGCTTATTTTGCTCATTACTGTAATGTCTCAGAATGAAGTATTGAGGCAAAAAGCCTGAGAATAATTAGTCAGTAAATTCTTTCTATCTGAACATTGACAAGTGTCAGTAAGTTCTGGTTTTTATTGGCTTCTTCTGACAGTTATTTAGGGCTGTGTTCAGAACGGTGCTCTCCAGGCTCTGATAATGCAGTTGGGTGTTAAATGGACATAAATTACATCCAAGTTATGCTGAAAACTGAACTTTCAGAAAAGGATGCACATAACTGCAGGAGAGCTGCACAACAGAGATGGAAAGAAAAGGCACTTTTTTGCTGTACTCTTTACATATCGTAGTAGCAGGTTTTTCTTTCTGCAGTCTCCTGTCTCATTTCTGTGCATCTTCCAAATGAAAAAAAAAAATAAAACAAAGGCACTATCTTTCATGGAACTCTTCTGATGCCATTGCAAATCGCTGGTTTCACAGCCTTCTATTCCTGCTGTCAGCCCTGGTGTGAGCCAGCAGGCACTGAATGACTTGCAGAGTTAAGGAGTAGCAGCAGGAGAGACCGGGGCTGTGGAAAAGAAACCAGGACTGCCAATGCATGGCTGAGCAGTTGCAGGCTTCTTACACAAATCACGCTCTTGTTTTCACTCTCAGGGTTTGCCTCTGCTTTCTTCCTCTTTGCTCTTTTGCATTCCAGTTTGATTGCTTTCTTTATATTCATGTGCCTGGATACCAACTGGCAAATGCACATAGAACCTGGTAGTTGCTGCTTTTCCTGGTGCCTGTAGGTGAGGAAGAGCAAATGCAAAGAAAGTTGTGCTTAGTAGACCTCCTAATGTCATGGTTATGAAACAAAGTTAGCTGAAGTAAAATCAAATTTGTACCAGACTTCTTCTCAGAAACAATTACACTTCATAAAAAAATAGATTGAGTCAGCCAAATGGTTGAAATTTGGTAAAATCACCAGCAATTGACAATTGACAGTAATAAGTATTTCAACAATGTCCTTGAAAGATAATTTTTTACAGAAATACAACTCGTTGTATTGTCTTTTTCCTGGAAAGTTGCCCCTATATAGCTACTTTCCCCCTACTCATTTTTTTAAAGAAAGGTTTGCAAAGGGGGAATTCAGTTCCTGTAGTGGTGGTGAATGATAAACAGAGGAGCACGAGTTTAGGAAATCACTCCAGTTTTGATGGAGAAGTTACTTCAGAAGTGCTTCGGGCAAGAGAGGAGACCAGAAAATTGGTAACAACAGTAGTTTTCAAAAAATACTTGTATCTTTGTATCTTTGGTTTAGTTCATGTAGAACTTGACACGGTGAGTGTTCCACTCTAATAGATTAAAAGCCACACACCTACCTTTAAACGTCACCGATACACTGTTACAGTGTCATGTCCCTGTCCCTTATTCTGGCCCTGGGCACAGGGGCCGTGCTTCAGGACCTGGCATTCTCAGGCCGCTTTGCCGAGGCTCCTGCAAGGAGGCAGAGAGCCCAAAGCACCGCGCTGCTCAGGGATGGCAAAGGGCAGGAGCTGGGAGCGGCCGGGGATGGCAGGAGCTGGGAGCGCTGCGTGCTGCTAACGCGCCTTTGCTGCTGGACAAGCTGCGAATGGATCCCTGCACTGAACAGGATGACTAAAGCTGACTCGGGTACATTGACTAAGGCGTGTGCTCATTTTAGAAGCTAAGGCTCGATGTTTTAAAGCTGTTTACTAAATAAAATTCTATGAAAACTTAATACGTAGCATAATAAAGACTTCTAATTAAATTGGTTTCTTGATACCAATTTAACTTTTATTAAAACTATTTGAAAGAATGATGTTCCAGAAAGACTGAAGTCCATCAGAGGTTTTATCTCTGTTACAATTGAGCTAGTGTAGTAATTTCTCTTCCTCCAAAAAGCAATGGGATGGCTTAGGATTGAATATAACTCATTACATTTAGAACATGCAGATTTTCAACATAGCAATGCTTAAATAATATCCTGACTTATTTAACTGCATTTTTTCAAACTCTATCAGGGCATTCTAATTTCTTGAGTAATGATAAAAACCCCATTTGTTTGTTTTGATGATCCTCAGAGGAAGGAAGAATGCATTGTGTTTCAAAAAGCAGTTCTGTGTACTCAAACTGCTCTTTTTTTCATTTGTACTTATAATGTTGATGTCTGTTTGAAAAATATCAACAGGACCTTAGTTTTAAAAACTCCTAGGCCTTTTACTTTTTTTACATCAGCTAGAAATAAATTATGTCATCCAGCTGCTCAAAGTTCTAATTTAGGATGTTTGTCACTATGCAAATTGTTAGGTCTGGATGCTGTAGTGGAAATTTTTAGAGTTATGTAGAAATCCTATTTGTAAACTACGTATTTCTACCTAATTTGCAGCAAACGTCCTACCTAGAAGGTTTGAGCTGGGGAAGTTGTTCAGGCAGGAACCAGGGGTGTTGAAAATGAGGGTGAGGAAAGGCTAGGCTCTTGCTATCTGAATTTATTGTTAAAGGAACTTTTCTGTTTTCAGAAGTGAGAAGGAAATTAATCTTTTTCTTAATTGGAACTTCGAGGACACAGCTTTTTACTTTCCTCCTTTTTTGCTTTTGGAGAAGCTTAATGTTCTCAGATTTGTATCCTACTGCTCTAAGCCATCTCTGCATCAAAAGAAGACAGAGTGCTCGTCCTTCTGAATATCAGCACTGGCATAATTAGCATCAGTGCTTGAAATAAGATTCAGTATCTACATGGCTGATTTTTTTTTTTTTTAGTATTGTCTAAAGATTAATGGCATCAGCTCATACTTAGTTTGAGGTTTTAAAGTTTTCACAGCCATTAAGTCTAAATATGTCTATTTTAAAGTAAACCACCTTACATTTTCTGGAAGTAGGAAAGCCTTATCTCCATTACAGCTTTGAGTTCATATCATCATCCTAAGTCTGATGAAAGGCAAATAGGCATAAAGTAAAGAAAAAATATAGCTGTGAAAACATAAACCAGTATCTTCGATGCATTTCCACTGGGGAAAAAAAATCAATAGACTTAACACTTCTTTATTATGTATTAATATTATGAAAGAATCTTTATGGGATATTTAAGTAGCATTGAGAAAAATTATCTGAAAAAAGGCTTCCTGCATGAATCCACATCCAGAATCATTGCCTGAGCTAAGATGAAAGTTCAGATGTTTCTGGCTTAAGGCTAACAGAGCACGTTGTCTCCTAAAAGGAATTAATTTAGTTTGCTTTCCTTTTATCTTTGCAAATAGACACTTCTGCCAAAAATATTCCCCATTGTCCAAGTTAAGCATAAACAAGACATCAGCTGATTACTCATATCTTACATGCCATGTTGTTTCGTTTTTGGCAGCCTGTATACATAAGGTGCCTGATACAGCTGTTGACATCGTGTGTATGTACTGCTCCATTGGAGTTGGATCAATAGGATAAGGAGTTTACAAAAACAAGCTAACCAAAATGAGAGCCTGCCCAATGAAATAAGACACTTGCTTCCTGTTTTCTTTGCTGTTTTCAGTATCACATTTTTATAGTTCTGTGGGAATTCAGAAAACAGGTTTGTGGAATTCACAAGACTTTTCAGTCCATTCATTCTCACTAATAATAGTACTTTGTTGGGTGAAAATAAATACATACCCTGGCAACTTGCCTACGTGTTACAAATAGAAACATTAAAAGGTAAAAAGACAAATATCTCAAGTACCATGTTTACTAAAACTTGGTTCAACTGTGGGCTCCAATAATTAATTTTTACTTTAGAACTTCAGCAAACTTAGACTTTGAGAGATCGCTTGCAGTGCAGGGAGGAGAGAGCTAATTTAAAGCTTTCCTTTTGTCTCATCTCTTTTTCATTCCTTCCTATGGTTTTGGAGGAGTCCATTAATAGTAGGAATATACAAATGAACAAAAGAATAAATGTGCCTGGCAAAGTACAGCAAGAGTAAAATCCACCCTAGAGGAGGGGATCTGACTGCATTGCTTATGTTGGTGCAAGAGAAAGTTACTCTGACAGCAGTAACTTTGAGTTTTAAACAGATTCTGTTAAAACAGTTCATCTCCTAATAGCCAAAATCCTGTTCAGAGAAGTTAGCTTGAAAATGCAGAGGTGTGAAGTGGTTCTGAATTGTGTAAACATCAAATGAAATTATTATTTGGACTTTATCAGTGTTTTGTTATTTAGACGTGCAGCATTGTCCTTTAGCAAAACAAGATAAAATATGCAGGAATTTTTCATCCAAAGAAGTCTGAGTACTTAAAAAAATTAAGTAGTAATTATTAGAAGTAAATACTTCCGTTTGTTTGGCACTAGTGTACATGATGGATAATTATTTGATTAAATTATTGTGCCTATGCTGCACCCCAACATCTTTGGCAGCATTTTAAGCATTTTCTCAGTCACCTCCTGCTTCTCAGTGCAGAAACAGCTGGTGTTATCACCATTATTCTTTTTTTAAATTTCCTTAGACAAGGATGAATCGTTATGGCATAGAAAGGCAGATTATAGAGAGATTCATGGAAGCATTTGATACCCTCCATAGCTGAATCATTACTGGTGTGGCAGCTCAGTCACAGTCTTTTCTGTGGCTAGCAAAGGCTGGATAATAGAGTGCCTTTAGGAGGACCTGGGGGCAGCGTGTTCTCTCCCCTCCCAGAAATGACATTTTGGGCCTCTGTGCTCGAGCTCCAGCATCAGCAGAATTTCAGTCATACATCTGCACTTGTCATTAAGGTGAAGTTGGTGGAGCTAGGAGTTCATTAATCCAGAAAGAAATCTGCTGACAGACACATGCTGGTGGATGATGGGTCTGGCGTAGTAATGGGAGAGAGGGAAAATCATTATATGGGTCCATAGCTGTTATGTGCTCTAAAACCAAACACTGCCTGTTAATACACAAGCATTCTTGCCAGTTGGAGTAATATGTCTTACTATTGGCTATTTTTCAGCAGATTATTAGATATTCTGAACCCTTTTTCTCCCTCTGATTATTTTTTTTTCTTAAAATGTAGGAATATTCTGAGGACAGCAATTCTGAACCAAATGTGGATCTGGAAAATCAATACTACAATTCCAAAGCTTTGAAGGAAGATGACCCTAAAGCAGCATTAAGCAGTTTTCAGAAGGTTGTCTGTCTTTATATTCTAACTCTTTTTATATTAATTCACATTTTAAAATACTTGGTACCATTTGAGTTATTTTATGAAATTTTAAGAGTAGGATTTATCTTTTAAATTACTAATGTGCTAAGTTTATTGAGTATCTTAGACTCCTGGCTGACTGCCTTCCAGGATCATTCTTAGGGATAATAAATAGGACATGTGGAATAGTCTTATCATAGATCTGACTTTTTAATCTTCAGGATTTACTAAGTTAAATAAACAGTTCTAAATGTGTTTTCATGCATCAACAATAGAAACCAGATCCATTTGGGTTTTTTACAGTGTCTTAAGTAACGTTATGTTTGTTTTGCTATCTGATTCTAAAGCTTTAAGTGTATAAATACTAAGTGACACAGTTTCTTTTCTTCATCTCAGTTTTAAATGTTTAATGTTTGCACACTGCTATGAGAAAGCAGTATGTTAGATACCATATTTTAAAGAAAAAATAGGTTTTTGCATCTCTTGGCTCATTTATAGTGTGTAACAAAATTATATACATGACTTTTAACAAAAAACTTTCTAAAGTTTTTACTTACAAAACATTTCCTTAACTATGTTACATTAAAACCTAGAAGCGTTTCTCCTTTGTGAAGGAACCACAGTAATTCAGAAGAGCTTTTTAACTTCATTTGGTCAAAATTTAGTTGACTCAGTTTTGCAGGAGGTGTTACAACTATTTTTGCTTATGTGTTTACGGAGTGGTGTTAAAATTTAGTGTTTGGCATTGAAGTGTTTGCTGTTAGATAACTACAGCAACAACAACAATCATGTTCACCCTCCCTACGTCAGCTAAGTTGTGAAAACTGATGAGATACACTCTCACTTTTTCAATAATACCAGGAAAGAATAAAATTGAACAACAGGGCAGAGTCAAACATTACTTTGTAAGGAACAAAGTTGGGGGGAAGGGCATTTATGGGATAAGTGTATTTTAAACAATTTAAGTTTGAATAAAGCTTTTATAAATATTGTTTCTAAAATTCTTCTTTTTCAGGTTCTGGAGCTCGAAGGCGAAAAGGGAGAGTGGGGATTCAAAGCTCTGAAACAGATGATTAAAATAAACTTTAAATTGGTAGGAATTACAGCTATCACTTGGGAGTAAATAGCATAAATACATATTTGATCCAGAGATCTTAAGTTATTATTCTAATTTATGGGTATGACAACTAAATCTACCAGAACACACCTTTTGCAGCCTTTAATGGCTACTACAGATATGGTAGGGAAATGATGTGATGTTTGCAAGTCAAAGGCAAAATGGATGCAAAATAACTGCTGTAGTCAGCTGGTACTTCTTGAGTGTGAGGCCCAGTCCTTGCTGTGCTGAGGTGTCACACCACTGAAAATGGTCATGTTTCTCTGTGTGTACTGCACCAGGACAAAACAATGAAAAATTTATATGCTGTGTATGCAGCCATTCCAAAGAGTTGTATGGCCAGCTCTGTTTTCTTCATTGAGATAAATATTTTAAATGTGTGTTCTGTGCAGTCCTGAAGTTATTTTTGATTCTGCAGGTTATGAATAAAGTGGTGATATGAAAGTTTTAATAGCAACCACTACTGCATTGTCTTTCTTTATGCTTTTTTTTCCTGTATGTAAATTTGCAAGATATCTCTGTTTTAACAATTAAAACAAAAATTATAATGTGATTTTTTTTTTTTTTAGACTAACTTACCTGAAATGATGAATAGGTATAAACAGCTATTGACCTACATACGGAGTGCAGTTACAAGGAATTATTCTGAAAAATCCATCAATTCTATTCTTGATTATATCTCTACTTCCAAGCAGGTTGGATCATCAATTCTTTCATCTTCATAGTTTTCAGTTTTGCATTTTTAACTGTGGACATTTTTTGTGCTTGGCTTGGGCTTTTTTGATCTTAATAGAGGAATTTTGAGTATTCATTTGCTGTCATATATAAAAATATTATTTCCCACATGTAGTGGATTCTATTAACACAGATGAGTCTTCATAAACTTGTCCTTTTTTTGGCAATATTTATCTGGAATTCCTATGTTAATAAATAAGAACTTTTGTTTTAGCATAACTACACAATGTAAGTGCCCACTCAAATATAATTTTTAATTAAATAATGCTTTTTTTTTTCTAAATTTTGGGGGGAGAGGGGAATCTTTGCAGTGAAGTGTTGGTGTGAAATACTGCCTGTCCAGTGCACTGTGCAAGTGAGGTACATGCCCATAGATACACAGCCCAGCTCCTTTTGATCTGTGCTGTTGTAGAAGCTTTACAAAGAGTAGGAAGCTCCCCTCACTGACTACCCGAGTCCTTGGTGATGATCACAATCCTTCCTGTCCTGCCACTCTTAGAAGTGGCAATTGAATGCTGGGTCACTCTTAAGGTCTAAAGGATTGTCTTAGACTGTCCCTTCTTGGCAGAGGTCAGTGTCTCTGGTTTGTCATTGAGGCAGACCTGGAGGGACCGTCAGGAAATCTTAACTTGATATATAGTCACAGATTTGTTATTCACAAAGGAACTGTGGCCATGAACAATACTAATGCATTCTTTGTAGAACCCTTGTAAAAGGTAACACTCAGCACTTTGATTTCCATTTCAGATGGGGTTTTTTGGGTTCTTTGCAAAGAAACAGTTTGATGTGCTCAAGAGCTTTCTTCCACTCAGCATTGCTAGTCCATAAAGAAGAAGGCATCTTTTCCTTTGACCATATTGATCTTTTCTGTAAAGCATATTTTCTTGATGATATGTAAATTATTCTTTTAAGTGGGAACAATATTGCCTGTGTTTGTTACACAACATCAGAGTTCTGTTCCTTGGTTATATAAAGATGGGTTTTATAAGGTGGCTTTTGTTTTTCATAGATGGGTACAAATCTTAAAATGTGAGTACTTTTTAATTATATCTAAGAATAATAAGAAAAGGTAGTGAAAGGTATCTTTAATATAAGAAAAGGTAGTGTAGTTAGTTTGGTTACCTTAGAAGCTGTTTGCAGTTTAAATGCAAACATTAAGTAAGATGCAGATACCTTTCTTATTTTGAAGTTCAAGCATGCACTTCTAGTTTGTTCAGATTGACTTTATTAACAGGTACAAATTTGCTGTTTACAATTATAGAATTCTGATTTTTTATGTCAGATGGATTTGCTTCAGGAATTCTATGAAACAACACTTGAAGCTCTGAAAGATGCTAAGAATGATAGATTGTGGTTTAAGACAAACACAAAGGTAAAATATAAAGTTTCCTATTCTTTGCTTTTCTTTGACACCTTCAGCTAATTCTTATAATTGTAAAATTTTAATAGACCTCAGTACTTGAACTTTCTTTTCATTACAGCTTGGCAAATTATATTTAGAACGAGAAGAATATGGAAAATTACAAAAGATTTTGCGTCAGCTGCATCAGTCATGCCAGGTACCTTTATATTCTAAATCACTGTGGCTTAGTAAACAACGTTGATGCATGGATTTTTTTTTTTTTAATACATCTGTTGTTGGCCTTTGAGGCATTTTGCTGAGCTTTAGTACAGAGGGAAGAAATACTGTGCCTGATTTTATTTGTTATCTACTTGATAACTTGAACAAAAAATGCTAAGTGCTTTATTCCTTCCTTAAAGATGATTTTAAAAAATTATTCACAACTGCTGATTTGGTTTCTCTGCAGGTGCAAGGATGAGAAGCATGTATCAATAATTTATAATGCATAGACATTTATTTTAAAATCTAGCAAAGATTCCAAGTGAGCTTTATTCAAAACTGAAAGTACAGTTGTGACTTGCCCATCTGGAAAGGGGAAAAATAAATTAGCCATGCAGTCTGCTGTGCTTGTTTCTGACATTTTTCCTCCTTCAGTATGGAAATAGGTTACAAATATCTGGGAAATGGTTTTGTTAGAGGCAGCAGAAGAGTCACATGTGTTACCTATGTATGTACATGTGCTTTTGTGTCAGTCATTGTATTTATATACTAAGAGTATGGCTTAAGGAAAGTGAAAAAGAATTAAGGTTAAAGTTTTGAGAAAAACATTTAATAAAAAATACTGACATTTTAAATAAAGGGCTTCAAAATGTAGCCCGTGGTAAGTTCTTTAAGTACTATGTTTTCTGTTAGCAGTTACATCAGCATTTCATAGTTTCAGGAATATTCTTGTTTTTGACAGGAAATTACTGAGAGTATTTGGTTATCAGTGTTTTACTAGTATAAAACTGAAATTGCTGTTCTCTTAAAATTTCACAGTATTTATTACTTAATCTGTCCTAGACTGATGATGGGGAAGATGATCTAAAAAAAGGTACTCAACTATTGGAAATCTATGCTTTGGAAATTCAAATGTATACAGCACAGAAAAATAACAAAAAACTTAAAGCACTATATGAACAGTCATTGCACATCAAGTCAGCCATTCCTCATCCACTGATCATGGGAGTTATCAGAGGCAAGTTCATCTTGAATTTTTAATTCCTCTTCTGTTGCAGCGGTTTGTTCCATGAAAATCTGATAACCACTGTTTTTTTCCAGTTCCACCTATAAAAACAGAGGCTTCTGTAGATTCAGTCTCATCATTTTCTTCGTGCACAACTTCAGCTCTGCAGTTTTGGTGCCCAAGTACCAGAGGCACTGGTCAGAAGGGCAGGACAGTTGGCTAAATAACTGTTAGGAGAGAAGCAGAAGAAGGAGAAGGGGAAGAGTTGCTGTTTGACTCCATGGCAGGCAGCAAAAGATGAATGCAAAGGCATCTGCAGGAGATAAAAACAAAGACTTGACAGGACTGCTGGCAGAAGGGGCTGCTGTTCCTGCTGTTCCCTTTTATAAATTTGTCTCACCTCGCTAAAACTCAGCAGGGACCAAAGGGCTTTAAGATGTGTTTGAAAATATTATTTATTATCTGCAATAATGAATTGTGGAAACAAGCCATGTGTGTTGAAAAAAACCCAAGTTTCTTCAGAACACTGTTATGCCTTCCTCCTTTCCCTGGTGTACATATGGCACAGCCAATCAGGCAGCAGTGGGTACGTCAGAAATAACGGGATATAGAAAGTATTTCTCTTTTTTTTTGGTGCAGTTTTGCTCAACAGATAGAATTTATCTCCATTTCAACAGCAGCAGACTTTGTATATTTATGGAATTTTCTCTTATCTCAGTTTTTGCAGTATTTTAACATAATAGTGATGTAATTATTGGCTAGGAGGATTGGTGTTCTTTAAGTTTTATGGTGTAGGTTGGGTTTTGTTTTTTCTTCCAGAGAACTAAATGACTTCTGAAAATGTTCAGTAATCTATTTAGAAATAGCATGGAACTTGAGTACAATTATTGTAGTCAGCAACAAGCACACAGTGTTCCTTTTCATCTGTGTTTTCTTTTCAGAATGTGGAGGCAAAATGCACTTAAGAGAAGGAGAGTTTGAAAAGGCACATACTGATTTTTTTGAAGCATTCAAGAATTACGATGAATCAGGGAGCCCCAGAAGAACCACTTGCTTAAAATATTTGGTCTTAGCAAACATGCTCATGAAGTCTGGAATAAATCCATTTGATTCTCAGGAGGTATTTTTTTTTCCTTCACACAGACACCCTCCCCCCCATCCCCTCACACTTTTCTGAATATATAGAAAAATCACCCAAAGGATGGAAATGGAAAAAAAAAAATCTGAACTTGTATATTATGCTTTCTGTTCTGTGTAGGCTAAACCATACAAAAATGATCCAGAGATTCTAGCAATGACGAATTTAGTAAGGTAAGATTTTCATTTTTCTGGAGAAGATAACAAAAAGATAAAAAGAAAAAGGATACATTGTCCAAACCTGAAAGGGAACATTTTTAGAAATGGCTTTTCTGTGCACAGTTAACACAATTATTCATAAATATTGGGCAAATATTTGAGGACTCTTTTTCTTTAGAAACTTACTATAGGAGATGATAGTAGGTGTACAAAAGCTGTGTGCTTTTGTCACTTTATGGTGTGACAAAAACCTCATTTCTGCCCTTAAATGAAGTTGTCCCATCTTGTGCAGCAACTGGTCTTTTTAGGCTCTGGCTGATTACCTAAGAGAAATTGAGTTGAGTCACATCTCATACCAAAGCCAATAGAACAATTTGCTGCATGGATATGTCATGATTTCCCAAGTTAGGAATATGAAACTTAACTGTCAGTGATCTCTTCTATCCTTCAGACATGTGAAAATCAAAAGAAAGCCTCATTACCTCTTACAGGCAGCTGTGAGAATTTCTAGTGTATGAAGGTCATTAGGTCAATGAACTGAGGCAGGTTTTGTACACTGGGTTTTGAAGCTCACCTGCTGTATCCTCTCTGGCCTGTCTGCTCCTTTTCCCATCTTTTTCCTACATAAGAAGTAATGTCTGCTCACATTTGAAAACAGTTGATCCTGTGTTAGAAAAAACTGCTGTGATACTGATGTTGTGCTTTACCATTGTATACATACAAATTGTTCCTGAAAGTGAGGATATTCATCCATTATTGACATCATGACTGAATAAAATATTTGGCAGTTTATTAAGGGACTATTTCCAGTAACTCATTGCACTTTAGATGTGTTTTTTTCTAATTCACTGTCATAGTTTCATGTGAATTTGAGGCAGAAGAAATTCCAGATGGCCTTACCCAATCTGATTTTATTCATATTTCTAATTTATATATTTCATCTTGACATTTGAGTATAACTCCTTCTTTAAAATTAATAATGCAATTAAAGCAGTGTTGATAAGAAATATATGAAGATAAAATTAATTTCAAAGATCTGTGTTTTTAATCCTTCCTATACTCTACAGTGGGGACTTGCATGATTTACATATAATAAAGAGAGACTTGTGAAATAAACAATAAAATATACTGAACTGAAATTCCTTTTATTATGAAGTAAAATTTACTGGTTTCATGTGATACAGTCCATGCCACTCACATAGCTATTTATAAACTGCTCAGGTTCTGCCTTAAACTTAACAGGTCTTTTTCTTGGACATTTTAATAATGGATGAATCTTTTTTGACCAATTTCAAAACAATTAAAATGTACAGAATATGAAGGACAAATAGATGTTGTTATTAAAATGTTTGATGTTAGTATTAAACAGAAGTTGAAAGGTTTTTTTTTTGAAAGAATGTTTTTAAAGAAAAAGATCTTTCTTCAGAGATTGCAGCTCTTGCCCTTTAAATGATGCTGTGGTGGCACCTTCTTTTTGCAATGCTTTCTCAGATGGCAGGATTGACTTGTGAAAGCATATATACACAAATAAGCTATAAATAAAAATCTAAAAAGTAATATTATGCCACAATTAATATAATGAACAATCTTGGAAGTCCATATTTCTTTCATCCTCCAGTATTTTTAGCATTCAGCTTAGGCTGGACATTGTAGAGACAGCAACAGCTTTGGTAGACTCTTTTTACCTCTTATTTGTTCCATAAAGTATGACTTCATGAAGCCAAAAGTATATAACGATACTTTTCAAAACAGGGTATTTAAGAATAGCTTCCTAAAGTACAGAAGTTTTGAAACTAGAGTGTACTTGTGGAACAACTAAATGTTCATACTAAACTTCAGTAACTGCTGCTAAAATTGAAACAGGAGAAAAGTAATTTCTGTTGCATTTCATCTTGAAACTGAGTTTTTGCTTATAAAGGTTCTGAATGTAAGTATTTTCCACCAGTGCTTAAAAACATGCTTCCACATGTTTTTTTAGAAATTGTGGCACATAATCTTATGAGTATGTTTAAATTTTAAAATTAATAATTCAGTCCCTCTTTTTTTTTCTGAAGTGCCTATCAGAATAATGACATCACTGAATTTGAGAAGATTCTGAAAACAAATCACAGCAACATCATGGACGATCCCTTCATAAGGGAGCACATTGAAGGTATTTTGAAGGCTATTATAATAATTTTTGTTTGCACTACTTAGTAAGCTCCCTAGTTTTTTTTTTCTTCCCCCCACCTTGGTTTATTTTTCTTTTTGCACTGAGAATTCCTTGTAATTACTTGTGGATGATTCCTTTACAAGTTACTTAGAAGTTGGTTAAGCTAACTTGCATCCAGGCACGTGGCATGACTGCAAAGGTATGCAGGATTGATTGAGAAAGTCCTAGAAGCGTGGATATTGTAAGGTATCTATGGTGGTGGTAAGACACTTGAATATTTTGAGTGTTGTTTTTGGAATAGTGAAATGAGAGCAGCCCTCACCTGTAAAGATGGTTTTCATCAGTCTCATCCAGTTTGATGTTTGCTAGTTTATGAAGTTAATTTACTGCTTCAGATTACAGACAAAATACAAAGACAGTGTAATTAAGGTTGCACTAATAAATATGTAGTAATATAATATGTAAAAAGATGCATACTTTTCATTTATATCTTGTAAACAATGGTTGGAGTCACAGTACCTCTGCTTAATAGAATGGGAACACATTAACACATGCTTTTCTGCTCTGTTAATGTGACAAAATGAAGTTACCTCATCCATTTATCATGTATCTGAGAACTGCAGAGTCTCTTCACTTGAATACAGTGCTCAGTTCTTCAGCTAACTGTTGTTCTCAGGAGTGGGTCTGACTCTGGCAGTGCAGGATCATTTAGCTGGACAGTTACATGAAAGAAAATAGTTAAATCCAGAGACCTGGTTTTCTTAGACTTGTTTGTAAAAGAGAACAGGGCAAACAGCAGGGGAAACTAAATATAACCCACTGCTGCTGTTCCATGTGGACTGCTGGTGAGCTGCTAAGGCTTGGAGGGAGACTCAGTAAGATTAGAGCTGGATGCTCATGGAGGAAGGTGTGACTGAACTGGAGAGGAAGATGAGGAAGCTGAATCAAGGGATTGAAGAGAATTGAGTGTCACTCCTTATATGCTACTGATGTCTCACCATTTTCACTCTGTAGTGAAACACAACATGTTCATGGTTATGTTTACACACCTTGCCTTGTTGTTGTAATCTCCATAGTTTATTGAGACACAATCTGGTGTTCAGTGGTATATTATTATGTAAACAGTCCTTGTTTAAACAGGTAAAAATAGACCTAATTTTTTTTTATCTGTTAAATTATAATAGTAATTTATGCTTTCATTTTATCCCATCTGTCTTTAATAATCTAAAAATTTATAAAACAATGACTGCACTATTTTATCTAAGCAAAATCAGCCTGTCCACACAAGCCATTTTATACTACTTAAGTTCCTCATTGTAATTACACCATTAGGCCCTGACTTTTAACATTTTAAGTTGCATAGCTTTAAGAATACCCCTTTTCACTTTTGTACATAGCAAGCATTCTAGCCATAAATTAGGGAGGCAGACATACCAGGCAATGATCTCTGTGATTTATCCAGTTAACTTGAATAAATAAAATTCTTACCAGAGAACATGTTGCTCCATGTTTGAACAGTTTTCAGCTCTGTCTGTCCACCTTCAGGGTTACATAGTGCTTGGATCCCTGGAAAAGGAGGGTCCTTCTTATTTTGCTGGGCTTCCCTACCCATTGAATTTCTCCCTTCAAAGATCATGGTGTTTAGGGTGTCTTTCTATATGGAGTGGTATTGCAGCTTTATTTCAATCCTGTTGGTTTTACAGTGTTTATGTTTTCTTCTCTTACAGAGCTTTTGCGAAACATCAGAACACAAGTGCTTATAAAATTAATTAAGCCTTACACAAGAATACATATTCCTTTTATTTCTAAGGTATGTGTCAGTAGAGCCTTGCATTTGCTTAAGTAAATGATTACCTGTGAATAAAAGCTTTTAAATAAATACAGTGCTTCCAGAAATAGAACATCTAAAATACACTCTAAACCATAAAGTACTAATGATGCAGGCTGGCAGCTTTGCAGTACAAAAATGTAAATTTCAAGTGTCATCCAACTGCTTATTATAATATGTACTATGATACACTTCTAAAATACTCAACTACCATATTCCACTTGGTGTAGAAAATCACATTTCTTAGGAAAAGTATAAAAAGTGAAATTTGTATAATAAAAAATCTAACTATGAACATATTTTATGGACATAAAAATTAAAATTTTAATCCCTTTTGTTCATAAGCTATCTTCACATGTTTGTGTTGTACAAGTTACAGAACTGTAGTAGAAGAAACAAAGTATTACCCTAGAATCACTGATTTCACTGCCTAATCTGCAAAGAATGAGATAAAAACTCAGTGGTAATATATGATTATTTCCATCTCCTGTGGGTCTGTGATTTTGCCTGCAAAATTCACAGCATTACAAAATATGTCAGGAAATATTAGGGATGCTTATTTTTATGCTTAAATTCTCTTTAGAACTCGGTATGCTTTTTTTTTAAGCTAGACTTAACACTTGTAGAATTTGCTTGAGCCAGAAGATGCAATTACGTCTGTAAATGGTTTTGAGTGCAGATCCATTCTTTCCTGATAATTATTGTCTTATTTTATTTCCTGGGTTTTTGTGGTTGTGGTTTATTTTGTTGTTGTTTGGTTTGGGATATTTTTTATCTGTTTATTTTTCAGTAAGTCAGTAAAGAAACTAATTTCTGGAGCTTCTAAAATTTTGCTTTTGCCTCTTCAGCTTTTTCTGAGAGGTTACTGGTCTCTGGATTCTTGGCCAGGTGTCCTTTGGGTGGAGGTCTTTTACTTAATAGATTATTGAATTGATACTTATGAACAGTAAGAAACAGAGGTTAAACCAAATTCTGTATATGAAAATAAAGATTGGAGGGTGTTAATGTTGCAGAACATAGTAGCAGCATAATGAGTTTTCTTTTTGTTTCAGGAGTTAAACATAGATGTAGCTGATGTGGAAAGCTTGCTTGTGCAGTGCATATTGGATAAGTATGTACCTGATTATTGATCTTTGATTACTTTAAAATAATTGAACTATAGAGGAAGCAACAAAACAGTATTTTGGGGCATTGGGATAATACTGGTTGATTGTAGAAATGAAAGGTAATGGTGCTGACTTTGAATTTGCTTGGTTTCTGAGCAGTAAAGTATGTTTGAAAGATGGGAGCCAAGAAAATTATACAGAGAGATTGAGTGGCATTTTCTTACTTTCTTATTTACATAATAAATTCCCTGAATTATTATGAAATCATGAAAGTTGTTATTCTTAGTAATTGCTGCTTACATCCATGTATATTTTTGAGTGCATTTTCAAGTTGACAGATTGGTAGTCTGCTCTCTTAACTAGAAAATTTTAATTACAATTTGTAAAACCTATTTTTCTGGAGAGTAACTTGTTATAACTACTACAGAAATATAATCCATACTTGCGCTTGTATTGTTTGACTTCTCTTCACATAAATCTCCATTTTTCATGATTCTTTGACTTTCAAGAACTGTTTATGTCATAGTGCTTCAGACTTTGTGTGGGGTCATAGCCAATCAGATAAAATATGCATTGCCCAATGAATTAGCTCATTTCATTTCCAGTCATGATGGCAGCTTAACAGGCAGTACTACCCAGGACAATAATTATAAAAGTGCTGAATTCTGAAATGGACTTTGTGCCTCTCTTGTATAAGACCTCTTATTTTACCTCTGATTTACTGTTAGCTCCTGTTTCCATGTCCATTAGCAATTGATAGTTTTTATTTATTTACTCCTAGCACTATACATGGCCGAATTGATCAAGTCAACCAGCTCCTAGAACTGGATCATCAGAAGAGAGGTGGTGCACGTTATACTGCGTTAGATAAATGGACCAACCAACTAAATTCTCTCAACCAGGCTGTAGTCAGCAAGCTGGCCTAACAGAAACCAAGCTCCTACAGCGTACTTAAGGCAACAGTGCAGTGATGTAAACCTTAAAAGAACTGGGAATGGCAAAACTACTGTCGGTTGGTGTGCCCTGAAATTATTGGAGTTATGGCAGAAGTGCTTTTTTGATCAGCTGGTTTGTGTTTTGCTGCTGCATTTATCCCAAGAAAAAAACAGCTTTAATCTCCAGAAGAAAACCAAAATGCCACGGGATTTATGCTGTATTGACATCTTGCCCTAAACATACAACATCCTAGTAATTTGTCAAGGGGCAATTAATGACCAGAGAGAAGATTTTTGTCATGATTTTAAATACACTGACACGTTACTGTTGGTTAAATTTAAACATGTTTTACCTGCAGAAATTCTCTCACAGAAATAACCTGCAATAACTTGAAATGCATACCCTTTTGAACACTTCCTTTTCTCATGTATAAATTGAAATGTTTGCTGCATTTTGCAAAATGTCAATTCTCCAAAAATGTGTCTATATATTTCTGTACCTGCAGTGTAGTAAAGGTTTAGAAGAAACCCCATAATTATAGTGGCATACTGTCACTTAGGTTTCAAGCAGCAAAATAAACAGTGCAGTTCAGAAATTGTACAGTTTGTTTCTTGATGTGCTTTCATTATACTTGAATTTTACTTGTGTTATTTTTAAAAGAAAATAGGTTTTACTTGATGTCATCACATTTGTGAAGAACAATATGGAGATTCTAAGTCTGAACCCCTTGGTATGTGTGCTGTTGATGTTTCTTTTTTTTTGCCCTTGAAACAGTGAAACATAAATACTAAAGAGCTGACATTTAGCATCTTGCTAACTAACTTTTAGCTTCAAGATGCCAAACTATTACCAGTCCTGTCTGGTTATGTTGGTGGGTATTTGGCATTTCTCAGGGATATGCTGGTTTTTTATTTTGCTACTTCAAGAATAGAGATTTTCTATGCAGCTCCGTGGGAATAGAGATGCAGACCCTGATTCTTCTCTCTCTTTGCCCAATCTGTGGTCTTTTTGAGCAGATTCAGTGTATGCAAAATGGCACGGTGTGTATGGAGTGGGGACCAAGTACAGTGACCTTGCTGGCAATGGAATCTGTTCTGTCCCAAATGTTTGGATGTATTGCAGTCCCTTCAGAGCTGCTGTTCCCTACCACAGTATAGCCACATGCCTTTTGTTGGGATCATCAGATCATTTTAAAATAAATGCAGTGTTGACCACAGCAAATTTTATTCCTGTAGCAGATCGGAGCTGACAAAAAATTCTCTTGTAGGTCTCAGAAATGTAGTAAAAAGGGTCAAATTTTCCATAAATGTAAGTGTTCTAGTTTAAAGCTGAGAGTAGTGTGTGATGACACACAAGCAGTGCCACACACAGACACTGTAATAGTAGAAGGAAAAATCTGTGTGGAGAGTAATTAACAACACCTCAAAAATAATGAAATAATGAATAATGACAAATGTTCATCACATACATACAAGGCAGCATGGTAAACTCAATGTTCTAGGACAGGATTTAAATAGGTAACAGGGTATAATTAAATAGGATAAAATTAACTTCAATCTGAGGAATAGTTATGTCCCTTAGAAAATTATTTTGCTCTGCAGTTGTCAAAGCAAGTGATTTTTTTCCTAGTGTTTACACCATAAAACTTAATGTGTACCGTAAGTAGCTTGATGTTGAATCTTGGGTGAGAATTTCTTCATCACTCATGTATTTTTTTACCAATAGGTGTTTTTAATTTATCCACTTAGTTAAAATAATAGTAAAATTTAAATTTTTAAGCAAAGGTTTTTTCTTTTGTAAAATCTGTATATAACATTTGACTAAAGCACCTTGTCATTTGTCTCCTTATAATGCTGTGATGTGTAATATAGTTTTTACTTTGAAAATTCCAGTAACACGTGGTGATGTGAAGCTGAACTTAACAATAGTCCACAATCATTGGGAGCCTTACCTACAGATCCAGAGACTTTATTTTGGATAGCAAATCTCGCAGGGTTCTTCCTCCCGTGGGGACAAGGGATTGTCACAGCTATTTCAAGGTTCTCATTCCCATAGAGACAGGGGACAGTGACAGCTATTTGAGTAGGTTTCCTTTCTGTGCCATTTCCACCACCCTTGCTGTGGGAAGGAACAACTCATCTCTTCTAAAGGAGAGGGGAAAAGAGAACTGTCCATAAACTTAGAATCACTGGAAATAAAAGTCTTCTTGACTTTGTTTGTTATACCTGATATAACCTTTTCCATCCCAGCTATGTCTGCTGGGGAGGCATTTTGGCATTTTTGGATGTTTTTCAGGAAGGAAATGGGAATACTGCAGTAAATCTTGTCATGTCCATTGAGTTCCCTTGTTTTATCTTTTTGTTCTGAAGGACTAACTGCTGTAGGACTAATCCAGGTAGTGAAGGACTGTCAGTGTGAACAGTGAGGGCTAGCAGTGTTTCAGTGTTTTTAGACAGAAAGAGGGTCAGTCTACCTCTAAGAAATGGTTGTGTGTTTTGGCATACTTCAGCTCTTACTCGTGTACAGTGCCTTAGCATCTGTGCTCTAGGTACATAAGGAAGGTTTATATAATCCCTAAGGGATTCTACCCCTTTTCTGAGTTCTCACAATTCTTAACCTGGAAGATGATGAAGATTTTCTCTGGGGAAATATGAGGAGCTCTGTTGTCATACAACTGCAGCAGGAATCACCAATAGTTGCTATAGCCTACCTGTAGTCCCTGGTAGGTCTGGTTCTGATGTCATTTCTGTCTCCTCAGGAAAAGTGAACAAGAACTTGAAAGGTGAATGATTTTTTGTTTGTTTGTTTGGAGTTTTTTGTTTGTGTTTTTTTGTTTTGTTTTGTTTTCAAGAATCACCATTGCACTGCAGCCTCACTGCATTCTCAGTCTCAGTTCCAATCATTAAATTTCTGCAGTTGTTAATTGTCAAAACCACAACTGTCAGAACTGCTTGGGTGATTTTATACACCTCTTGTTGCTGCTGGTACAAGACAAACTGGCATTTTAGCTACTTACCATAACACTGTTTGCAACAGAATATTTTAATGGCTGTTGTAATCTTATGTAAGATTACAACAGTGATTAAGCTGTGTATATATAAACCCCTCTTTTGAGCTGCTGGCAGCCTATGCATTAAAACTGAACAACAGGCAGATCTGGGAGGATGTGGGTGCTATGTCTGCATTTTAGATTTTTACCATTATTTTTAATCAAACATACTTTGAAGGAATGTATTCTTTGTGCATCTCGAAGTCCTATTCTAACAGATTGTATCTGAAACCAATTTATTTTCATTTTCCATCTAAATAGACCTGAAAATACATTGAACAACAACAACAAATCCCAGAAAAATGGCAAGGCAGCTGAAATGCACCCAGCAGAATAATATAATGAAGTTATTTGAATTTTAGTCTGTAAGTAAACTCTGATTTCGTAATTACTCAGGAGTTGTCAACAGTAAAACATCGTCTGTAATTCAACATTGTATTTTCATAGTTTTTTCTTTGAGAGGTGGTGAATTCATTTGAGTAGGAACTGTTTATGTATGGAGTAGAGTAAAATTACATCACTTTTACAGTACTCCTTGCTTTCTCAAAAATACAGCCTAAATACAAAACTAAATTTCCTTATATAGATGGTAATAGAGATTTTAAATATAAAAGTGTAGCTGTTACTTTATTATTTTCAAAGTGCTAAAAATGTGTTTTAGAACCAGGTTAGTGGACTAGGTAAACTACATTACAAGCTAGTCAACTATTTAAGTGTTAATTAAGAAAGGATTATCACCATCTTAAATGCCTCTAACTGTGTGGTAAGGTAGATTGCAAGCTATCTGTGATAGATTAATTGCATATGTAGTGTTAAATTTTAGATTTAATTCGTGTAAGCGTTACAGCAAGAGTAAAGGCTAATCCCTTCCTGGCCGTGTTAGGAAGAGTTGCATGGCAGTTCTGTCCTGGCTGCCTCTGCTGCCTCTCTGCACCTGCTCTTGGTGGGGTGCTGGGCTCACTCTGGCTACTGCCAGGCAGTAATCACTGTTGGAACGTGGCTCTCAGGTTCCTGGAGTAGTTCCCAGCTCACCTTCCCACTTTGGTTCCAGCTCTGCTCCCTGCCGCGTCTGCCCGTGGCTGCCTGCGCAGGACACCACGTGTTGCATTGCCAGATCCGGTGTTACCTGCCAAGATACACTTGGCTTTGTGTACTTGTCCTTTTCAGTAATTATGCTGAAGATTTTAGTCCCAGGCCAGTAAAACTGTCATTTTGGAGTCTGCTTTGTTCCTGCTGCCTCTTCCATTGCTCCAGCCCCAGCAGTGCTGCTGCAGTCCCTGTTCAGGTGGTGCCGCTGCCGTGGAGCTCACGCTCCAGGGTGCTACTGAGCAACCCTTATTTCATGCTTCCATGCTAGTGCCATGGAGCCTACACATGTGTTCAAGCATTCCATAGAAGCAGCTGCCTTGACTTCAGTGAGACGTGTGTCATCACATCCTTGTGCTTCGCAGGACTTTGTGCCCCCAGATGTAAACAGACCCCATATGAGTAAGGCTGTGAGTAGCCACACATGTGC
The DNA here is from genome assembly GCA_013396995.1 of Dicaeum eximium. NCBI lineage: Eukaryota > Metazoa > Chordata > Aves > Passeriformes > Dicaeidae > Dicaeum > Dicaeum eximium. Next base: position 2,507,936 of record VWZP01001966.1, read on the forward strand.
TGTTAGATTTGCTTGTAATCCTGTGATTTGAATTCTGAATACAGTCATTACCAAGTGCCTTTCCACGTTGCTGAGATATTTTAGTTTAGTCTCCCATTTTTTTATTTTTTTGTCGACCTAGATTTTCTCCTTCATTTGATTTGTTTCCTCCATTGTGTTCAGGAAGAATATCTCCACTACCCAGTAGATGCAGCAATAAAATCAAAAACTTAGTAACAAAATCACAGTCAGCACCTGCTGAGTTCCACCATCATTTTTGCTTACGAACTATTCACTTTAGTCCATGTTGCAGCGAAGAAGTAGCAATAATTGTTTACAAACTGCCAGATTTGAGAACTAGGCTCTTACGATTGAGTATGAAGAATCAGCTACCAAGGATGTTCAAATTCAACCATGTGCAGCTACCAAGTGTTTTAAAATTTAACGGGGCTTGTAGAATTCTTTGATGGCTTCCTTAAGAACTTGGACATTGTCAAGTTCTCTTACACAACACTCGATCAAGATGATGTTGTAACCAGATACCCTGGCATATTTGTGATAGCTGTGGATAGAGGATCTAACATAACTGGTTCTCGGTGCTTTGGTTTGTTTTTCTTTTTGGTGATAACACAGTTAAATTTTATGGGAGACTTGAGTTTTTTTCACCTGAGTGGCCACTCAGGTCACCCAGCATGACTTCCTGTATTACGTATATTGTATAGATTTCTGTAGATCTGATGTCTATTTAATGACTGCCCAATTTAGATCTTAGACATTCCTGTTATTTGAGTGTGCATAACAGCCCTTTCAAGTGTGACCTTTCTGTTGGTATGTATCTTGGGAACAAAAGAAGAATTTCATAAGGGACAGCCTTGCCATAATGAGTCATTATTTTTTAAAAACACAGCAACTATCTTAAGCAAATGTCATAATATATATTCCACGGTCAGCATCAATTTGAACAACTTAAGCTGCATTCCACACTGAAACACTGGTGTGCTAATACAAGAAGACGATTGTTCTAGTTGTTTCAGTGGGATTTTTTCACTCTTTTCTGTCCAGTCAGGCAAGTTCTCCCACATTACTTGGAGATGAAAAGTGATTAAGTTTGCAATAAATCTACCTAATTTCACACAAATAAGCAAAACACATTCAGCTACTGAGAATGAAATACATTTTTCTCAGTAGAGAGAGATTTGTTGTTTAAGTGAGATAAAGTTTAGGTAGCTTATGTTTCATAATTATTTATGTGTAGATTTCCATCTCATATTTAAGTTCATCAATTACTGATGAAATGCTGTTCCGTTGCATCACCTGAAAGCTCTGTGTACAACCAGCTTAATACCCAGTTTTACTTTTGTGACTTCTTGTGTTGAAATAACAAATCTCATTGTGTAAAAGCCCCTGGGAACATAACCTCATAACCTCAAATTAGTCTGTATTACCACCTTGAAATGGCTTCCCAGCATTATAAACACTTATGTGAGTTCTGCTGACCATTTAATCTTGTCAAGAAAAGTGCAAGGTTACAGAAGTGCATATGAAGCACAACAGCTGCAGCTTCTCCAGTTCAGATGAGGTTTCTGCATCAGTTAGGACACTGCAGCAGCTCCCCTGTTCTCTTCACTGGTAGTAAAACACTGTCCTCACTGAAGTTAGTAGAAACCTGAAAGTTCAATTTAATTGGTATTACAACCTGGCCCACTCCCTTTCCCATAAGCTCAATGGGACCTATGATTTTGTGTACTGTGACCTCATGAAAACGTAAATCACAGAACATACGTAATTTTGCAGACATCCAGGCCAAAGTTACACTTAGATGGTGATCCTGCTGATGTGGATGGAATAGCACAGAAGGCAGCGACAGTCTGCACAATTCTGTGTTCCTGTCATCTGTTCACAAGATGAGATCTTGCTGTGCAACGCAATAGCCCTCTTCATAATCCCGTGTGTTACATATGAAGTTTTAATCATAAAGAACAACTCCTAAGAAAGTACAAAGGGATTATGTTGGTTTATCCAGTAAATACATTTTTATAACATAGGAAAAATTGTTATGTAGTATCATAAATCTGGAAAGACTGATTATAAAATAAAGGTCCAATCTAGGAAGCTATAGCAAGGTTGCTTTGTCAAGACATTCTTGATAGCGTTTACAGTTGTCACATTCAGATACAAGTTTTCTTACTTGTTTCTTTAAAAAGCAAGCCATTTATTCCTCAAAAGAAGCTTTATCAAGCAGGACCCTGACTCATGTATTAATATGTAATACATTTGTGGTGTATTTCACCTGGAAGCGCTCAAGAGTCTGATCTGGAATATCCTTTGGATATTTCTTTCACAAAGGTACTTAGTCTAGTTCTGCTTTTTTTTTTTTTTTTTCCCTTGCCATGAATCAACCAAGTTGTAAATAAATCATGCCCCATTTCCATGAAACCCAAGGCAGAAGAGCTATTAGCGTAATGAAATGCGGGCACATCCCCTGCAGAACACAGGGACGGGATCATGCCTTGTTATGCAGCTCCGGCTCCTACATGAGCTTCCCACTCTCCAAGCTCGGGGTGAACACGGTCTCACGGATTTCGCTGGCGTTACTCATAATTAACCACGTTTAAAAGCTGAGCAGCAAAATAAAGGAACGTCACACAAGCCGTGCCAAACCTCGCGTCTCAGAATCTCCCCGCTTTGCTGCCGCCCCAGTCCCTGCACACACGGGACCCGCTCCACAGCCCAGCCCTGCACTCCAGACGCCGGTGCGACATTTTTAGATTTCTGCCCCTAAATAAATCACAGGGATTTTTTTTTCCCCTCGGTGTTCCAGATAATTTCAAGGACACTGCCGGCCTCAGCCTCCTCCGGCGCCGCCCGCGAACAGCCGGGCCCGCAGCGCACCTGCCGCCCTCGCCCGCCGCCGGCGGAACGGCCCCGGGCGGGGGGAACCACGCTCCCCGCGCTGATTCCCGCGGGTTTCCGCAACCTTTGTGTCACGGCCTCGCTTGTTTTCGGGCGGCCGGAACGCGGGAGGGGCACGCCCGCCGTGGCGGGGAGCGAAGGCGTTCCCAGCCTGAGCCCGCCCGGCTTCCGTCCCAGCTGGTCCCTCCCCGCCGCCCGTCCCGCCCCGGCCGTGGCGTAGCCG